>VWYP01012005.1:335968-380230 GCA_013400435.1 Pycnonotus jocosus
AAAAAAGATAATTTGAAGTCTATTTTATTAATTACACAAGATCAAATCACATATCTCAATCATTTCCAGGTGAGAATGGTATCTTTAACATCCTATATATTAGCCTTAGCTAATGACTTATTGATTGTAAATTGTCAATAGTTGTCATACCTTCTCCCTTTTCAGCTCTACTTTTTTGTTTTATTTTATCTTGGATGTCAGACTATGCATCTTATGCCAGCATTGGGCAGCATCAAATACCCAAAGCCTTTTTGGTCTCACGAGAATTAAGGTTCATCTTGCTGTTGGTCACACTGGACAGGTCTCAGGTACATCTGAATGCCTATTGTTATGCATCTCAACCCTCTGGCTGCTAATCCTAAGAAAGTTATAGGTTATAATCTTTAAATAACTAATCAATTTGCACATAATTTTTACAAGTAACTGAGATACACCACTAATACCAGGAAACCCACTCACATTATTTGTCATCAGATCTCACTCTGCTTCAATTTACTTCCCTATTGCATTTCTTCAGCTAGGATTTTATTCTCTAGGAAGACAGCAGTACTCATACTTTCCATTTTATAAGACATTAATAATTTCGAGTACCTCTACTAATTAATTAAATAATATTGATGTCCATCGTGGATACACTCACAGAGAACACGTAATACATAATTTCTGATTAGCGAACCCCTTTCAGAATGGTTCAGATATTAATTCTAAATTAAGCTTGGGTTTTTTTACTAATTTGTATATTCAGAAGCTTAATGCACTTCACAGTGTGTATTGCACAATATGTGCCCAACCATTCTGTTAAGTTTTCAGTCTATTTTCTTTACAATGGCATGCAACAAGAGTTATGCAGGACCCTGAACAGAATTATAAAGATGCAAAATCAGAGTACAAAAACTGTAGCTTCATGTAGAAAATTAAGTTTCGTGTGCTTATAAGGATTAGTGTAGACACTAAAATATAAAAGAAATTCTTGTGGCTAAGAGGTGCTTAATGGCTTGTCACACAAGCAAGTTTTGTTTGATCAGTGGTTTGTTGTTTTGCAAATATATCTTTGATGGGCATTTCTACCTTCTCCCAAAGCAAAACAGGAATAAAAAAAAACATAACTAATAATACTTGCTGGAAAATGCAAATGATTTCACAACAGAGCAATATCTCTTGATGACACAAGATTGGCACAATGCAGTAGTACCACTGAGCAATCTGATCCTAAATTCATCAAGTATAATGGGGAATGTCTCTCCTTTTAGAAGCCATTAGTTAGTCTCTAACTGTAGGATGATTTTGGGCATGTATTTGGCTTCTGGATGTAGAAACTGCAGAAAAGTATCCTCAGATTTGCTATAGACTGAAAGGAAGAATTTCACAGTAAAATAACAGAAAAATACTTTGTTTCAAAAATCCCATACCTAGAAAGAGAATAGAAACACATATGACAATTTGATAATGCATGCTTAATATCACGTGCTGTCTGATGCTTCTTGTTTTTCTGTTTTTCAAAATTCTGTCTCCCTGGGGGTTAGTTAGAAATTTAGTGTGATTTCTTAAACAGATCTTAAATAAGGCTAGTTACAAATTTCAGCACAGTTATCATTGCACAAAGCCTATCTCTGCAATTCACAAGAGTGTTGTATATCTTGGTTTTGGCTCTGAGTCACAAACTCAGTCAGTTCTTAGCAGAATCTTGAAAGTCAAGTCATAGCATGCAAACAAACATTCTGTTTTTTCTGTGTACAGTAGTTTCTCAGAACGATAAACATCACAAATGATGCTGGAAAGATATGCACATTTTGTTATACATATGGGTGTGACCAGAAAACAAGGGGACCCATTCTTGCTGCTGAAGTCATTGACAATATTCCTGATGACCTGGAAGCATTTGGGTCTGAACAAACGAGTGGCCCTTTGATATTAGGTTTAGCAAACTAGTACAATACAGAGTTTTAAAGTGCACCCAGTGCAGAAACAGGAGCTTCTGTACTCACTACTTCAACTTACTGATGTTTACTAGAGGAAGAAGACAGTACTCTATTTACTATTGAATATCATATTTAAAGTAATTTGAAAATGTGGGCATTTGAGGCTCACCTCAAAGTTAGGATGAGAGGACAAGGCCAGAATTTGTGTTAGGGGAGATTTAAATTGGATATTAGGAAAAATTTCTTCACCAAAAGGGTTCTCAAGCACTGGAACAGGCTGTTGAGGGAAGTGGTTGAGTCACCATGAAGGCATTTAAAAAATGTGTAGATGTAGCACTTAGGGATATGGTTTAGTAGTGGACTTTGCAGTATTAGGTTTATGGTTGGAGTCAATGATCTTAAGGGCCTTTTCTAACCTAAATGGTTCTATCATTCTATTATGTCTGAACAGAAGTAATTGTGGAGAATGTCTACAAGAAACACTACTAGCTTTCAGTTAAACAAAATCTCTCATGGGGAGTTACTTTTAGGAAGGTAGTCTATGAGAGTCCTATAACTTGTGGAATCCATTTTATCTTGTGCTCCCACTGGTTTGATTGTCCTTTCATAGCACTGATAAGAATTAATGGAGCTAGATTGTTGAAAAGTTGGCAAGAGGGGAAAGAGAACCAAGTCCTGCATATCAGACCTCACTTGGCAGTAAATCTTGGCACATAACACTTAACTCGGAGATTAAAGGAATTAATACATCTCTCCCCCTACTATCTAGGACATTAGGCATTATTATTATTATATGTTGGTATTCAAAGTGTAACCTGTTCAAGAATTTGTTATATATGGGATGCTGGATTTGAAACCAGAATTCAATTCTGAAGGAAGACTTCTGAAATGTGCCTTAGAAAACTTCTAAATTACAGATGAAAACTGACAGAATCTGATGTAACTTCTTGCATTGCACAGCAGTTTCTTGCCCCCAAAAACATGAAAAATTTCCCACACTTGCAGAAAGATGAATCTATCCCTGTCCTTATTGGCTTCTATATCTTAGTCTACAAATTTAGACTATTTCCGCACTAAAAATATTCATTGAATTCAGCCAGATGGGTCAGAAGTATGGTTGCAGCAGTTGTTACTGAGATAGACAGATATATATATCAAGATAGAGAGATAGATAGATAGATAGATAGATAAAATACTTATATGTACTTTTATTATCACAACAGGACATGGAAAGGGTTGTACTGACAAAGATAACAGTCCTATTTCTGCAGCCATGTCCCTCCTAAGTGCCTTTCTTACAATGTACAACTGTTTCAGTCTGCTAGAAAAGTGGTTTTAAGCAGATGCTTCCTGAGATTTCTGGCCTCATCTACAATCAAATTTCCTAGCAAGAATTTTTATTATTCCAGACAGAAGCTAAAGGCCATCTCTTTTCACGTTCCCATTTAAAATGTTACTCTTCATTTTAACTAACTTAATTAATTTCCTTAAATTGCTTCTAGTTCATACATGACTCTAGAAGGAAAGTACAGCATAAAAATTAGTCACTCTCTTCCATGAATCACATATACAATTGCATATTTTACCCCATTCATTTAATTTTTAAAAGAAGTACCTATGCAGCATTTTATAGTTGAAACATGTTAATTGTTTATTGACAGAGAAGGTCTCTCAAACCCCAAATTATAAGTTCAAGAAAAAGCCTACTGCAATCTTGCTGTTAATAACACATACCAACATAACTTAGTACTTTCACTAACACCATGAGTTTCATTCAGCATATACTATACTGTGAATATTCATTGCTCCTCTGAATTCTTAGCATTGCACAAAATCAGCTCATCTGAATGAGGTGCATGACCTTAATTTTTCTTCTTTACAACTGACATTTTTCTTGTTTAGAATTTTAAATTAAATCTGCTTAAGGACTGCAATGCCTTATAACAATCTTCACTGAAAATTTGCGTAGATGAGAAGTTAAATAAAAGTCACTTTGGAGAAAGACTAGGTCACATTTTCTAAGCTAGGCTACCTCTCTAAAAATCTAAGGACTTGACTCACAAAATAGTTATTATTATGGGAATAGCATATTATTTTATATAATACAATAATGATGATACATAATAGAACAATCCATATTGATAAATGTATGCAAGTATAGACACATATATTAAACTTACCATCAGAAAATGTGTGTCACAGTCAGTCCCACACCCACATATGTGACCAAAAGAAGAAACTCAATTGTATTATTTAATGCTATTAAAAACTTTTTTTTTTTCATTGTTCTCTGTTAGAGGTAAGCAAAGTGAAAATATGCCTCAACAAAATGGAGCAGATTTACTTTAATCATCTAATCAGAGGTCAAAAACCATCTTTGGCTGAAAAAAATGAATAATAGCCATTAGACTTTTTCCAGACAACTGAACAGAGTAGCATCTCAAAAATCTGGAAATTATTAAACATATAAATACAACTTGACTCCCTCCTTGGGATGTTAAAAATATTGAAAACAATAGAGAATCATTTGAACTAAGTCATCTGTTGTCCTATGTTGTGGGATCTACAAGATGTGGCAATAACAGACGACACAATAACAAAACGTTCTTAGGAGAAATCTACATTTGGAAATAATTTGTTAAACTGTGAATTTTGCACTTTCAAAAGCAACAGCACCATGATTTTCAATGATGCATTAAAAATATGCTAGTAGTAATAAGATGAAGGCAATATTTTATGCCTTCTGGAAGCATTATTATTTCCATATGGTGCAATACTTTTCACTCAATTATGATATACTATAATACTGATTGCTACGGTAACAGTGCCTTCCTTAATTTATTGTATTATAGCCCTCTAAATAATATACAATTTTAAATAGCAAAGATTGGATACTGTAAATACTGTTTATACACTGCAATAGTTCAGTACAGAATAGAGAGGCTTATAGTACTTCAAACAAGTGGGACCTGGATTAAACTTATAGTATCATTTATTTTCATTGTTATAAAAGACCACTAATGAGCTGAAGCATTAGAAATCCAATTACTTGCAATGGAAAATACTGTTAACACTGAATGAAGTGTAGCTAAAGCTGCTGAGTGCAACAGTTACCCTCTGTCAGGGTGCACACCAGGAGCAATTCAATTTCCTTATTCAACAAAACTGTTCATGTACTAGGGAGCCACCGCCCAAAACACAGGCCACATGCATGGCTGAACAGATGCTTTAGCTGTGTGGGTGGAGGGATTTCTCTGGGAGCTTAACACAAACGCAGGGGTTGGGCAATGCTGGAGTAGGGTTGTGCCTGTGCTCAGAAACAAAACAAGCAGCCTAAATGACAGACAACAATTTCCGGAGACAGCTGGATGGAAACACTAGGTACAGTGAGTAGAAGGAAGGACTCTTTCAAAATTGCATTTTCTGCTTTTTTCAGGAGTGTATGCAAAAATCTGAAAGAATAAAAGATTTAGTTCCATGGGCCTCAGAAATAAGAACCATCAGCCAAACGAAAAACCACTAGTCCACAAATCCAATTAACCTTCTACCAAATAATCAGCTACTCAAGAGTGACTAATTTTCATGTCTTAAAGACTGTATGCTTTTTTTCCCTAGACCCCATTAACTCCTTTTATGAAATCAGCCCCCTCCCTACTGTAATGCATCAGTACTTAAACATTTGCTTGATGGAAGATCAGGCTTTGCTAGGTTAGTGCTAAGCTGTGCCTTTCCCTTTTCTCTTAGTCAAAGAAAGTGGATAGTTCTGAGCCCATGCCAACATTTCTAAACACAGAATGATATTTAGAAAGACTTCTGATCAAATTGACACAGGTCTGAAATTCTTGCTAGTTATTGATTTTAGACTGGGTATCAATAGAAGAATATGGCATAAATAGAAATGAGTGGACAATTTTATGGCCACATTACATTTTTTTTTTAATTCACCCTGAATTGGCCCACTAAGGTCCAATTTTAAACAATCTCTGCTGCTTAAGCTTATAAATAGCTGGCAAAATATTAAATTCTTTAGAAATTCTTTATTAAGGCCACTCATTTCATATATTTTGGATTTGATGATGGCTATTGGACTTTGTATAAGACTACATGTGACATTTCTGGAGATAATAACAATATTTTGTTAAAAAAACAAAAAACACATGAACTTCTAACTCAATGTGCAGATGCAATTGGTTAGTAACACTCATTACCTACATTATATTTGGAAAAACTACTCCATAAAAAAAAAACTCTGTGAAAACTCAGCATTTGCGGTTTAGACCAGCTTACTTGTAATCAATGTAATTACGATGAAACTGTCAGAGTTTCTTGTCCATGGATTCTTTAAAATAGGATAAATAAAATGGCATTTGCAAAACTACCTTCTTCATGCATAATTGTTGCTGCCACCACAAGATCCAGAGCTCCTGCCCACAAACATCATTAGAAAAAGACAATTGACTCCACCAACAGAATTTATGCACTACTTTGTTTTCATACTTGCACCAAAATTTGGACCCTTGGATCTTTTATTTACAAATTGCATAGTCTTAAATATAAGATTATTTTAACAAGTCTGTCATTACTTCCATGTAAAAAAGAGAGAGATTTAAAAGGAAGGCAATTTGCTCAACCTAAACTTATCATCCAAGGTACATTATATTGTAATTGTAGCATCATTATTATTCTCATAACAAGAACAGTGAGTTCTGAAATTGAACCAGGCAGCCTGGTTTTGTTGGGTGCATGTATAAACATAACAAAAGAGACAATCCTTGCCATGGGCTTCCTACAAATAGCAGAAGGAAGAAATTAAAGATGTTGCCTGTGGTATACTATTTTTAGAGTCCTTCAAAATCTAAATCAGAGGGTAAATTTTGTATGCAATTGTACAAGTTTTCTTCCCTATATGAAAATGGATTTATTTCTTAGCAAGGCATTGTTTCTATATGAGCAGAGTGGTTTGTCTGTAGATCAGAAGCACAGACGCAATTGTTTGTTCACACTACAAAACAGTTTAGTGAAATTATCTTGCTCAACTAGATTGGGGGCATTAGACTATCTAGGCAATCAGCTTCAGTCAAAGCAGCTGTACCCTTTACATGGTGGGCTGCCATCATTTTCAATGGCGTAGCTGTGAGGAGAAGCAAACTGTGCTGGGGGTGTTCAGGTAGGAATTTCATAAAGAGGTTTTGTGGCCAGGGGTACTGCAATGTTAAACTGCATATTCAGTTTATACATATATAAATATAGGTAGGTAGGTAGGTATATATATGTGTATTTTTTAAAAGGCCTCAACACAGAACAGAATTTTTCTGCTGGTGTAATTACACAAGCTCTGTCAAAGACTTAACCTGAATTGACAAAAGCTGCCTTCTGTCAGCATGGCTGTGACTACAGCAGGGGTTCTCTTTACCAAAACTGTATTGGCCACAATGTGTGAAATTTTTTTATTAAACAAAAATACTGTCTTCTTACACTAACACAGTGTCATAGGCTGGGTTCTGTTTGCAGTCTTTCACTGACAGGCATAAAGCTATAGTATTTGATGGCAGCATGAAGCCAGATGGGGTAAGCGCTGCTGGTCAACAAGGTTCAGATTTTAGTTAAGGAACATCTATGTAGCAAAAAGCTGACTGGCATCTTTGTTGGCACATCGTAACATTGAACAAACACTGCATGCATATGGTGAGGTTTTTTTCTCACTCTTGATGTGATCTCATGTTAAAGAAAAAGCCATCTAGTAAAGCAGAGATGCTACCTACCATATCTGGTACTTGCCCTGTGCCACTGGGATCTCAGGTCCCTGCAGGACACTTCCTGTACCATGCAGACACAAGTACTATGATGGTTTCTTTTTTTGTAAAGATATGAGTCTCCACCCATAGTCTCAATCTCTTCAAGGCATGAAGTAGGCCTATGCATTTTGTTAACATTAGATTAATAAAACAATTAAAAAAACGCAACAGGAAAGCTGAGCGATTGGTCCTCTAACACCTCCATTTGGGGACCCACACAGGGGACTGCAAGAGTAAAGTTAAGGGGACTGGAGGTGCTAAAGGTGAGATGCTAGAGCTGAGATGCTAAAGCTGAGCAGGATACCTCACTCCTTCTTTGTACTAGAGCCCCGAACAATTTCATTTCATTACTTAACAGGAAGGGCTTGTTACTAAGCATTAAGAAATTATTCTTATTTACCTTAAAGAATCAAGAGAACCGGCCTCTGGGATATAGTGAAAACTTCTGGGATGCTCATAATACATGTGTTCTTTCAAGACAAAATATTCTGCTCCTGGGTCTAGAGCAAGAGAGTTTGTAAGCACCTTTGTGGCCCAAATGATGATGCCAGTCTCCTAGCTATACCAGTGCTAGAAAGTAAAACCATTCTCTGGCCCTAAGATTAAGCAGTATGAAAAGACTTACATCTGCAGTGCTAAGTTTTCCTATCCTCTCAAAAAAGTACCCACGTCCAAACTGCTGAATATATCTCCTTCAGATCACCATGTAACCACAGTGCCTCATTGAGATTAGTTTCAGGAATGGTCCCAGTGGGCAATTGCCTTGCTGCCCTAGACAGGAGGGAGACCAGTGAGTGTTCTGTGTGCTGATGCTTCAGACTACCTAGTCTTTGGGCAGAGTAACGATCAACTTATGCCACAGCTCTTACTAACAATTTGACAGTATCAAGAACCACAGGACAAGACTTGGACTTGAGAACCGGCTCTGTTTAGTTTAATAGTATAAACACAGACTTAGGCTCTTCCGCATGCAAAAAGGGTCATACAAGTTCAAGGACAGATCAGACAGGCACTTGGAAGTTGGGTCTACTGAGGGCTGCTAAATAGCCAAACCACATGAGCTAGAGAAAATCCCCTGAGCTAAAAAAAAAAGCCAGAGATTAGAAGAACAGTCAGGAGATGTATCATATATGGTTGTTCTGTTCTCACTCTTTCCTGGGAATCAACTCAATTGCTAGTCTTAGGAACCACACAGACAGACCTTTGGTCCTCACCAGTAAAAATATTCTCATGCTCTCAGGAGTCACAGAAGCTACTAGATCTGCACTGGGCTCAGTTGTCTGAGACTATCTTTGCACATATATGTAGACCCATACAAATGCTTTTGCTTTGAGGTTGTTGGGTGGGGTTTTTTTTAAGATCTTCTCCACTGCAGTAATGACACCATGAAATGTCAGGAGTGCTATGCTGTCACTGCAGCCTCAGCTGCAGGTGATCTCAGAAGAAGATACCAGAGCAGATATTTTGTATCCAGCTGCAGCCCAATGTTCAAAATTTGAGCCTGAGTTTCCTACACATTAAGTAGAGAGAGTACCTCAGAGTGTTTCACTTTTTTTTGCAGGGTGCCTGATAAAATAAATTGAGCTTAAGATAGGAAATGACATGTTTTGTGGTAGCACTGAGAAATATGATATGAAAGTGGACACAGTGGAAGAATGAGGATCCTCTTGAAAAATTTCATGGTTTAGTGAAATGAAGGGCCAGGAGTCCAGCTCCTTTGTAAATGGCCTTTATTAAGGTCAGCTGCTAGGTGGGGGCCTGAGGGGTTGCGCACGCTGCCGGTGCTCCCAATAGGCGACATGCAGGAGGAGGTGTTCAGCTTCACCACACAGCAGAGCTGGGGCTTCCGTCCTCACAAGAGTGCCCAGGAAGGCGCTGTCGGCTTGATTGTCTAGGGCTGTCACTCTGGTCGACTGCTGCTGAAGTTATGGTGACAGGACAGGATTCAGCTCTGGGTGGTGCGATGTTCCTGGTGACTTTCCAGACCTGGAGTGGTCATCTTTAGTCCTCAATTTGGTTTTGGCTCGTTGTTGTAGGGGTTTTAATCACCCTGGAGAAGCTTCCTTTGCATGCGGTTCGGGCGCCAAGTGCTTATGGGAGCAGCGTAACGGCAATGCAACAGGGACCATAGGGAAGGTACGCATGGGCAAAATAGGGAAAAGGGAGTAAGGGACAGGGAAAAGGGAGTACATTAGTGGAATAGGGGATAGAAAATGGGGGTAACAAGGGGTACAAACATCACAATATTCAACAATGCACCATGAACCTCCAAGAACTGGACTGAAGAATAATTTTACAACAGGTAACTTGGAACAATAACCACAATAACAATTATAACTTTGTGGTGGTGCATTTTAGCTTCTACATGTTTATTAGCTACTGTTTAGTTTAGTAAATGGTTTGCTCTATGTACCCTTGCCCAAAACTCACCTTTGGTCTTTTCCCAAAGTTTGTATGTGTCAGTCAAAGTCCCCACCCACTGGGGCCCTGTCACTCACCCCAAGGCTTTTCCCCTTCTTCAAGAAAATTCTGAGAAGCTGGTCAAGTTATTGGCTGAATACCAGCTTTCCCCCCCTACCCTCTATTCCCACTGGTGATAACTGTTGTCTGTCCCGTCCTGTATCATCCCATGTATTTTGTTATTGGATCTTGCTCTTATCTTTTGTAAGAACCTCCTCCCCATAAAACAACGGTGCAGAGGCCTTGAGGAGCCCTACTGCTGAGGAATTCTACCAGGTCAGGACCTCTGACTTGGCTGCTTCCCACAATGAAACAATAAAACCTACAATCTAAACTTCGCAGTGGGATCACTCTTTCTACCTCACTCTCACCGTCTTTGAAGGTGTCTCAGTGAAAAGAACCCACAAGTTCCAAAGTAGTGGCAAGTCTACAGATGGAACTTTCTGAGCTGTCTCCATGCCAGGGTCATTCGGGCAGTTTGGAAAAAAGGCATGAAGGACCATATAACTTTAATCAGGAGATCATACTTAATAACCTGAATAACAACTACAACTTTAACCAGGAGATCATACCTAGAGGTTTCATTTCCCACATTTAGGAGTTTTATTTAATTTGTCAAAACACTATTTTTCTAGTCATTTCCCAAAGAAAAACCCCATAACTATCTGATAACACGGGAATCGTGTGCATTTCTTACTTTTGGTAACATGCAGGAGCTTTCAGAGATCCTTTCTCCCTGAAGAGGGAAAATCACTCTCAGGGAAAAGAATAGCAGCTGTATTGCTAGGCGCCAGGTGCTTTCTCTCCCAGCAGTGACAGTGTGAGGCAGAGGGCCCATCTGGGAAGTCCCCTGCAGGGCTGCAGATGAGTGAAGCAGCACCTCAGGTGGGGAGGCTGTGTGCGGTGACCTGTCATGCCTCAACAGGTGGGCCTCGCTGAGGCGGGCAGTGCCAGCACCTCCTCCTCCTTCTCTTTCTTCTCCTCTTTCTCCTTCTCCTTTTCCTTTTCCTTCTCCTTCTCCTTCTCCTTCTCCTCCTCCTTCTCCGGGGAACCAAGGGAGTGTCCGGTCACTGTGCAGCCAGGGCAGAGGGTGCAGAGGGCAGTGCAGCCTGGGGGACTCCCACAGGCCTGTGGCCACCACCCACTGTGCTCACCGGTGTCCCTTGTGATCCAGCCCTGCTCATTCCTACTGTTCCGGTTTGCCCATAATCCTGAAGTCCCCTCCACAGAAGTGACTGATAATTAAGTAGACCCAGTGAAGAGCAAGCAGTGCATGGCTTCCCACATGTACAACTCTGATTTGGAGTTCTGACACAGAAGGGGCAACTTTCTTCAGGAAATATGCTGCATCCTTCCAGACTTTGAGATGTGGTGCAATCTTCATGCCAAGCTACATGACTTTTCAGGATGTGTTTTTTAGACCAAAAGGTCCTTGTTAATCTTCCATTTATACTACTGGAAGCCTTTTGCTCTGAATGGAGCCACGTTTATAATGTGGCCTCAGATAGAGAGGAGCAAGGCCACACACTACCTTTCTGCATGAGGTTCTGTGGCCAGTGTGCTGTGCAGATGCAGCATGAGCTCACCCACAGGCTGGATGTAACATGCACCTTTTATTTCTCTACAGCCACTAAACAATGTGCACCTTATATTTCTTTAACTATGGCCACTAAACTGAATGGTGATTAAAAATAAGTCTGAGTTTTGTGGGCAGGTTTGAAGATGGTTTTGTTCTTCAAGGCACCGCTACTCAATGATTGGCAATCATAGAAGAATTATTAATACCTATCCTATATGTTAGTACTTACCTGGACATGGAATGAATTGCATGATGGTCGCATGTACTTGACTGGCCAGAGAAAGCTGAAGGCCTGAGTCCATCTCACAGTCTGGAATCTCTGTGTCCAGAGATTCAATGTATTTCTAGCCTGAAATTTATCCCATGAAGGCAGTCTTTCTTAGGGATGGGAGTAAGAAAACTAATAACAAAATCCTTATAAGAGATCAATTACACTGTGTACGCTGGGTTCTGGAAACTTGTCTGGGGCTGTTAATCAGGTTCCTGAGAATGATATTAATGCAGGATCTAGAAAAATGGTGGTACAGTTTAATTATTATTTAATTAAATTTTCTTAATTAGTGTATTATAATTAATTTAATTATTAATGATTTAATTTCTGCCTTTGAAAAAATGCTCTGAAGATAAGGGCTAGAGATTTCTTAATGACACCAGCACTTAATGCTATTATGTTAATACACATGAGTGAGGAATGTCCTCACAGAGCTCTATTTGCCATTAGCTACAAAAGCACTGTCTGCAAGGTAAAGTAATTATTTCAATGAAATATTTACATCAACTAGAAAATTAAATGGGAGTTCCCAAAATTCTTCTGAGATACCGAGATGGAGCCTGACTTCTGCTTTATCTAGATGGGCAGTTCACTTCCTTATTTGATTAGCACAATGTCCCCAACCATATATAATTTTTTTTATGTTGCTACCTCCCTGACCTGACTACACTTCTCACTGGCAGGAGCAGAACACAGATGGCCTTCATCCTCTCAAACTTTTTGTGATGCTTCTGCTGACAACAAGGTAGCAAAAATAAAATAATAACCATATATATTTAGGTCTAGTGCAGTGTGGAGAAAGAAATTGAACAAGATCAAAAAACTAAAAAATAATATAAATAATAAATGCTATAAAAATAATAGCATTATGTTCCTAAACAAAACTGAAACACATTAAAGACTTGCAAGACACAAAAATAATAATATTTATCTTTCAGAAGTTAGATCTATCATTGTTTTATTTTAATAGTTTGTAGTTGACAAAGGTTCACATTCTGTCTCATATTTTAACATATGGGCACACTTAAGTAACAGCTTTTGTAGTATTTGCAGAAATTGTTTTGTTTTGTTTAAAGTCCATTTACATCCCTTTCATGTGAACAATATTCTTACTCTTCAGCGAAAGAACAATTTCAAAGCTACGAAGTACTGCCCAGCAGCCAACTCTCAAGCTGTTCTCTGGGCATCCTTGCCACCCCGCTTGCTGACTTGGTAAGGAGGGTTTTAAACTAGTGGTGATCTGGAGGGAGAAAATTACCAGAAGCCCTAGTGGAAGTGATGGAAAGGACTGGAGTGATGTGAAAGGACCTGGAGTGATGTGACAGAAAGAGATCACAGAATTAGGAAAAAAGGGCTGAAGAAAGGCCACCTCTAGCATTTACATGGAAGCAAGGAAATGTCTAAAAGGCACCATTATGGGCAAGTTCCTAAAATTCTTTCTGGGAAATCAACTTATGTTACTCATGCTGGAGTGCCTCTCTAAAGCACTTGTGTACTCATACACATAGCATGGGTAATAAACAAAATGCATTATAGATCTCTGAGCAGCTGCAGGACCTTAATATTCTTGGCATCATGGACATATGGTAGGATGGCTCCCATGACTGGAGTGTTGCAGTGGAGGAATACAAACATTGGCCAGGAAGATGAGGAAGGGGAGATTTCCCTTCATGTGAGAGAGCAGCTGGAGAGCATAGAGCTTTTCCTGGGGATGAGTGCTGAACAAAGTGAAAGCTTCTGAGTAAGGATTTTAAAACAAACTAGCATTAATGGCATTGTAGTGGGTGTCTGCTATGGGCAGACATACTAATGGGAAGGGAGAGGTTCCTTGTGGATGTGAAGGTTGACAAGAGTGTTGAATGCAGTGACTGTGAGATGTTGGAGATCGGACCCTGAGAAAAAGGAAACTGAGAAAAAAGCAAGATCACAGTACTGGATTTCAAGAGAGCAGACTTTGGCCTCTTTAGGGATCTGCTTGGTACAGTCCTGCAGGACAAGGGCTTGGGGTGAGAAGGGGACCAAGAAGGCTGCTTTATAGTCAACAGTCTCCTTGTCCAAGCTCAATAGTAGTCCATCCTAGTGATGAACAATATGCTCCCGACAGAACTAGACAGAAAAATAAAGAATATGGAAAACCTCAGAAGGTGAAAGCAGGTGCAGGTAGCCTGGGAATACAGAGATGCTGTATAAGCATACAGAAATGTGGCTAGGAAAGTCAAAGCCAAAGTGAGATTGGATCTGACCAGGGATGTCAAAGGCAGCAAGAAGGAATTTTGTAAGCACATAGATGACAAAAATGAAGATTTGGGAAAATATGGGCACATGGATGAATGGGACAGAGGTCCTGAATATACAGATACTCCATGCATTCTTTATCAGGAAGATTGATCTTCAGGGATCCTAGGCCCCTGAGAACAAAGAAAACTGCAGCAAGGAAAATGTACTTTTGGTGGAAGAGTATCACATCAGAGAATAGAACCAGACATACTAAAACCCATGGACTATGATGGGATGCACCTACAAGCACTGAGAGAGCTGATTGTCATTGTGAGGCCACTCTCAATAATCTTTGATTGATTGTGGTAATTCTGGGCACTGGGGCAAATAGCAAATTTCACTCCTGTCTTCAAGAACGTCAAGCAAGAGGAAGAGAAAGTACAGGCCAGTCTAACTTTGAGCCTTGGAATAGTTATTGAGCAGCTTATCCTGGAAACAATTTCCAGGCCCATGAAGGACAAGACAGTATGGAGCAGTCAGTATGGCTTCACCAAAGAAAAGTCATGCTTGGTCAACCTGACAACCTTCTACAGTAAAATGAGTGGTCTTGTAGGTTAGGAGAAAGCAGTGGATGTTTCTTACCTGATTCAGCAAGATTTTTGGTGCTGCCTCCCATAAGATCTTTATACAGAAGCTGTTAAGTAGGGGTTGGATAGGCAGATGGTGAGGCAGATTGGAAACTGGCTGAATGTCTGTGCTCTGAGCATGGTAATTAGTGTCATAAGCCTGAGTTGGAGGCCAGTAACTAGCAGTGTACCTCAGACATCTGTACTGGATCCAGTCCTGTTTAATATCTTCATTAGTGACCTGTATGATGGGGCAGAGCATAGTCTCAGCAAGTTTGCTGGTGACACAGAAGTGGGAAGAGTAGCTGATAGACCAGAGGATTTTGCTACTATGTGCAGGGACCTTGACAGGCTGGAGACATTTGCTGACCTCATGAAACTCAACAATAGGAAGTGCAAAGTCCTGCATCTGGCAGAAAACAACCCCTCATGGCAGTACATGCTGGGAGCCACCCAGATGGAAAGGAATTGGCAAAAAAGAATTTAGGGGTCCTGATGGACACCATGTTGGGCATGAGCCAGTGGTGTACCTTTGTGGCAAAGAAGACTAAGGGTACCCTCATCAGACTTGGGCCAAGAAGTGCCAGCAGGCTGAGGGAGATGCTTCTTCCCCTTTACTCAGCGTTGGTAAGACCACATCTGGATTAATGTGTTCTGTTCTGGGCTCTATATTGCAAAAACTCCAGTAAAGGGCCATAGATACGATTAAGGGGCAGAAGCATCTCTCCTATGAGGAAAAGATGAAAGAGATGGGATTGTTCATCCTAGAGAAAAGAAGGCTCAGAGACAACCTTATGAATATATATATAAATACCTGAAGGGAAAGTACAAAGATGTTGGAGCCAGGGTTAGAGGAACCAGGCTCATTTGTGCCCACTTACAGGATCATAGGCAATGAGCACAAAGTTGAACACAAGAAGTTCCATCTTAACATTAGGAAGCACTTTTTGACTGTGAGTGTGACCATGAACTGCCATAGGTTGTGCTCAGGTATAATGTGGAGTCTCTGTTCTTGGAGATATTTAAAAGGCACATGGACTTGGTCCATGGACGACCAGCTCTAGGTGGTCCTGCTTGAGCAGGGAGCTTGGACCAGATGACCTCCAGAAGTCCATTCCAACTTCAACCATTCTGTGATTCTTTGTGAGCCCTTTGAACTTCCTGGTCAACACTAGAGAGAGATTTCTTCTGAAAACAGAGATATTCTCCATATGAGATCTTGGCCTTTATAGTCTATGAAAACAAAATCCTATTTTATTTTTCATGTCTAGTAATGGTCAGCAGCATTTCTTTTCGCTTCTTCTGAACATTGATCCTATGACAAATAGTCAAAAATTTTTCCCTTCACACCTCCTAAACCCTAGTACCATCTGAACCAAAGTATTCACACAATTCCTTTCTTATCTAACACAGAGCTCTTCTGCCTATGCATTAAAGGTGTATGCTTTAGTGCATACCTCCCTATTTCTTTTGTTAAACCTGAGTAAATTTATTCCAGCATAGTTTTCACCCTTGCATTACACTTTCATCAAAACTAAAGACTGTCAACTGCAAGCAACACTTCTCATCTGTCACAGCTAATGAAACAATGCATTGTACTTTTATGGGCCAGAACACTATTTAATCACTCCAGAAAATAGTAAATAAAAACACCTTTATTAATTTTGAAGGCAAGACATTTAATTCATCTTTTAGTCACATCTGAGCTTTATGGTTTTCAAATTAAATAAAACTAAACAAAACTAACAAAACCTCAGCAGTTAATTTATTGATTTTATAACAGTAAGTGAGAGAGAAAAGTGAAAACACGCAATGTATAATTGATATATCCTAGCTCTTACAGCCTAGGAGGTATGCAAAGCAGAGGGGTATTCAAGGAGACAACCATAAAGGGGCACATGCCAAGATAATATGATTGAAAGGTGCATAAGGGCAAATATTTCTATATACAACCTACATTCTGTCTTCTTTATGTGAAGGCTTTGAAATTGAATCGAATTGAAATTTGATTTGAATTTAGATTTAGTAAAAGAGGAGGAATATTTTCATCTCTTTGAGGGATTGAACAGGGTAAGACAGGAATATCTATTTTTTGTCCACTCTTTAGCTGGCAGAAGAATGTAGACTTATTGATTACAATCAAAACAGGAAAAAAAATCACTCTCTTTGCTCAGCTCCATTAGTGACATTTCCAGTCCAACTGGCAGACTGGCAGATAATACTAAAGCAGTATATCATATAAGCAGTTTTTAAATAAATTGCTATGTTTTAGATCTCTAATAAATCTTTAAGCACTAGCTTAAACATTCCTGTAGTAATAAGGAGGATTACATTTCAGTGTTCTAATTTTGCACCACTTTTATATGGCAATGACTCCACTACCTCAACTGCCATATTTAGAGAGGATAGATTCAAAGGTGTTTTTTTGGATAAAAAATGTATCCTAAATATGATCCCAAATTCTATAAGGAGTACTAAATTTATAACAGTAAATGTGGTACACATTTGCCTTCTTCTCTCTAAATTCTGAACTAATGGCATTCTTTGACACTTTGGTTCTCAATAGATGTTCTGCTGGACATAGCTTCTTCATGTAGTTGTACGTTGCATTTTACTGAAAACACTAACTCTTACATCTGGTAGGGAAACCCCACTTCTAAGAGCAAGTCACCTTAGTTAACATGAGCCATAGCAAAGATGTATAACATACAGGTTATTTGAACTAACTGGGCTCATTTTGGCAAAAGTGAATTAAGGAACACTCGTGTTCCTCCCCCAGGAACTGAGGAATCCATGAACTACTTGAAAACAACACTTAAAAGTAGATGGAGAGCAATTATTGGAAGTAATCTCATCTGCAACTACCACCATAGCATCCTGTGGAGATGCCTACAGCCTTAAGTGGGACTTTTCAAAGAAGCATAAGTGAGCTGACCATCTGCTGCTACATACAGTCCCTTAACTATTCTGCAACAACCACTGCTCCCCATGCTCATCTTCACAGTGGATGTGACAAGTCATTCTCCTAAGAGCCCATTCTCCTAAAATGGGTGACATATCTCCATCATATTGCACTAATGAAGAGAGAAGAGAAATTGAAATGCTTAAAGAACCGGAATGGTCTTAAGGGATTTTAACTGTACCAGTAAAACTGAAGTAGGATGTTAAGTCTGTACACTGTAATCTCTTCATTTTTATTGTGCTACACTTTCAGTACTGCCTTCAGTGTGCCATGATTGTTCAAGGCAGAAAAAGATTTGTACAATTATCACAAACTTTGTTTGGACAAGTCAGTAAAGCAACTTTCACGTAATATAACACTGCACAATAAGGACACCCAAAACAAAAGCATCCTCCCTGATAAGCATGTGTGAATATGTGTGCATGTCTACAGATCAGATGGCAATATTTGCAAGCTTGGATACTTAAACTTAAATTTAGGCTCCTGAGAAAGAAGCCACATTCTTAAAGGTGCCTAGCTCCTATTCCTTGACAAATGTGAAAGTAAGGCTTTTAAGTAATGTAGCTAACTGAATCTGATGTTCAGATTTGGAATTTTGAACACATTCAGGCAGGTAAAGGTGCAAATATGAAATCTGTGAATTTTTCTTGTGGATTGTCTAAATCTAAAGGTTTGTAAGAAAAACCTAATTTTGAGTGATAATCACGTGCCAGACATGCAATTAAGTTCTGCACTTAATCACATGATGAAGCAAGTTTCCTCAGGAGCAAGGTGATCCCACACCCTAGGTGGATTACAAATTCTGAAATACCAATGTAGCAACTTGCATTCTTATGAAGTGCAGGATCACTCCACATTTTCGTCTGGATTTCCTGTTCCCTTTTTAAACTACAGGTACCTGATTTTATGTGTGCCATATTATCAGATCCAATGAAGAGGCACACTGCCTTTGCTCCTTCAAAAAAGAGAAACAAAGACAGAAATTACACATGCTCACTCTTCTTGAAAACTTTGAGTGATCAATTCAGAGTCTCAGTTGAGAGCCACAATGATTTGATAGGAAAAACTGGGAACAGGGACTTTAATGGAATTTGAATGAGTTTATATGTTGCTCTTCAGGTTTATACATTTCCCCTTGGCACCTAATCTTTATCTACACAAACAAGAACATTTTAGTCAAACTGTATTTTCAATTAGCAAGTATTTGCCATTTTTAGATATAGGTCTACCAGCTGACATGATTGGAATGAGCTGGCATAGAAATTTACATTAGTGATTGGTAATTTTCTTCCTAATCATTTTCTTTGGAACACTGAACAGGGAAACAGAGGATTGGCCTTTTCTCCTATGATTTATATGTGAAATTTACAGGGTGTGGAGAAACCACAGAAAAGTCTTGAAATTTCAAAATAAAACAAATAGCATGTTGTGATATATTTTACAAATGATAATGTAAACCACACATAAACATAAGAAGATTTTTAAAAATATATTACTTGGATGTGAACTTAAGAAACATTTACAGTCAAACAGAGGGGACTAGAACAGGTATTTCTTTTGTCCTCTCAAAATGTGTATTGCATTGAAAATGGGCCATATATAGCCTTTTTGGTGGGTAAAACAACAAGAGACGATGTGTGACTGTCCCTAGTTAATTTTTATTAATCTCTTTCAGACATCCTATGCTTTCTTAAGCAATTTTCTGGAAACATGAATATGAATCTTCTGCCTTTGTTGCCTAGCCCCCTCCATGCTGGTGAGAATCCAGTGAATACCTTTCCATGCAATGCTAAATCTGCCAATCAGTGCTTAGTGAGTAACAGTCATATTCTCCCTATCCAGAGACATTGGATGGCAAGCATCATATCCCTTTCACCTTAATCTGTGAAGCAGCAGGTTTTACGTCTATTTCCTGTTCTTGAAAGTCCCCAAAACCTTTGCAATTCAATAACCCAAAATTTAGAAATGTATGTAAATGAAACTCATTAGTCATAAGTGCTTACAAACTGCCTTTGTTTTCCAAGGGAAATAAATAAGTTTACTAGATATATAGCACGGATTAGCATTATAACTTTGTGAAATCTTACTTTAAAATTCCTCATAGTTTATTAGCTGAAGTTACCCAAATGAAATCTACATTTCTGAAACTACTTAATACTTTTGCCTCCACTTATTTCATTTCTGGCATTAAAGATTTCTTTTAATTAACCTTTGCTCCTAATTCTGAATAAATTAATCATTAAAATCTGAGAACAAGACTGAGATAAGGATGGACACTTGCATAAGGATACCTAAAAAGTGTGAAACTCTGTTTCTATTCCTTTGCTGGATAAAACTGAAATATATTTAAGTCTAGAAAGTCAACTCAATACAATATCAAGGTAATTCAGTTATATAGTTAAAAATCTATTAGTGATCTAACAAAGATCAATCTTACAGCCATATTGGTTCTCAAGACAACTGAAACTAGTTGGGTAATATGATCACTTATAAAATCATTCTGCAGAAAAAAAATATTGGGATAAGATTTAGGTAATTTGTAGTGGAAAAACTGAAGACCTGACAATAGGGTATTTGATCTTCAGTGGCAGTGTATAGAAAATAGTGTTGAGATGACATAGTTGTGTAAGCAGAGATCATTCATTCATGTTAATGTGGTTTTATACTAATTTGTTGTTGCTATATTTTATATATCTTCTCAAAAAAACCCCAGTAGTCAACAGAAATATTTGAGTGTAAAAGGTAAGTGTTTTAGCAGAAGAAATGTAACTTTATATTTGTAACTCCATATTCAGCTGATAGGAGATTGCTCCCATTTTTCATGAAAAAATTGAATACTCAGTTTATATCAGTCCCATTTTTCATGAAAAATTGAATACCCATGTCCTAGGGTGATGTTATGATATTTGTATCCCCAATCGTCTGTTGGGTTTATGCTGGATATTACACTCTGTATCTTTAATATTGAGTCTAAAGGAGAGGGAGAAGCGTGCAGTTTGTTTTCAGAAACTCTCCTCCTCCTGCTGGCCTTGAGAATGGAAGGATTTTTTTTTTTTCTTTTTTTCGGAACTGAATCTCTCTGGACTGAGGACCCAGGAGAACGCTATGAGGCTTTACGCACAGAGATCTACCCTGCGCCGCAACTTTACCAAGCACCAGAGAGACTGAGAACTGAGAACAGAGCAATCACCTACAGGAGAGACTTCTTTACTAAATTTGTCATTTCTCCAGAGCAGCACGAAGTTCTTGTCATCGGGCATTGTTCAATTTATTGTGTTTGGGGAGCGCTGTTAATAAACACGTTTCTTTCCACTTCTCTCTGAGGGAGTCTTTGCCGAACTGGTTTGGGGAAGGGGAGGGAGGACCCCTTAGGAGGTTTCCTCTCAAATTTGCCTTAAACCAGTACAACCCAGTTTATTGATTTCACAGTTTTAAAAGAAAAGCTGCTTCAGTTCTCTATGGGAAGAGACAAGTGATCGCAAATGTCAAGACTTTTAGAGACTTGTATTTGTTTAATGAGAAGGTTTCTTCTGAGACTGGGGTAAAAGTTACTGTGAGACATGTCATTTATGCTCTAATAATATCCCCAATATACTTATAATACTATAAATACTTTGAAACGGGGAGGAATTTCAAGCAGAAAAAAAAAAATTAATGCTTTGCCTACACAGAGGAAGATAAATAGCAATTTTCCCTCTTTACCTGACCTTTACAAAAGGTTGCCATTAAAGGGAAATGTGTACAACTTGTACATATCAATGGCAACCCAGAGAAGCAGTGAATGAAATCACAGATGAGGAAAACTTTATGGTGTGCCAACTTAAAATGGGGGTCTCCACACCCCCTGCTCCCCTTGTGTAGCCTTCAGCTAGCTGCCAAGGTGGGAAGGGAAAGGGCTTTGGAGGTGGCTTTGCTCTGGGTTGATAGAGCCTGTCACCTTACACAAGTTGCTTCTACTCTTTTGCAGGTTACCCCCTAGAGTCACACCCTTTAGATGCTTCTGCTTTCTGCCTTTGCTCTTCTGTTTAAAGTATCAGAATATTTAGGTTGGCAGCACCACGTTTTGCCGTCTGATCTGGAAATACCCCAGTGCTAATGCTCTATTTGAAACTGTCCATTCTCTAGACAAACGATTAAACAAGACTCTATTTTTATTAAAAAGAGAAGAAAGGCAACAATAGACCTTTAGCTTTCTTGTCTTGGTGTTGGTTGTGTCCTGGAAGAATTCCAGAGGCTCTGAAACTAAAGACAAATACCTCCAGGTTCTTCTTTTGCTTTATTACTTGCTTTAATCCCAATATGTGTCTGAAGAGCTTGACATACAAGTTTTCAACATTTAAAATAAGTGATTTGGATTTTGTACAGAACATGGAGAATGGACAGCAAAAAGGTAAAAGACAGTCAAGTTGCAATACTTAGTAAGATACTATGAGATAAAAAAGTCTTCAGTGACTTTTCACTGAAGCAGCCACAGAAGGAATTCCTGCAACATTTATCAAACCCAAAGGCAGGATAAAGAATAGGATAAAACACGCCTATTTCTTCCTCCATTGAAAGATGGAACTGGAAAATCTATGACCTCTTGCAGTGTCTGGTCAAAAAGTGAGCAGAGAGAACACACCTGATACAGAGTAGAAGAAAATTGCATATCTTTCATGTTCCAAATGTTCCTGGAGGCCCAAGGAAGAATTGTTATAAACAGGATGCAAAGATGCTCATGAAAACAAAGATAAATAGAAAATAATATTAAGTTGATATGCTTACTGTGTTTTCAGATCTAGTGGTGAATTTAAGCACCTCAGATTAAAGCACTTTCATTCTGTGTCTAGATAGTGGTTGAACACAAATGTGCCTCGACATTGCAAGCCAAGTTGATCCCTTTTATATTTCTTGCATATCCCTCTCACCTATAGATGCAACTAAGCTCTCTCTGCCTGTCCTAGCCCCACTTCTAGAAATAGGAAAATACACAAACAAGTATTGACACTGTCTGAAAGTGAGCCAGTAGGTGTCCAGATGTAGTTTACCAATTATCTTGGCATGGTGCCCAAGTGGCTTGAGCACTACAGCTTTTAATAAATTAATGGTACTATTGTATCAGGAATTTCCTAGGAAGATACTGACTTGGCTGACTTATTTCTAAGTCTAAATTTATCCTTTACTGTCATACAGAGCTCTTCATGTTTCTATAGTCTCTACTGGATCCAGCACGGTTCTTTTTTCATCCCTGTTGTTTGAAAAAAAAATTTATTAGAAAATTACAAGTATTCCAGCTTTTACTTTCATATATGTATGTATTAATTATTTAAAATTTTCAATAGCCCTTTGCCAGATTTCTATTCTTCCCATAACATGAATTCTTCAATAACTGTATTATTCCAACAGCCATTTTTTGTTTCCATTTCAGTCTAAGATACACTTCTGTAAATACAAATGACTAGAACTATGTAAAATATTGTACCCTGGCTGATACTGGTGCCTTGTGTAATTTAGAAGGCAGGACCACTTCCTTGCATTCAGTGAAAATGGTGGAGATTGGACTTGTTTTTTCCTCTTTCTACTGCTGTGTCACACTGGTAAGCTTCCTGTTATCCTTTGGTTGGCTATTTTATTCTGTTTCCTATTGCTTCTCTTTCACCTCTAGCTGACAAAAATCTATTTTTTAGGAAATGCTTTCATCAACAGTTGCTTGTACTATGCAAATCCACTGCTGCAGCTCTATCTTAGAGGTGTCAGTCGTCAGGCTTTCTGTGTAGTTAGTCTTAAGTAGTATCTTAATTTAACAGTCAGCTAGAATCTCACACACCTTGTTCTCTCACTAATGACAACACTGTCCAGTGTCAGTCCCTAAGACTGATGGGTAAGAAATGTCACAAATAAAATTGCATCTTGGGGACTTCCTTTTCAGTGTGTGCGCATTTTAGCTTTCTGCTTAATTTTTGATTTACCAAACTTCCAGTTCATATATTAACACTCTTCTTGAGTTCTTTAAACAGTAAATTCCTGTGTGGTAAAGTACTGAATAATTTACCCTAATCTGTACTCTTGGAAACACGACACTTATCTTACAAGAAAGTTATCTTGTTGAATGTAAATTACATCAGTCTAGCCTAGTATGCACCTCCAATAAAGAAATCTCCATTACAGTTTAGCTCTCTTTCCATTGGCCTTCACAGCTTAATGTTCCTGACTTTGAAAATCTGTGCTAAGGGCTCCTGTAGGAGCAACCAAACTGAATGCAGCCACCTAGATCACCAATTCCTCCCCAAAACACTTTCAGCAATTAGATACGCTATCTCTAGTCCAAGGCCAAGTTTTCTCATCTTTCCACCACATATTTCCAAACTGGTAAAGGCATTAAAAATGTCTGCTACTGAACTTGCATTTTCATGTTTAATACTTCTAGCATTTTAGCTGGTCCCTTTTTCTCCCTGTCTCATCCTTCATTTCTTTCACCACAGTCCACAGCCCAAAATCTGCTGTTACTTTGAACATGGCAATGGAAATAATATTCCTATTTTCATTCCTAATTAGATACCCTGTTATTACCCCCATGATCTTAATTTCTATTGAGAACTAGAGTATCAATTTAGTATATAGGAGATGCTCTTTTTCACCTTTAATCATCCTTCTCTTCTTGGCCTGTCTTTTTGACCTTGTCCCTCTCTTGTATAGCAGATGAGTATGTCAATAGTATTTGTGTTTGTTTTCCTTCCAAGGTAAAGCTTAGTTATACTAACTGATTTTTTTTTTTTTTTTTGCCTAATCTACAAGATAAAGTGCTCTTATTTTATCATTGTTTCTTTGTGGTCCAATTCTATTTGTCCTTTTAACATCCTGTCTGAGGTTTTCATTTATTTTAGTAGGTCTGTAGCCCATTCCTAACAATCTCTTTCTCCTTACTTGTGAGTCTGGGTAGCATGGTGCTTATGTACTTCTGATTCTATTAAAAACCATAAGCTGTTCTTCCTAGTAAATAAACCACTTTGTAGCCAGATTCTCAAAATTTCTGCCTGCTGTAAACTCAGTTTTGTGGGTCATATATAACCTAAAGTGATTTGATTCAGCTGCTTCAGTCCAGTGTTATCTTTTAGAAAAAGGTCTTTTACAAGGTACACATTGCTTTCCAAAATAAAGTTCAATATGAAATTGTATTAGCTCATTATGGTGAGTTGACTTCAGCCAGCAGCTAAGCATCCAGGCCCTCACCATATTGAATGATATGGAATATGCCTTTGGCCATTTTGTGTCAGCTGTGTTGGCTGTATCCCCTCCAAGCTTCTTGACTATCTCTTGCCCTACTCACTTGTCCATGCAGAGAATGAAAAAAACCTCTTGACACTGTGCAAGGGCTGCTCAGCAATAGACAAAACACTGGTGTATTATGTTGGTCTAGACACAAAGCCAAAACAGCATCACATGGGCTCTTATGAAGAAAATTTACTCTATCCCAGCTAGAACCATTATATTCATTCAGTAACAGAGAAATCAATCAGCCATTACATGCAAAATTTGTGATCATAGCATATTCACAACTTTTTAGAATTTCCATGTGCCAGATCTGTCTGTTGTGTGATACTCATGACCTCTGTTTTTGTAAGTTAGATATTCTGTATGGATAATGAAGAAGAATAGAAAGAAGTAAAATCCTAAATACCCCAGAAAATAAGGCAAATGTAAAAAACTATTATTTGGTGAGTTTTTAATATGTCAGTTTTCTAACCAATATCATGTTGTGGGTCCTTTAGGGAACCTGTGGGAATTTTAGGGATATGACATTTCACAGAGGTCAGTTTAGCCTCCCATCATTTTGCTTTTTTTTCTTTTACTGCAATCTGTACAAGACTAATCTATTGAACAGCAGCTTCTTTTGATTCTTCAACAAAAGCAAGTCATGTAGGATTGGACATAACTTTCGTCATGGTGACATGCCCTTCCCTTATTATGAGCCAAAGCAGATGTGCTTTGCAGCATTACGCTGAGCAGAAAGGATCTTTACACCCTTCAGCTCCTTCAGATGAATATTTAAGCATTAGACCAACAGGTTGTCAGTATTATTTTGGTAGTAAAAAGAATAAGGAGAATACCTATCTATAATAACAAAATTGGCAGTAACAAGTATGTTAAGAAATGCATCTTGTTACAACTAAGAAGAACAAGGGCATGTCATTCATTTTTGCACCATAATTTAAAAATCTTTTCCTTTGTATCCCTGTAGCTCAGCATTGTATATGCTGATTCATAAAAGTGTCCCCTGTGTTACGAGTATTTATCTTGATTTCCCTTTGTGATATACAATGTTGTCCTTCTTTTTTTAAGGACATCACTCATACCTTGAAGGCCAAGGTTATCTGTGCTGTCTGGATGATCAGAATTATCAGTAAATTTTTGTTAATTTCTGTGTTTCTCTGATGTTTAGGGGCAACGTGCTCCTGAATTGTGTAGGACCAAGAAAATTCACTATGTTTTTTCTACCTGAACCATTTCTGTCATCGTTAAAGAGATACTTTTGATATATTAATGAGTCATAGAATCGTTAATGTTGGAAAAGACCTTCAAGATCATCAATTCCAAACTTTGGCCAAACACTAAATGTCAATGTCAGTTAAACCATAGCACTAAGTGCCATGTCCAGTCACTTCTTGAGCACTTCCAGGGAGGTGACTTCACCACCACTGTGGTCAGCCTGTTTCAATGCTTGGCAACCCTTTCACTTAAGAAAATCATTGCAGTGTCTAATCTGAAGGTCCCCTGGTGCATTTTCAGGCATTTCCTCTTGTCCTGGCACTAGTTGCCTGGGAGAACAACCCCCCACCAGGGGCCTTTTTGACCTTTAATTTATCAAATAATTCTATCATCATTTGTAAAGTTGAAATTCTTAGGAATTTTATAGCTCTCATTGATAAGAATGTGGAAATTTTCCAGATCTTTATGGTATCCTTTTGTCTCCATCACATGTGCTCACACATGCACACAGACTTATTCATGTTTCAAATATCCTCAGCAGCACTAAACCCAAATAGCAGTGGTGCATATATTGCTTTTTCTAGCTGTTCCTGTAAAAGAAATAATACTGAAGAATAGACATGGAGCTCAGAACAGCAAATGAAGATGGTACAAAGGCAAATGGTGGAAAGCTGGCATAAGCTTGTGAGAAACAACAAAAAAATCAACCTTAAGACATTCTGTGTTCTGTTGTCATTGATTGCAGGCAGTCTTAATGACACTTGAGAGCTTAATCACATTTCTCTTACTCCAACTCACCCCACTCATTTCAACAAGACTGCTTTGGGATTCATTGCTATTCAGTATAAGGACTACTGCAATTTTGCTGTAATTCAATAACCATTTAGTTACAAGTATGCATTTTGAATGATAGCTATGGATCTCCTGTTCTAAATTTACACCAAAAATATTTCATTTCACAGTAATCATCCCATTTCTTTATAATAATAATTTTGACCATATTATTTTGATAATGTCCACTATCAAAGCCATTCATGCTGTGGAAGTAGTGGAAAAATAAAGATTGATTTGAATCAATGAGCTATACATTCTTAATTTGTAGTACTACATTTACCTGCTTTGGCAACTTCTTGCCTACTAGTCAGAACCAGAATCCGAGTTTAAATATAAAGAGATGGTGTTCTTTGCTACTGCCACAGAGATGGCAAGTCCTGTCTAGCCACTGATTTTGAAGTAGACCTCTCCAATAAATATATTGTATAAAAAACAGTAGTGTATATATAAGAAGAAAGAGATATTCTAATGGATGCCAGTCTTGTAATTGTATCTTGCCACATGAACTTTATCTTTGAACTTCATGCCAGCCTCATTTGATTTAAAAGAACAATGAAAAGAAGGTATAATCCATCATAGATGACAGCCATTTGTTTCAAATCAAATCTCTCTAATTTTAGAAATAAGCCTAAATGCTGAAATAAACGAAAACAGTGATATTTTTCTTAAAAGTAGTTAAGATTCTGCAAAGCTAATAATTTCACGATTTTTTTCACTTTCTGGAATACTGGTTTCAAAAAAAAAAGATGAGGCCAGATGACTTTATGCAATTCAAAATTCGAGAATTTACTAAGATCAACATATCACACTTGTTTTGTAGCCAAGTCAGATGTAGAATTATGATGACTTAATGCTCTCTATGTCACTATTTATCTCCTCACTTCAAAGAGCATAACTATGCAATAAAATCACAGGCAATCTGGCTGAATAAATAATTCATCATGCAGCCATGCATTCCAAAAAGAAATATTAACTGCTTTAGAGTTTACTAGCTATGATTTTGTGTTGTCATATACTAGTACTTTGCTTCTAGGGTAATCCATATGCAAATGAAAGAATAAACAACCTTGTCTTCCACAGGAACATATCAAAGTAAATCCTCAGAGAGTCATGTTCTACTGCTTGAGGAAACAGCCGAGTCAGCATTGTCTCCTCTCCTTTCCCCCCACCTCCCCTCCCTTGTTCATGCTGGCAAGAAATGAAAACTATTTCAGCATAATATACAAAATATGTAGATTTTATGTGATTATTTCAGTCTTGCTGTATATCAGCCATGAAAGCGTATTGATAGTATCACCAGATATTTCCTAAGCTATTCAAAAATTATCACCTGTCTTTCCCTCTTTCAATCTGAGGAAACATTAAGCTAGGCTTAAAAAAAAAAAAAAAAAAAAAAAAAAAAAAAAAAAAAAAGAAAAAAAAAAAAAAAAAGAAAAAAAAAAAAAAAAAAAAAAAAAAAAAAAAAAAAAAAAAAAAAAAAAAAAAAAAAAGGGGACTGCACTTTCCAGAAAGACAGGTTTGTCTGGTTTGGTTCTCTGAGAGTTCCCCACTAGGTTAACTTATGTGGTCCCTTATGTTGCTTTTCTGTTAGAGTATCTTCTGTATCCCAGAAGGCAGGAGAGTAACGCAGATAGCATCTACTTTTGACTCTATGGCCAAATTGAGAGGCAACATGTAAGTGGATGCAAGATCTGTATCAGTGAGTGGATGCTAGGCTTAGTGATTCTTACCCAGCCCAAGCAAGTTTAAGCTAGTTTAATTTTATGCTGAGTGTGGCAGAAGAAGGTGCTATATCGGGTAAAATTCCCTGGGATTAACTGAGGCCTGATCCAAAATTCAAAGGCTTTGAAGAAGGTTCTTGGATTCCCACCTGAATCTAGTGATGTGGTTAACTGCCAAAACTGTTACTCTGTCATTGCTGGGTGATAGTTTAAGACATGATCAAATAAATAGCTTAATTTATAGAAGTGTTCAGTACTTGTTGCCCTTAAAGTCTTAGTGAATGTATATAAATATATATATGTGCATGCTGTTCCAGCTTGGCACTCAAACTTTAAAATATCACTCACACTGCATACTGTGTTCTGCTAAAAACAAGCAATGCTCAAGTATATGAATGAATTTTACACAAAAGATTTATACTCACAACAACCCATTCAAACATTTTCTCTTCTCTTTTTGCATGGTCCTCTCACTGTGCCACCATTTGTTTTGGAGATTGAAGATTTTTAAATACAAGTGAAGACTAGCATGGATGACAAAACTTACAGCTTTCCACGTCTCTTCCAAGATATCACATTCTTATGATAACAGTAAAGTTCCTCTGCCTATGTTACCTGGAGCTGTTCCTAAGATTTTCAACAAGGTTGCCAATTAGAAGGAATTGTGCCATTTTGTTCATGTGTGTGATACAAGACCTGCTGACTAGGAGTTGCCAAAACCACCACCTAATTTCATGATATTTAAACAGTAAATTACCACACTTAGCATTTATGTCAGCAAGCTGAATGATTAATTGTTTTATTGATTGCATGTGTACCTCCTGCTTAGTGATTATTTTCAGCCATAACTGTTCAACCTATTAGGGAGTGAAAGCTGCTTTTAATTTACAAGGATGTCAAGACATTTGTAGACAAAATGCTCAGGTAAAAAACTGGCCATGCTCACCTTGAGTTATCCATGTGCACTCTCTCAGACCTCCTGGGTACAATGATTAATGCACAGGCTGTGTGTGGAAAAGAAAAAAAAAAAAAAAAGAAAAGAAAAAAAAAAGAGACATGTCAGGAAAGGAATAGGGGAAAAAAATGAATAAAAGAACTGGCAGAAACAAAAGTGAGAATGAAAAACTCTGGAACCTGACTTCTGCTCTGCATGAAAAACATTTTTACCCTTTATTGCACCTATGAAAATGCAAGATGGCAACAATGTTATGTGGTGGAAGGGTAGAGCTCATGAAATAGAACGTAGTCTTAGGGGGAGCAGATAGGACTATCAAAGTATATATAAGAGTACAGCATTCCCATATCACTTGATGCTGAGCTCTCAGTACTGATTGTGTATACACATTAAAATCAAGTAGCATATGGCGTATATTATACTGATGATGCAGAAAAATAGCCTACCACTGGAAGAGGTCTTTCTCAGTCATTTGCTCTGTGGCACTCTGCCAGTGGCCTGACTGCTGACCAAACCCCATTATCCCTAAGGACATTTTCAATATTGATGACTTCTTTTCCTGGATGTAAGTGGCAAACACATACATTCATTTCCACTGTTTTGTTTTTTGAATTTTTTTCTTCTCTCATCCTAGGCCACTAATTTGCTTAGAGCAAAAAGCCCACATGTAACCCTGTTTTTTTCTCTCTTAGCAATTCAGCAATGAGAGTAACTTTTAAGGCTTATTTTTAACACATTGTTCCTCTAAATATGCTCATCTCTCAACACATATTAGTAAGAATTGCTTGATTTTGAAAGTCTTCACATCTGAAAACATGTCACCTCCAGTTTCTTTCATGTTTTGCTTATTTCAGTGTAAATTACACAACTTTCTATACAGTGCATGGGCATGTTCCCTACAATTTTCCTATTCCATTTTCACTTTTCAGCATTTTTTTGGTAGCTCTTATGATTAGACACAGGGATTCACCACACGAATGGTGAAGGATGCCACAACAACCTTCTGGAGCAAACTGAGATCACAGCATCACATTTGAAACTCTAGAGGCTGCTAAAGCCTGTGTTTATTCATTGAGTTTTCTCAAGTGAAACAACATGATAGATCTTACTGAAGTGAAGTCATGAAAGGAAAATTCCTCCTACTCTCATACCTAAAGTAATACAAGATAATTCATTCTCTGAGTTCTCTAGCTCCTTGACTATTAACAAAAGGCAAAAGATCCTGTTCCAGTGCATAAAAGGCACCTATGATACATACATGTTATCTGGGATACAGAAAATCGAGGATAAATGCAGGATCAAGGATTTAATCTTTAGGATCTATTTACACTTTATCAGACAGGAAGGCTTCTAGTTTAAGAATAGTTGGTTGCCTTGTTTTAAAATACATGTTATAAGAATATTGCCAGAAAAAAGAAAAAAGAAAAAAAAATTCAAAATTTTAAAATAAATATGAGGTAAATTCATTTTTTGTAAGAACAGATACACATACTGCATACATGAGATTGTGCCCCATGTCAGGCACAAGATACTTCTCTGGATTACTTTTTTAATCTTATATTGTAGGCTTTTCATTGGGTTGAAGAGTATCTGGTCTATAAATCAAGCTATTTAGTGGTGATTTAAGTGTGTCAACTACTCTCATACATGCAAGACCTTAGCTAAGAAAAGGCCATCAATCATTTCCTATTACTGTTCTTCTGATTAGAAAAAATAGTACTAATAGGTTGCCTGGCAAAGGGAGACTGTATTAAAGCAGTAGCCATGACTATAGTAATCAATTTTTACAGCCCTGTGAAAAACCTAACTGGAATAGTGTTGCTTTTTAGCATCTAAGCTTCTGGAGTCAAATTATTAGGCAAGGAATTCCTTTTCTTCTGAAGAAAAGACCACTTATCCAAAAAAAATTATTATTGGACACATACCTGCCATGGCTCCCCAAATGAAAAACAAATAGAGAGATGCCCAGACAGGTTATTTTTAATAACTGCATGGTTTCATATGCTTAATTTATAAGTAGTGAACACTTGGGACCACCAATCTGTGAATAGTCTTAGGAGAAATTGCTTGGGCCCCTTTCCAACCTCACTTCCTGAGAGGAATTTCTATGAGGGGGGTAGGGAGTTTATAATGAACGTGCCCTGACATCTGGGCTGGGGAAGCTAACAGACCACCTTTGTTCTCAGCAGTTCCAGTGGTTTCCAGTGCAGTCCAACGTCCCTTAGAATACTCTTGTTTCAGGAAGGGAAAGCACAGCCATGAGAAGAGATCCTGAATATGATAGCAAAAGCTGCCCCCTACTTCCAGGAGGGTATACACAGGGGAATGGAAGGGCCAGCTGGCATCAGATGGAATGTTGTCTAGCTTGCGTGAACCCATCACATACGTTCTGAGCAGCAGGAGGTTCTACATTTAGAGAGGGAGAATAATAGCCGAGACATGGTGCCTGATTCTTCTTCAAACTCAAGTCTACTTGTGTACATGAACTGATTCCCATTGATTTCAGTAGATTGGACTCCACCATTTTAGCCCCAGTAGCATGGCTGACTTCACAATGCTAAGGGGAGTTTAGCCAAAGTAAAAAGCACACCATTTTGTTCTGTGTGCAACCAATGCTTTAAAATGGCAGAGAGAAGAGCAACTGTCTCAACACTTCTCTTCCTACAAAGGCCTGTTAACACATTGTTAGCCTTTCCTGTTTGACTTACTAAGATCACTGAACTTTTCTACAAAATTTATTTTGTAAATAAACTTTGTTACTATGGTTGGTCAGAGTTGAGTGTCTGGTCAGAGATTAAACCAAAGTCCTTTTGAAGGGTTATTAATTCTTTCAACTTTAAACCTATGTAGTTGGAGAAAGAAGAGTTGAAAGTATCTTGGGCTGAGCCCAACTTCTTCTGTTAAAAGAGCTAGGGAGAGAAGTGAAAGATTATTTACAGTGCAAATGAAAATCAATTTGAGCCTTTCCTTGGCCATTATGTGAAACAGACCCTGCCTTGTAATTCTGCTGATCTCTGTGTAGTCATAAAACAGAGATTTACTTGCTCGTCATTGCCAAAAATTAACTGCTACAGATGTCAGACAATTATGCTGAATGAGTGTGCTGCGCCTTCATTAATTTTCTTCTTTTGTCAGAGTTGCCAATTTTGAAAGCTGCTCAGTTATTGAAACTCCACTTAAAGTGCCTAAGATCAGAAACCAGACCAGGACAGTAACACAGTATGATACTAGAACACGTAAAACATTTGTTGACTCATGACCCATCTAGATCAGAAGCTTTCAAAAATGTTTTATGCTAAATAAATAAATAGATCTCTAAAGTTTACTGATTGCTCCATACAGAGCAGACTCAACACTTAGTGTAGCATTTGCCTGAACAGCAGAAAAGCAGGCAGAGAGCTGCCTTGCAGCTCTGCTCTTCCAGACAGAGGAACAAACACAGCAATGCCTACTCTCTACCACCTGCTCTCTTCACCTTCTCTGAAGACATGTCAGCACAGGGCAGAAAGCACAGCCTTAGGCTTCTTTGAATTATAGAGGCAACTAAACAGTCCCCAGCTGGCTCAGGATTAGAGAGATGGACTTAGGTTGCTTAAAGCCACCTTTCTAACTACTTAACAAATGTTTTTCAGTTGTGCAGAGGGAAAAATAGATTTGGTAGAGAAACTATCAATAAACAGCTCAGGATTCTTCCCCTGATTCCTCATGTCATAATGTACCTTCTGTGACCTGAAATCTAGTGGTACTATACATGTCTTAATATCTTCCCTTGCTAAGACTTCAACTGCTCTTCAATTCCTGCTGCACTGATACTAGTTCTCAACTAATACAAAGTGACCCCAATATTCATAGTACTGATTTTAGTTTAACAGGGGTTTAACAAGGATTGTGGTTCCTTTAGCGCACACTTAATATGTTCTTAATTTAGAAGACCAAGCATAGACTACTGTTGTGAATTTTTCAGTTGAAGAGGAGTGTGGAGTTTCTTTCCCTGCCAGGACCTTGCATTTTATTTAGAAAAAGACAAGAACCTATCAGGCATCAGCTTTTCTAATTGGCATATGATTTGACCACTCAGGAAACAATGCGACTTTTGGAAATATCCATATAAAATCTCAGACTGGGGTGGAGGCTCACTCTATTCCTTGTTGGGCTGGCAAGGGGTGACATCGCGCAGTGGCCGGGGCGGGCCAGGCTGGCCGAGCCCCTTTTCCTCTGGCTGCCAGCAGGGAGAGGGGAGGAAACGGCCCGGCAGCTGCTTGCTCTGCGGCCAGGGCAGCGAGGGGATGTTCCCTTCCCCCTTTCTGGGCCCCTGGGAGCACCCCCGATTTGAGCCACCCCAGATTGAGACCGAGGGGTGGTAGGGGAAAGGCCTCCATCAGTCTGCCTAATGACTGAGATCCTGGCTGCTGTTCCTGAACCTTTCACCACCGGCATGGCCTTGGGAGTTTTACAGTTCCCACTCGGCAGAGACCACGTGACCACTGCAGGCCCGGGCAAGCTTTAATTCTTTCCTGACACAGATCGAGACTTTTCTTAAATTCTAACCCTTCTCCGACATGAGCGAAAAGGCCAAATTCGAAATATGTAAAGGGACAATATGAAGATATCTAAATCAGTAAATGAAGAGTGACTTTTTAAGTGGGAGAGATGACAAGTTGCCTGAGTTTTAGGCTGAAATCTCCTGGAAGTTTTCAGTAACAGACTATGATTCCTTTAAATCGTGCATAATACACATTGGGGAGATGATTTGTGGATTTTAAAGCAAAGGTATCTGTGATTTACTGTGTGAATATTGAACTAGAAGTTGTGATTTGGTGATCCCATGAGAGGCTTGAACAGAGAGAGATGAGAAGAAGCCCTCTGCAAGTGAAGAAGTGAGGAGACTTCTCTGTTCTGTGGGATAAGGAACTCTTTGCCTTCGAAGTACTTTATGTTTTTTGTTGTTGTTGTTGTTGTTTTTTTTAGGTGCCACCCCAAATCTGTTAGTCTATGGCCTGTATACGTGGTCATGGAAAAGGCTACGTGAATATGGGAGGTTCCACAATTGCAGAATGTCCTGGGCTGGCCGCTAGTTGTGTGAGTTAGAGCCACAAGCAGACTGTTTTCTCTCGTGGAAAGATACTAAAACAACAGGAGAGACTTCTCTCTCTCAAAGACTGAATGAATGACTATTTTACAAGTGGTACTGACCTGGAGTTCTGAGTTTTGCCTCTTTACATTCTTGGTAAAAACTGAACAGTTTGTAAAGGAAAAGGGAGAGGTTTTGAAGGTTTTCACCTGGTTTTTCTTTCCTTTTCTTCCTTTAGTGTGTGTGTTAATAAACTATCTGTTTACCTTTAAATTGGGCTTGTTTTGCCTTTTTCTCTCAAAAATCCTCTCTCACATTTGGTAAACAAAATTCGCGAATGTGAAACCATCACGTATATTGGTGGCCCATATGAGGACCACAATCAAAACCATCATATTAATTGGTGCGTTGGCCGGGAAACGCAACCCAAACCCTGACAACTACATACATCTGCAGCAAACAATGACAAGCCATTATCATCAAGTGTAGCTACAACATAGTCACCTTGTTTATCTTGAAGTTCCCCACACTCATATATTTTACATATTGAAGACTTGACAAGAAAACTTATATTTCAGTGATAGAGGACAAATCTCTGAGACAAGAAATCACATTTCTAGACACTGATTTCTGAAAAATACTGTAAAATATCTCACTTGAAGTCATTCAGGGGTGTACCAGCTGCAAAACATTCCTGTGGTGGCTCTAAGAAAAATGCAATGATTTTAGCAGTTTGTAATAGTTTCACCCAGTTTGATACCAGTAAGTATGTGAGGTCAACTTTTTAAACTATGGTGAATTACTGATAAAGTAATCAGGAGAAATCCTTATGTTGGATTCTGTTACATGAACTGTGAACTGAAAATTCAATACAGAGCCACAATCACGCTGTAAAGTTATTTTAAAATTCTGAATCTGCTACTCAGAGTCCATCAGAATTGATTTCCAAGTGGGCGTGGCCCTTCTTCATTGCTCTATGAGTAAGCATTTATCTAATAGTTTTCAAGATGATCTAGTCTTTTTTATGTTCTTGCTATTAAGACCACTGTCCTTAGATGTAACTATCTTTCCTGATGTACAGGCTAGGGACAACATACCTTTTGTTTGGTCTGATCACTCTTTCATATTGGATCCTTCTTTCTCTATATGCAGGTCTTAAAAAAATCTGAAAAACTGTTACATTTAAATTAGCACAACATCACTGATCAGTCAGAAATGGCCCCAAAGTGATTTTTTTGCCATTTGTTTCAAACACTGTTTGCCATGATCTCCACTGGCCTGCACAAAGACACTGGATCTGCTCAGATTCTGCAGAAAGCATCCATGGAGGGCATCTCAGTGAAAAGCAGCAATTTCATGTATCACAAACTCATTTCCAAGCACAGAGAAAAAGGATAAGAATCTGAGATCTGTCTAGAGTGTAGGAGGCAGTGCCCTCTGCCTCCCAGGGAGCCTAGCTGCAGCCTGAGCTGGGAGATCACGGATAGCAGGTAGATTTCTGGGTAGTACCTGGGACTGTATTTTGTGTAATGACAATACACTCCTCCTAAAAATGTGGAAAGCATGAGTACAGTGCTCAGACCACTGCATGTGAGTGGGCCAAACTCAGAAAGTGCGTGTGTGACAAGTAATTTTATGTGAACACACAATTCTTGAATTGCTGGAAACTGCTCCATTTGGTCCAGCACTTACCCTGAATGGCTGATACACATGGCCCAACTCATCATGCCATAGGCTTGTCTCCACATACCTCTATTCTCTGGAATGCGATGCATCTTCCAAACTTATGCTTGGACTGGATGGTAGCAATTTTCAAAATGCAGACAATGGCACTGATGATGGATCTAATGTTTTCTACTCTAAAATGATTTTAATAAAAAGGTCAATGACCTTTGTCCATTTCCCTGGCAACTTCCAGAAAACAGGTAAGTATGAATCATGCTTCTAATCTCAACTGTTGCATTAGGGATTAAGAACTAAGCACGGCAAAGGAAAATAGCACTCCATTTATGTTGTGACTGCACAAGTCCATGACTCCATTGCATCCACAAATATCATGTGCAATAAAAGCATTGAACTGTGCTTGTTTGGGGGTGCCTTGGCTTGAAGGGGAAACTTCTTTGACTGGAAATGGGGTGCATTGGTTTCTCACTACCCAGCATAATATTAGTCTGCAAGGAATGATCATCTTCACTTGATCAACTGACCCTCTAAAGGATCATGTCTAAACATCTTGTCATCTTCAGTCACCTGCCTTCTCCACATTGTAAAATTCTTATTCAGCAGGCGAAGTGGCAGATCCTAATAACGTTTTAAAACCAGAAAGCCATCTACTTTGGAAATCATCACGACAAGGCAACAGACTTAAATTCCTACACATAAACATAAGCATTTAACAAAATTAATTAAGTGGACAAAATATACTCTGGGATACAAGACATTAGTCCCTTGATGAATGCTGGTTTGCATACAAATTGTCATGCTAATTTGGAAAGGGTATGACTGAGGGTTCCTATGAAGTCCCATGAAGGTCAAACTTGCACTGCTACAGATTTTAGAAGTACTTAGATCCAGTACTAAAGATCATGGAGCCACAGTCTCATTGTCAGTTCTTTGGAAATATGGAAACCTTGGTGAAGGAAACTAAACAGAACACAGATATTTTCATGTTGCAAAAAATAAAAGTTTTAACAGTCTGATTTTTTAAAAAGACTGACTCTGAATTCACATATATAACATATGCAGACAAACCTGCACACATAAGCATGTCTTCACTTGCTATTGTTGCTAACAGAGATGCTGTCCTGAAGGTTCTGCAACATTTAGAGCATATCTGACATCTGGACTTGGGCCAATAGAATTCACCTGGTGTATAAATAATACACTTTCCAAAATGAAACAAAATGTGAAAAGTGTTCTTGCTTCCTGAAAAATAGGCACATAAAACTTCTAAAGTCTGTGGCAATGCTGTTCTTGAGAGTTCCTGATATGTAATTAAATTAACCAAAGTGTTAAATGTATCATGTGCTGGGGAAGTATACCTAGACAGAATATTTTAGCAAGTTAATTAGATGTACGATAGGAAAGTGTTACATACACTTGTTCTGTAGGAATATGTTATTCAAAACTATGCAAAAGCTGAATGGGTAGATTTTAATCTGACATTTTAAATTCACTCTTTTCAAAAGGGCAAAATTATTATACTCTCCAATAGATGAAAAGGAAAGTAATATGAAAGCATTAAAAGTTGGGAACCTAAGCAAGTCAGTGATATTCAAGTACCTATGGACAAACCTTAAGGCCTGTTTGGTACCAGACCAAATAAAGTATCCAGACCTTAAAATTCTTGCTTTGTGGCAATTATCTTCTTTCCACAGCAGTCTCTCCCACTCCTTCCTATACTGTCTTGCCTTTCTCGTTCTCCTTGAACTGAAGTAGAGGAAACAGCATCAAAGAGCTTGAGCAAGGTGTAACTGCCTAGACATGGCACAGACACAGTCAAAGAAGGCTCTGTAAGATCCCTAAGCATACCATGAGGGAGGTGTGCTGACAATATCCTCTTGAGAATTCTATGGGTCCTCTCAACACAGTTTAGGAACTCATAAACGCTTTTAACTTGTATGGGTAAAAATAGCAACTCCCTGGGCCAGACTCAATCTGTTTTCAATAAGAGAATGGCTATTTGAGAACAGATCTGCCTTCATGGTAGGGTTCCTCAAGTTGTAGGAATTCTTTACCTGGACAGGTAGAAAGCATTAAGGGGTAAAAATCTGCTAATTTTGAGTAAATTTTTATCAAAAGCTGAGAAGCAGAAAAATGAGTCTGTGTGTCCTTGTTCCTGATGTTTTTTATGTAATTCAAAGCAGTATAGGCCTCTAAAACAATCCTTTAGAAGAATTTTAATAAAGCCTCTGTGGTCTTTACAGAACACATTGTAAAAGACTGTTAAAAGGTTGGACTACTATGAACACTCAGTTTCAAGTTAAGCAACCTGTTGCCATGTGTTCTCTCCCATACCTGTACTACAAGAGCCTATAAAGTAGCATGTCCAAATTCAAACCTATGTGCCAAAATAAAATATTCACCTTGCAAAAAACAAAAAAAAACCCCAAAAAAACCCAAAACAAAAACAACAAAAAAAAGCTACCACTGTGCACTTTCATGCATGCCATGGCAAGTTGGGGAGGCAGTAATGTGCTCTAATAGGCACTCTCTGACACTGCCACATGCTTTGTCTTTAGCCAAGGAGCATTGAGAAAATGTGGCGTTCTCTTCCACACCTGGAAAACATACTGGAATGTCAGAGAGCTTACTCTCCATCTGATCTTCCTAATACCAGTAACCTGCTGGTTTGACATCATAAGACGGGACCTCTGCCAAAGAGATATTCCCAATATGAAGAGTGAAGCCTGCAAGTCAGCACAATGTCTATGGTGCAGAGCAGAGCCAGGCAAACACAGCGCTTGGGTATGGACACTAAAAGCTGGAATGTTGCATGGAGCAGGTGGGCTCCATGGACCTCAAAAGTAAGGAGGAAGGGGCTAACAGAAGATTTTTGGGAAGGGGTTTTTTGTCTTTTTTTTTTTTTTTTTTTTCTGTTGGTTGTGGTGGTTTTATTTTGATTTGGTTTTATGTTAGGTTTTCTATTTTTTGTTTATTTGCCCTCCTCCAAGGCAACTGGACAACTCAGAGAAAGACGGAGACTTGGGAGTGTGTATGAAGGGTGGAAATGGAGCAGATAAAGAATGGGCCTCTGCCTCAAATTGAAAGGGTGTTGGTGCCCTGGGGAATAGAAGAAATGTAAACAAAAGGCACAGTTGTGCAAAGCCTTGGAACTGAAACAAGCATGTTGCTCATCTTTGATGCCTCAGGTAAGTGAAAAGCAGTTCAGGTTCTTAGTGAAATAATGCCTTGCTCATGCTGGCCCCGTCTTACAGTCATAGAGTCATACCTAGATAGACTCTGTGCCCTTTTGCTTCCGGGAAGCCCATTAATGTAGATTGAATGATCTCTGTAATTAGCACTTATATATGCAAGTAACTGCTCACTCACAAATTCCATGTTAGAGAACTCTGCTCATTGTTAACTAAGCAAGCATTGGTGGGCTTGACAGGTAGAAGGAGGACAAACTTTTTCACATTGTGTTGTATCACAAAAGGAGCGTATTTCTCCAAATACTATCTATTTCTCCATTTACTATCTATAGTTCTTAGCAACAAAATCCTTTTGGAAAATATACCAAGAAAACTACAAGCTTATTAAATATTATCTTTAAGCAATTTACTGTCTGGCATCAACTCTGCATTTTTGTTCTTGGTTACTTTAATGACTGGTTCTTCAAACAGCCATGCAATGATTATTCAGTGTTATCTGTAGTTAAAGCTTTAAAAACTGTAATTCCTTTCGTTCTCATGTTTTTAATTGAAACTTTATCTTTCAGGGAAAGTTGAAATTAACCTTCAGAAAATGTCACAAAGAATTACCCTCTTCCAAAACTCAATAGTGGATCCCACACCTATTTTGGAAATAACACTACGTACTACAGTTAAAAAGCCATCATTTATTCTAAATCTGGTTTATTTCAAACTGTTTAGATAGCTCAAGTGTCACTCATGTAATTTTGAAAAAATATTAATTTTATTTCAGTAGGACAAATGACAGTCATAAAAAACCCAAAAAGTCTGAGCTAAGTAATTACTTGCATAATTCAACAGACCTACTGTACATTAATAAATGGACTAAAGATAAATAAAACACTATTTTATGGGGAATAGTTAAGGAAATATTTGAAAATAATTTGAGTGAAAAGAAGAAAAAATGTATTTTATATTTTACAGTAAAATGATTTTTTAAATCACAGAGGTTTTTTAGAATTATAAATAAAAAACTGTCATAATCATGCTTTCAATTTATTATTAATATGGTTTCCAATTCTTTGTACATGTAAATGTACATTCTTCATGTACATTTAAATCTGAATTCACTGCATTTAATCCTACATTTGTGAATAATATGATGATTACATCTTAAGCTACAATAAAAATTACAAATAATTTTTATGGGGAAGTATATTCCCAAAGAATTTAAAGGAAAATAACTTATAATTGCTACATGATGTCACTAGTACTAAATAATATGGAAACGGAATACATTTCCCAGTTTTCTATGCACTGCACTTGTAACTGTAGGCTTGAATCAGAGGCCAAAGCTTGAATCAGAGGCCAAATTTCTTTTGATCTTCAAAAACATGACAAAAAGAAAGATTCTAGACTGCAAGAGACTGCTCTGATATTTTCCTAGTAACCTAATTTCTGACTGAAAAAAGCATAGCCTGTAGCATTGATTTGTGCAAAGTATTTTGTATTTCTATTTCTGCTAAACATAAATCAGGAATAAAACAATTTATATTATATACTATTGCAGAAGACTACTTACTACTGCCTTTTTAGGAATATAAAAAAGATAGATGACATCTAGTCAGGTCAATTAAGCACTTATGTTTGATGTTGGATATTTATAAAAACAAATAATTTGAAACACTACCTTTTATTACAAATACAAACCCTTCAAACAAGAAAGTCATAGCTGTTTTCCTTCAATATGTGGCTGGGACAATATCTGAGTCTAAGAAGATCCACATTTAAAAAAACCTGAACCAAGAGTTGCCAATACTTGCAAATCACTTATTACCATCAGTTCCAGTCATAGCATTCAGAATTTAGCAAGTTAATTTTGTTTTTTATCTAAAACTTGCTTAGATATAAATTTGCATAGAATAATAAAGGCAGCAATTTTAAAATGTCACATATGAACCAGAATCGCTTAATCGATCTTTAGAACTACCTGAAAATTGGTCCATAATTGTCAGAGTCTAAGGACCAGAGCTGTAAAATTATTAGTCCAAGTACATTCCATCAGAAGTCATTAAGGCTTTGTCATTCTGTCTTCCAAATAAAGCCAACATTGCTTCATAATAATTAATATCAGTCTTTGGAGGAAGATTCACACATGCATTTACTCCACACACCAATATTAAATGTTGTTGTATTTTTTTTACCAGAATAACACACTAGCTCTATTTTAAAAGATCTGTTATACAAAAGAATCTATCTATCTATCCTTTTTTTATCTTCCTATGGACTGCTCAAGGTTTCTGATTTACAAATTCAGAATGACAAATTTACAAAATTTACAAAATTACAATTTTTGTTCTAAAAATGGCCAACTTGAAAAAATAATTCTTGCCAAACTTACCAAACATTTTGTTTCTGTTCCGGCATAGAGGAGAAACATTGACAAACCTTGAAAGCAGCCACAAATTTATATTTGCGTCTAAGAGGGAGCTATCCTGTCAGTGCAGAACTTTTTGGAAGCTGCTTTTTCAGAGCCATTACTTCTTAATGGTAGTAGGCTACACTACACATTCATTCAAAAAGGTATGTCCCCAAGGAACAAAAAAATGCATTTTAGTTACATTTTGCTTGCCCATGTTATATTTTGAACTAGTACAACTATGAGTCTCTGGAAGAGAAGTTGGCTAAGCATGTATGTTTCTGGAAAGGTTTCATTTATTAAGATATAACCAAAAATCAAGTATTTTCACTTTTGGGAAAAAAAAAAAAGTCTTAAAGAGTTCAGTAATTGAGAACTCTCTGTAAACTCCAGTATTATCAGAAATAAAATCTGTCAGTGGCTGTTATTTCTGAAAAATTTGAGGAAAAATTCCATGGGCAGAGCATATACTTGCTGTTCTACCAGGAAGCTTATACCAAAGTAAACAAACCTTGAGAAAGACACAGCAAATAAACCTCAGACAAGTTGTGTAAAAATTGGTAAAATAATAATAACGTGTGACTACAAGGTTGACAAAGAAGTGTAGGAAGAATGAAAGAGAGACACCAATTACAGAATTCTACAATTAAACTCTACTTTGAGAAGAAACAAAAGAGAGAAAAAAAACCCTCAGGATTTCAAAGTGAGTCATCAGCTCACTTACAGGTATGAACTCAGAAGCAGAAGGGACATGCTAGAAACAAAGGTTAGGTGGTTCTGATGTGACTCAAGGGGTGGGAACTGTGACCTAGTTATAGACAAAAGGATGGGATGAGGCTTCTCTGATTGTTTTGATGAGGATATTCTAAAACCTCCAGGGAAATGAAGCTAATTGTAGTCCACACTTTGTCATGCATACACAAAACAATGCAATGCTATGAAAGCAAATGAGTTTACAGACATGAAATGAAAAAATAAGATGGAATGAATACAGCTAAAATTTTCAATAACATGCAGAATGTAAGATATAGGGGAATACTGATGTCTCTAGTATAAACCTGTGGTCATACAGGTAAATTAGGAAAAAGATTGCACAGAACATTTGGATTTCCTTTGTGACAGGCATTAAATTAACTTGCTTTCTTGTATAAGGAAAGTCTCATGGTTCCCAAATTCTTGGATACTGCTGGAAATTGTAAGATAAACTTCAGCCAAAGGCAGTGAAGGAATGTAGTCTTTGATAACAAAATAACCTCAGGTTGATCAAGACCTCAGCAAGGCATAATTAGTGAATTTTGCCTGAAATTCAGAATACAGTGAGATGTGCATTTAAGAAGGGAACAACAAACAGGAAACATAAATGTCACAAACTATTAGGCTTTTTTGCATAGCCATAGAGTCAGATTGCTTGTGCATGTCAGACAAAATTCAGTTTCTTCTAAATGCTAAATCTTTACCAAAAGTTAAATTTGAGATTGTTCAGGAAGCCTAATTTTGCTTTTTCAAATCATTACAAAAGCATCAAATTCAGTGGAATTATCTTAAAGCTGTTGCAAATTATAAACTTACTGCAGAGTTGAGAGTCACTTTGAGGATCCAGAAAAGCTAGAGACAATTACATTGTCTTAGAATATCTGCTTTTGTAATGAGCAGTCCTGGCTGTACACAAACCAACAGAAAAACATAGGACAGGTTTGCGGGGAAGGATCCCAGTTTCTATATTTTGCCTTTAACCCTTTTTACTCTTGATATCCTCTCTGAATGTATGTCTCCTGCTAATCATTCCTAGTTATTAATCAGCACAAATTCTGAAGGCACATTTGAAATAAAATTTCTTTGTCCAGCATGAAGTTTCAAAGCCAACCCTGACATCATCTTTTGTGAAGTGTTTCTCTGCAGAGGGAGAGTCTGAAAATTACCATCTACAGCAGTCACCATAAAATTGCAAAATTTTAGGGTGTAAAAATGTACAAAATTACTTCATGTCACTTTATAGAAGAAATCAAACTTGGACTTTCTGTTTCATGGAATACCAACATTTAGAAACTGTCTTCTGAGTTCCAATTTGACTATTTCTTGCAAAGAGGAGCTTTGGAAAAAGAAGAAGAAGAAGA
>VWYP01012006.1:0-12486 GCA_013400435.1 Pycnonotus jocosus
AATTGCTGCTCTGCTTGGCAAGACTCATCACTGTAATTAGTTCTTGTCTGTGCTTTCCTCAGCAGTACCTTGAGGTACTATCCTCAACCAGAGAAGATGGCCTCATTCTGGATAAAAATTTATTTCATAAACAATTTCATGTCCATGGATTATAGCAAAGTCACATACAGTCATAAGCTGCCTTGGTAATTGCCTTTGCTGCATTCTTCTGAATATCAGGAACAGTAGAGTCTTCTAAAAATGAAAGTAGTTTTTTAAGGCCTCCTGTCAGCTGAATCTGTTGCAGAGTATGTGCATCTTCAAGGCAATTTCCCAACACCGCAAGAGTTTCAATATGTAGATCTCTGAGTTCCTAATAAAAAATTTTTAAAAAAAAGCCAAAAAAACCAAACAACCTTGAAAACAAGACTAAAGTATCTTAGGCTTTTAAGTTTGTAGGATAATTGTTGTAACATTCTTTTGGGCAGTACAATCATACTGCAAAGTACATATTTAAAAATTCATACTTTCATGTAATTTATTTGATGATGACTTAGGATTCAACACAACTTATTAAAAATAGTAAAACCCACAGAAGTTTTTCATTTACATCAAAGTGGGTTAGACAGGTACTCAGAATGGGCCTGTGATCTCAAAACTTTAAAATCTTCACTAATATCTCTATGCATTATATTTCCCATTGTGACTCCTGAACTCAAGAAGCACTAAACTGAGTCTCATTACAATATAAACAACAATAGGAAATTGTCTCTAAAGCCATTATATAAAGTAAACTCAATTCAAAAATTGAATAATAAACACTTTTGGAAATGTCTTTGCTTCTTTTCTTAGTAACCTAGATATTCTAGCTTATCCTATTTCTATCATAGCTCCCTCCACGTAAGTAACTCTTTGTTCTTATATCTCTCTTACATAAAATAAGTAATATTTCTCATTAGTCATACAAACATCAGCACCACGAACAAAAAACTTTTAAGGCAAGTAAACTGTACATTGTTTTCCAGTATCTTCAGAAGGCAATCTAATCCCTTATGTTCTCCCAGTAATATCCTGGTTTCTCTGTCTTTGCTAATTACTTCTAAGGTTTGAAGGGCCAATGACTGAATGACCGGATATTCAGATGCCAGTAGTCCCAGCAAGGGTGGAATTACATTCAGTTCACGAACTGCAGCACGGTTTTGAAAATCCTGCAGTAAAATATTCCAATAAAGAATGTTAGTGATAGAGAATATAACAATACATCATTTTCTCACTTTACAGAACAAACACCTAAAATCTGATTTCGGACATTAAAAAATGAGTCAATACTCCAGAGCTTCCAGTTCTGCAGATTTCTCTCTTTTAAGCTAAGAAACAAACTGAATACAATCAAGCCCCACAAACCTTAAATTCTAGGGAGTTTTTGCATGACTGAAGTACACGCTACGAAATCTAGTCCTGTATAAAGAAGCCTATTCACTCTTGATTTTACCATGTTTGCCTCAACATAAATGTTTCTTTGAGAAAGTTTTTTTAAATTTAGTTTCACCATTTTTATTTACCTCAGTGGGAGGAAAACAGTTTTTTGCACTCTGCTGTGGTTGCCTGGTTATATCTTCTTTTGTTTTAGTAATTTTAAAATGACAATTTAAAATTTCAACTTTAAACAATGAATGTGCAGCTTAATAAAAAGATAGTAGTTGATTATATTAAAAAAGAAAATAAATAAATAAATTACAATTTGCTTTTAAATAGCTTATTGCACATGTGCAGCATGCAATTATCCTTATCAATATAAGCAAGCACCAGGTGCAGTTATCCAGATATACCCTGCAACAAAGACAGCGAGATAGTAAAAAAGGAGAAAGAGTAAAATGTGATTCTGAATAGACATGCTCTGATGCCCCAAAAGAGATAGAGTTATAAACTAAATTCATTACTGAATTGATTCGCTTAAGCCATGGGAGAGAACTGCCATACAAATGCACCATTCTTTTGCTAAGCAGCATATGGATGACATTAGTGAAAGTAGCCAATAACGAATCTATTCCTCTCAGTATGGAAAGGAGCTGTTGACAGCATTCACCTATCATTAGAAAGATGTTCAAAATTGTGCTATGGACTTGCTGGTCAAAACAAGAAACAATGCAATTGGTAGTTCTTTAATTTACAGGACAATTCCAACCTTTTGGATAGACGGATTACAACTTTCATTACTAAGACTAACATTTTTCTAAGAAGGCAGATTATTATTTAGTTTTAAAAATAATTAAGGCATAACTAAGAAGGCAGATTATTATTTAGTTTTAAAAATCTGAACCTCATACTGATTGTACTTTTACTGCAGTACAGCACAGACAACTGCACTAAGTTCAACATAATTAAAAAACAGCTATATTCATAACTAATCTAACATTCAGGGACTCAGGTGCAAGGACTCAATGTTTCAAAAACATTGATGAACACTGTGGAGTAAAGGAAACAATTATTTTAAAATTACTAACCGCAGAGAGAATGTCGGGGTGGGGGTGCAAATGCTTATCTGCCTCTATAATTTAAGGCAACAAACAAGAACAAACTGTACCTGTACCAAAAGGTAGATACATTCAAGCGAATGCTTCTTAACATCAGGATCAGGGCTACCTAGCAGTCTGATAAGTGGTTCTAACCCACCTTGCTCAAATATTTTTACTTTAGTAGTATATTCAACAGCCATATGTGCTAGACAAAGAGTAGCAAACTCATGGATAACTACATCTTCTGTGGAGAAAAACAAAAACAAAAACATTTTGATCAAGTTTTCTTCAGTACACAATATTTTTTTCACTAATCTAACAGTTTAAAGCATTATTTGAAGTCAATAAATAATAGCTGTTAACCATACCCGATGTGTCCATAAACATATTTTTCCATCTGTACAATATAAAACACTACTCAGTGAGCTACAGAGCTACTCCTATAAAAGCATTTACCTATTTAACATGCACTAGGAAAAATCACAAGTTACAGGGTAGAGTTTATTAAATTGTCTGACAAAATGGCAATCATAAATTATTTCTGACTGTACTTTTGCACACGGCATAAATACTGTAAGGTACCTTCTGGTGCTAGCTGTGATATAAGTGAATTTGTGACATCCAGTTCCCTCAGTAACTTCTTGACATCATCTACAATGAAGTAAATACAAATATGAAGGCTTTTGTTAGGCAATGTTGGCTGAGTAAAGAAATAGAAACTGCTCCAAGCAAAATGTACGTATGGTTAGTCCCTGAGTGACAAAAAGATCTGACTGGGAAAGACACACAACTAAAGTTAGACCAAGATCATAATGGACCCAGAAAAAAACCCAACAAAGCCAGAGACTTTCGAGTAGCACATGACATTATTTGACATTTGATACATATGAAGTTTCTCTATATTTCATTGAAACTTTATTCAAAATACTTGCATCTAGCCAGTTCTGATTAAATATTGCATGATTTTAGTTGCCAAAGAAGTCATATTCCACTAGCTAAAATTATTTGTGGTTAAAACTATCAAATTAAAAGCAATCCTTCTCTTACTTAATTTTCAAGCCATCATTTTACAATTTCATGCTAATGCCAGCCCACACTGCAAATGGAAAACATGACTTACACAGGTCTTACTAAAATCACAGTAAAGACTTTTAGATTGCATTTGAAATGTTGTAAATGGCAAACTAGCAAAACCCCGACCCTTGGATAGAAAAATCAACTAATACTCTTTGGGACAGACTTCATGTGATCCTACAGGGCTGTGTTGTTATTATCAACATATTCAACATGTTGAAATGTAAGAAAAAAAGGTATGCATTTAATTTACTTTTAAATAAAAAAACAAGATGTGAATATACATCGGAGATACTTGTTCATTCAAATCCATGTTTGTGCAGCACCACTGACGATATGCTAAGGGTAAGGTCCAGTGCAGCTTCACAAGCAGGTAGCAGATGATGAAAAGACTTAAGAGTGTGGTTGGGATATCCTCATGGAAGACAAATGGGTAAAACATTCGACAAATTAAGACCGGTTTAATTACATTAATCAGAAACAGGTCTATAAAGCACTATAAAAATAACAGCCACTGAAACTCAACCTTACATCACTTACTCTTTATTCTGGCCATTAATATAGGATTTCTTGACATGATCAACCTCTTGTTTTGATGACCACACACTGAAAAATAGTAAAACCTTGAGACTCTTACTATTAGAAGCCATGATGCCAAATACCATGACGGCATTTCTGCGTACAAGTGGATCTTCATGTGAGAGGAGTTTATATAGATGTTCCAATGCTCCAAGACCAAGAAGTGTCACTTTGTTCTCATCACCTGAAAAGGAACTGGGTTAAAAGTCCAAGAAAAAGGCCAGCAACCCCACAGTTCTAATGAATCAAGGTAAAACCACTACCAATCTTTTATTGGGCAGTAGAATCAAAGAGGTCTGACAGGTCCTTTGGAGATCATCTGATTCACACCCCAAATAAATATGTGTCAAATAGTTTCAAGAATTAATAGTATCTCAGATTAATTCACATTTTTAAAGTGAGAGATGCTTCTATCTATTGGACACTCCACTCATTTGTTAGAGACCACAGTGGAAGTACAAAGGAAAGCTTTCTACTTAGCAAAGTACAGGTGAACAGTATCAGGTTTTATTTTCCTCTTCTCTTGCCTCCCCATTTAATTTTCCTCAAAATAACAGTTCAGTAATTATTTGTTTCTTTACTATCTCTCAAGGAAAGCAACTACCAGGATTTGTATCATTAATTCCTACCTGATATTTCTACCACCTGATAATGAAGTGCTTTGTAGCTGAATAGGTGCTGGACATGCAAAGAACAGAGGAGTTTAGTGTGATTACAGCCTTCTGTTCCTGCTCACGCAAAACACACACAAACCCCAAGAAAAAAAATCCCAATCCTACTCCTATTCTCAGTTCCCACAATAGCTTTATAATTCACTTTCTAATGAGCCATGCCTTCACTTCCTGGCTACAAGTGAGCAATGTGAGAGGACACCAGAAATCTATGCTCATTCTCAGGCCAAGACCTGATTAAAATGGAGGAAGTATTTTTTATTGAGGGATGGGACTTAATTTACTAGCAACTCTCTAAAGAAATAAATTTACTGCAATTAATTAACTGAAAACAATTCCTTCTCTTGTGCCACACAACCCCTCTCTAGTGCAAAGTTACAGTCTAGTCTTCTAGAAGATTACAGGAATATTTACATTAATAATTTAAAGGATTATTCTTTTAGTATAAACACAAAATACATAAACATCTATTTTCCTGCAGTGTGACATATTTTACTGTGGACAGGAGGGAAGGAGACAGCAAGAGTTTACAGTTCATAGCTGTCTCCCCAGAGTCCACATTCTCTCTTCACATATTCAGAATTTGATCTCATGCCCTCAGCCAAGCTTGCCATACTAAGTAGAACCTAAACATCTTTCAGAACCCAGTGACCCCTAGCCACCGTCAAAGCCTTCAGCTCTTCTCTCACAACTTCAGCAGTGTTGGTAATTTGCATCAGTATAATAATCAGCATATAAATGCATAATTTTTAAAGAAAACATGAATTAAATGGAAATTAAAATTAAACCAGATTAATCAGAGCAAGAATACTACCAGTGTATACCAATTTCATTGACTTACATGGACTAACATGGAATAAGTAGGAGACAACTTAGGAAATTATGTGCTACATAATTTGAGCCCTTGTTATACAGTTGTTTGTTCCTGAGTACCTTGAACGTGATGTTTAGCTATAGATTATACAGGGACTTTTGGAAAATTTGGAATCTTGGAGACTTGTTAGATTCCCAACTCATACAGAAATAAGCTTGATAAAGGAGGCTGAGCAGCCTCCAGTGAATCACCTGCACAGAAATACCGACACAAGGACTTTGTGTAAAGATAACAGAAAAAAGCTAAAAAGTTCTTTTCATTGAAAACTGAAGCTTAAAATTTCTGCACTGGTACACAAGTTTCAAACTGTAACATAAAAAAAAGAATTCTTTCCCAACTGCAGGTCTGTTGCTCATAAAAAAATGCATCTATGTCATATTTAAAACAAGCTCTATTAAACAGTGAATATAAAATTCTCCAACAAAATAATAAAAGTTTCCTTCATGCAAACTACAAGACTTCTTTATTACTGCAAGTACAGGTTCAGAAAACCCCCCAAAATTTCAATAGACACCTTTGAGGAGAAAGTAAGATTTCAATGCTAGGAAACTAAAGAATTGTGAACTACTATCATAGTCTAAGAAGTGCAAAACAAAGCTCATTGTAAAAAGACTAACCTTTTGATGCAAATTTATATAGAGCATCACATGCTTTGGCCAAAACTTCATTTTCAGGAGAACTAAGCATTAACACAACTGTTGCTGGTGTTTTGCTTTCAATCAATAAAGGATCAAACTAAAACAAAACAAGGCAAAAAGGGAAAGAAAAGTTTAATTTATACTGAGTCTTCCTGTGTGCTGCAGTAGACTCTCACATTTCATTAAAAATAAAATAAAATCTTGTTTGATACCTACACTGAATGAGAAATATTAATGAGTTGCTGTTTCCTTGGAAAAGTCTGACTTTTTAAATAACAATTAGAGACATTGTTGAAAAATTAGAAAGAATAATTGACTTCCAAATAAACATAACCATGATTTCATAATGAATGAAGATTTTGGGAAAACCTCCATGCTTCCCTGCAAAACTAGAAAGTTTTGAAGATAACAAACTATGTAGTTGTTATACATGTAAGAGCATTCTGAGACTTCAGAACCAGACATGAGGAGTTTCTTTTGAGCAGCTGTACGCAGAGCCCTTGGACTCAGGGGCTGTTCAAGGAGGAGGATTTGGTTACTCTGTGGCAATATCACTTTGTGGCTGCTTAAAAAATAAAAGAACACTTTCTGTGCCTTTGTCAATTCAGTTCACCAGCTCACCACGATCCTGTACTAGATGAAGTGTTTCCAAGACATAATTCCTGCTCACCCAGCTAGAAATGATACAAAGGTTTCATTTCCATTTCTGAGCTCTTTCATGCAGAAAGAAATCTTCCAACAAATCAGACAATTTTCACCCTCTTAATAGACTTCTTAGGACTAACATCACTTGAGCAAGGGAATCTTCTAAAAAAGACTTTTGTTTCTTAAGAAGACTCAAGGAATTCTGAAAATTCTACTCTTTATTAAAAAGTTTTAAGCTTCCTTGAATTTAAACTAATTGGTTAGTATGGAAAAAACTGTCTTCTATCCTCACACTTCAGGCCTATACCATATCTGTGTTACATACAGAAACTACTAGATACTGGAGTCATGCAGTTTCTCAAAAACAATGTATTTATCTTTAAAATATAGCAGATTATAAAATAGCAATACAAAATAATTTATAATTTGATTACAATATATATTTACAAATGTCAATTATTTGTTTTACTTCGTTAAAAAACTTCCAGTAGCTACATCAAAGGCACATGTTGTCAAACAATCAAGGTATTAAAATACATACAAATCACTTGTCAAGGAAGGAAATTATGGGGGGGGAATCTTAAAAAACACTCTGAGTGTGCTAGAAGAAAAATGAACACAGAGAAGGGTTTTTTCTTTTCCCTTTTCTGACTTGCTCAAAAATAAGGCAAAACATGATACTAGTACCAAGACTTTTAAATTCAAATTTTTGATCAGTTTTTAAATCTAAATGACCTTCCATGAGACAGATCACACAATTTAGTAGGCAGCAAGGTCAACATACAAGTTCCATTAAGAGGTGGCCTGCCTAATGTGCTTAACTGGTCTACCTAGCTTCAATCAGGTTGAAAACCTGAAGAAACTGTCCAATTTCATGCTTGCTGTGACAAGCTGGAGGCATGGAACAAAGTCCTTTTCTAAACCAAATATAATCACCTTACTGTACCATAAGTCATTTTGCCTAATAATGATTCTGCAATAGGAATTAAATCAAATAATAGCATAGAGGTGCAAGTTACATCTTAAGGATGGACCTGAAATGATGGAATTATTTATGGGAATTTTCTTTTTGGATTGTAACGAGGCAAAACAATTCAGCTCATCACAGCTCATTCTACCTATGGGAGAATTTAGAGGTGCCTGCAAGTCCCTTTAGCTTCTTTATACTTCTCTACTTCTGCACATTTGGGTCTTCGCATGGACAGAACATGATCCTCAGGTAAGTGCTATTATTTAAACACAGACATAGCTCCTTAGTTTGGTCAAATACTTGATGATAGGATAAAACTCCAAGTTTTAGAAAAGGCTGGTAGTTCTTCAGAGAAAAATAAACACCAATACTGATCTCAGATGAAGTTCAATAAGAAATGAAAGATGAAATGAGAGTTTTAAATCTCAGTTATTTATACATTGATCTAATACCAAAGTCACAATTGCATTGCTCCATTTTCAGCGTTTCTCATGTTAACAAGTAATTGTACAAACCCCAACTCAATGAAAATTTCTAGGATTTAATGAAAGATTGGTACATGAGCAGAGTGAAATTAGTCTCATCTCTACCCATTTGATTAGACATTAGATTTGCTGTTATTGTATGAAATATTCAATAGGCACTTCCCTATTAAAAGTACTTTTGTGCTTAAAACACAGTAAAAATAGTCACTGAAATCAATGTATCTTTAAGTACCAGCAGCCTGAGCAAGTGAGTGATTGAGGAAGTATTTCTTTACTGTGTGGTGATTGTGTACTGGAACAGGTTGTGGAGTATCCCTCACTGGAAATACCCAAGAACCATCTGGATGCAATCCTGTTCAATGTGCTCTAGGATAACCCTGCTTGATCAGGGAGGCTGAACCAGATGACCACTGTGGTGCCTTCCAACCTGACCCATTCTGTGATTCTGTGATTTGCTGGGAGGTAATGTCGTTCATGAAAACTATCATAGCACTGGCTATGACTTCTTATCATAATATCAGCATAGCTAGTGTACCACCTTTTTTTTTTTTTTTAATCCAAGGCTTGCATCTAAATCTTCATAAATCATTGCAGACTCTTCCTGTAATGGAACATACAGGACATTATGTGCTAGGATAATATACTTGAAGTTACAAACAATCTTGAATCAAACATGGAAATTTAACTAATTTATTAGCAAAATTTCCATCATTCAGTTTGTATTAAGAAAATAGCAAGTTAAATGAAGAAGAAAGATATAATATGTCTTTCATCTTGACTTTTGTATACATTTGACCTCAAAGTCATTAGCAACTGAAGAGTATTTGGGGTTTGGTTTTGGGTTTTTNATGGTGTCTCTTGACCATAGGAACCTCAGGTTTCCTTCCTCTCCAATCAAGATGTGCAAAAGCCAAGGGAATGCCCTGAAACTCTTCATCTGTTTTGAAGGTGGGTTTGGGGTTTTTTTGGGTGTTTTTTTTGTTGTTGTTGTTGTTTTTTGGTTTGTTGTTTTTTTTTTCTTCCAACAACTTAATTTAGTTGAAATTGAATGTAATATAAAATATGTTTCCTGTCAGACCAAAGACCCACCTAACCCAGCATCCTGTCTCTGACAAGGGCCGGGTAACAAGTGTGGGCAAGCAGACTATTAAATTTTAATTATGTTCCCTCTCAGATACCAGCTCTGCAACCTAGAGAACTGGAGAGCCTAGTGATTTTATCTCTGTGTTCAAAAGGTCCATAAAAAATTTGCCACATAACTTTTGAAGCCATCTCTATTCTAATACCCTTAATATTTTGAGATACAAGTATTACAGTTAAAGAGTCATAAAAATGACTGTGCCTCTTCTTTGCTTTAAAGATACCACTTCATAATTTTATTTATCTTCCACAGTTCATTCACTATAAGAAAAAATGAAATAAATTACACTCATTTGCCTTCCCTGTATATTCATAATTTTGTAAGTTTCTATGATATTCCTCTTCACAATGATTCCTTCTGAGAATGAAGAAACCTACTTGGTTTGATCTTTCCTAAAACAGAAGCCATCCTGTCTGTTCTTGCTGTCTATCTTAGCTCATTCTTTGTTCATTCTGTTGTCTTTCTCTAGTTCAGTTGTACCTTTTTGAGATGGAAACACCATAACTGTTAATGGCATTCATGTGAATGTATAAGGCATTTGCTAGTAACACGATGTTTTGTCTTTTATTTTTGGAATTTAAAATTTTGCACTTACTCACTTTCTCCTACTTAAGAACTGGATGCCATTTTCATGAAAATATCCTCATTAATTCTGATACTCTGGATGACACAGCTGCAGAGTAAAAACCCCATGATTGGCAACTTCTCTCTGTTATGAAATCTGAACAATAACTTGTATTCTCATCTTTGCTTCCTATTTTGTAACCAGACATTATTGCTAGGAGAGGAATTTCTTTTTACCTGTTCATGTTTATGTGAGTAAAAAGACTAGTCTGAAAACTTTTGAAAAAGCTAAGTAACTGTATCAATCAGAACACCATTATCTACTTGCTCACTGGCTCCTCCAAAGAACTCAAGTAGATTTCATAGCTCAAACTTTCCTCCATACAAGCATTATTGATTCTTCCCCATTACTATCATATTTATCCATGGGTTCGTTTTTAGTTTTTTCAAGAACCATTTCTACCAATTAGAACAGAAGATAAACTCCATGTAATTATTGCTGTATTTCCTTTCGAAAATGAAGTTTTTTACCATTCATCCTCCTAGTATCACATTTTCAGATGTTAGCTATTTTTCATTTAGCACAAGACCTGGGCAAACACTATTTCTTCCTACTTGGGCAATCTTATCACATTTATTTTAGTGATTACCACATTGCTTTGTTTTTTAACACAAAAATAAGTAATTTTGCTTTTTATTCATGACTGCAATCACCTAACAGTGTCTCCCCGAAGAACCTTCTTGCATCTAGTCAGTTTGAAAAAGTTTCACTGCTAGGTTTTTTTAATCTTTGCTAGTTCTCTCCCAAAATATTTTGATGCAGGGTGACATAACGCTTTTACTTCTCATTTGGGAGTGGGAGTATTTTTTTTTCTCATTTGGATGAAAATCCCACTTTTTGGAGGATGCATTTATCTGCTATTATTCCATTGTTTAATCATGCTCTTTCGGGTTTTTAAAATCCCTTAAATTTGATTTAAGATCAGTTTTAACCTTTTACCTCTCATAGAAACATCAGAAGCACTACAGATATCTTTGCTATTCTTAATCCCTTTTCCTTTACCTAGAAAAACAGATTTAGTAGACACCTGGACATGCTAATTATTTCAGTTCTGTGAGTGTCTGATCTCCTGTACTAACAATAAACCCCAAGATGTTCCACTGAATCACAAATAGTTGATGTTAGAAGGCACCTCCAAAGATGATCTGGTCCCACTGCTCTGTTCAGAGCAGGGTGAGGTAGAGCTCAGGACTAGTGCACAGTCTGATTTTAAGTATCCCCAAGGACGGAGACTCCACAAGCTCCCTGGACAACCTATGCCATGCTCCATCATTGCTATGGTAAAAGGGGATTTTTTTTTTTTTTCTTATGCTTAAATGGAGATCTCCTGCATTTCCATTTGAGCCTACTGCCTCTCATCTTTTCACAGGGCACCACTGAGAGGAGCCTGGCCTGATTTCTTTACTTGTTCCCATCAGCAACTTTTACACTGACAAGACCCCTCCAAGCCCTCTCTCAAGACAGAGCAGTCTCAGCTGTCAGTCTCTCCTCCCATGACAAATGCTCCCAGACTTTGTTCCAGTAAGGCCTTGTCTCTCTTGTATCAGAGAACCCAGAACAGGACACAGCACTCCTGGTGTGGTCTCACTCACCAACACTGAGTGAAAGACAAGAGTCCCTTCTCTCAAGTTGCTGGCAATATTCCGCCTAACGCCCAGGATTTTGTTAGCTTGCTTTGTCCCAAGTTCACATTGCTGGTGCATGTCCACCAGAATCAGCAGGTTCTTTCCTGTAAAGCTGCTTTCCAGCTGGTAATCAACCAGTCTGTACCGGATATTCTTCCCCCAGGTGCAGGATTTTGCCATTTCCCTTTACTGAACTTAATTAAATTCCCAAGTTCCTATTTCTCTAGGAAATTGTTGAGGTCCCCCTGAATGGCTGCACAACCATTTGGTCTGTCAATCACTCCTCTTAATTTCATATCTTCTGCAAACTTGCTGGGAGTGCACTCTGTCCCATCATTCAGGTCACCAAGGAGGAGGTTGAACAGTATCTGCTCCAGGATCAGCCCCTGGAGCACATGCAATACGAGTGCCTGACCTCTAACAGCATCTCAGGCTGCTGATCAAAACCCTCTGAGCCTGTCAGTTCACCTACCTTTTGGTTCATTTACACTGTCTGTTTATCTTCTCTGTACTTCACCAGTTTACCCATGAGGATGTTACAAGAGGCAGTATTGAAAGCCTCACTAAAGTCAAGTCAAATTAATATTTAGGCATTAATCAAAACAAGGTGGAGACAATTTCAGGCACTGACAGTGCCAATTCATACATTCCACTTTTTTTTTTT
>VWYP01012006.1:12500-67298 GCA_013400435.1 Pycnonotus jocosus
TTTTTTTTTTTTTTTTTTAATATCAGTCTTGTGAATGAAGCCATTTTCAAAAATACTCAGGTATCTACAGCTTCCTTTAAGTGATAAACTTCAGTATTTTCTCTAGGGATAATCTTAGACTCCCCTTTCAATGCCCATGATCTAGCTGATGATCAAATAATAATATTGTCTAGGTCAAACTTAATGTAGATATCATTTGAAAAGTTCCTATCAATCTATGTCAAAGCTAGCATATTTTATCTGCCTGAATTACTGTCTTAAGTCATTCATATAGGGATAGAGGCTCAAAGCAATGTTTTTCCTCTTGGAGACCAAGTCTCAAAACAGAGAATAGTAAAAGATTAATTATGAAAGGCAGTGAAAACAGAGTCCTCAGGAATACCTTCTGAAACACAAGCAGTGGCTAGGCTGAGAGATGTGTTTCCCACCTGTTCATGGAAATCTATAAAAAATCAGTGGTCATCTGCAGTACCATACATTCTCAGAGCATCCCACATGCACAAAGGCCTTCTTTTATAAGCCCATCTACATTAACTCAAAGCTTCTTTTCGTGGACTTGACATTTTCATAAACAGATTATCAATCACAAGATAATAGCAAATACATCTTTTATTTTGTCTGCATCTCATTTTCTGCCATCTGAAATACCCAGGTGAAATTTAAAGTTTTCAGATTAGATTTTACACAATCATTATTAACAAAATTCTTATTATGATAAGATTTTCTTCATTAATAGTTACAATTATCTATTTTCATGTTTAATACTGTCTTGATATGCAGCATTTCTCCTGCTATGACTATTAGAATAGATATGCTAGCCTGAAGTACAAAAAGGGTAAAAACCAACCCAAAAGCTATAGATGCCATCTGGAATTCACTCTTTCCAATTCGTTCCTTTTGATAGTTCTACTGACTTTTTCTGTGTATTCACAGGTTATTGTAGTACCTAGGACACTGTACCACTGTTTTCTCTAGAAAATCTAATTGTATCTTTTGGATATAGAATTGTGGTGCTGCATCTACTGATTTTCTAGATATTTACTGAAGAAGTCAACTTTTATTACTACAGCTCATCTGACTTAAATGTGTTGTCATGCCTTTCAAACATTTTCTCAGGCTGCAAAGATACTTAGTTTTAATTCTTCAGGCCTGTTTTAATTAGACTTATCCATATACACCTTCTTTTGACTCCCGATTTTCTAGGTTATTTTATACAGATAGAATTTATGTTGAGGTTTTATGTAATTTGCTTTCACAAGGATTTATTATTGATTGAAGGTTATGAATTACATTTGTAATATTCACCTTTCCACAGAGTTGGGTAAACCTGATGTCAACTGCTATGTCTCAGTGACATTTTACTGTCTTAGTCAAAACTATTTACACTTATTTAATATTGAAATTACAATGTAGATTTTGCTGACTACATTTTCTGTGACATTTGAAAAAGCTCTTGCAGTACTACAAGTCTTTACACATAAATCCATTGTTTTTTTAAAACAGTGTACTGAACTTTGCATTTAGTGGGACTCATTGAGGGAGTGGGACTCCCTCTGTGGGACTCACTGAGGTCCCTATTTTCATTAATTTGGTTGTTATTTGACACAGAATTTATACTGTACTCTTTTCAATGTTTCTGTATTTCCTCTACTTTTTTTCTGAAGAAAACAAACTTTAAAAAATAGTTATTTTTTGAACAATTATCTTTTTGGGGGGCTCTTCATACCTTGTGAGTTTATAGAAACTCTAGAAGTGTGCTAGTGTCAGACCCTTAACCTCCACCTTTTGAAAAAAAAAGTCTTGCTATCACCATTATTCTATATTTGGCTTCAGCTCTTATACTTTTCACTGTACTTCCAATTACAACAGAAAAACCTAAACTGCCTCTTAAGACTGTATGTATTTGCAAAAGAGACAGAGTACGTAGTATTATTCAAAATATTTGTCAAATTTTGTATTCAGTAAAAACCTTCAGATCCATTTAGGCTTTTAACTCCTTCATCCTTCACAGTTGAAAAGACAGGCAGATTTCAGGTTGCTCTTCTCCTTTCTCCTTTGACTTTTATGAAGAGAAAGCTAACATTGTTCTTCAAATAAAAAGAAGCCTGGATTGTTTCATACATAACTGTTTGCAATGCCTGCCAAAGCCAACAATCTCTACAAAGAACTACACATGCCCAGTCACTCTGGTTTGCATGCTGTCCAAGAAAAGCAGAAACAGAATCATCTTTAAAAGCCATTTTTAGAATAATGTGGGTAAACTAGGAGAATAAAGAACTATGTAAGGATGGTAGAGCTGGGCCTGTAATTGTGCAATGTTGATTTTATAGCACATAGCAGTTTATAAACTTACCACATCCTTGGGTGGAGACTGTTCCTTCTTTACTTTTTTACCCATTCTAAAAGCAAACAAACAAACAAAAAATAAAAGCAGGCAAACAAACTCCCTTCTGTGTTTTAGGAACCAGTTTACTAGTGATTTAAGGAAGGTTGTAAGACAGGCTTTCTTATTCATTTGACCCACCTAATCAGTCTGAAAAATTCTTTGACATGGTAATTTCTATACAGAAAGTAGTCCCTCCTTCTAACATTTGTACACGTTTAGTAAAATACATCTGTCAACAACATACATAGCTAAAATGGTCTGAGACATCACAGGTAGTATTGTGGTACAAATACATAGAATATCCCTTTCTGTTAATTAGTTTTATCTGCATCTATAAATTATATATGAACTTGAAAGTCTTTTTGGGGTATTTCCCCATGTTTGTCTAAACTTCTATGTTGGCAAACATTCCATACAACTGTAGAATGTACAAATAAGTTCTACCTTGAAAACATGGTTCATATACAATCTGAATTCTCTGTTCATATTTCACAGGAGACAAAAATCAGGTCTGCAGGTATCAAGAAACAGTTCTGCACAGTATAAATTTCATTGATTTTAAAAAGTTACATTTACTTACACAAAGTCCAGCTTGTCTTATTACTTTTTCTTTTTCTTTTTGTATTAGCATACATGCACATAACCAAGAAGACTTTCTCAGCTGCATCTAATAGCAGCTTCTGAAGCATATGGGTGTGTGGTTTGCAAAACTTCAGCAGAGCCTTCCAGTTAAGGTACAGGCAAAAGTAAAGAGCAATATGAGCCACTAGCACTAGCTATAAATAGAACATAACCCATTATGCCAAACTTAAGTTTGTTTTAACAATGTGTAAAAGTGAAATGTGCACCATCAGTACCCCTTGTTAATTCCTTGGTTAGTTCTCAAAGGGAGACCGCACATTCACCCCCAGCCAGAGTTTACTGAGAGCCTACCTCTGGTATAAAAGATTATTTTCTAGTGCAACATGAGCTGTAGCCTGGCTGGTTACAAAAGCCAAGGCTATTGTTTGTTGTGTTCAACAAAAATTTGGAGCTCTTCTTGAATTTTCCAGGTACTGCTCCTCTACAAATAAATTGTAACACAGCACTAATGACAGCAATTGGTAAGCACATCCTAAAAACAGATATGAAATTTAAAACTTCATAGACAAGTCACTAATTACAGTTTTAAGAGGAAGAACCACACAGCCAATGATTTTTCAGCTCCAGCCTGCTTTACCTTTGTGCATCTGTACACACACATGTATGAACCACACACACACAAATTCAGTGCTTCAGAAAGCACAGCTTTGGCCAGAGACAAATTAATTTATATAAGAAAAAGCACAAGGACAAATTACTGACAGTATATTCAAAAAGTGTGATGGATATACTACATTCTGATTTATGCAGTCACTGTAGAAAGTAAGAATGATGCACACATGCAAGAATCAGGTTTAGACAGACATTCAGGAAATGTGGGTTATTGAAATTGTGCTAAATCCTGGTATGGAGATATGGACACTTATTCAGAATTATTCAGCTCAGCTCAATTCATTTCGGATGTAAATTAAGCTGCAGTCATAAAAGGCAATTTTAATTCTGAGTGAGTTTAATTAAGTTTAAACCAACTAATTTTAAAAGTTAATTAATGTAAAATTATTTATAATGTTATATAATTAATGTTCTCAGATTCAAATTATATATATTTCAAGACTAAGAATAACTAAGGCTTTTAATGGCAAATATTTCTTCACTCTGTATAAATACATCCAACTTCTGAGCATATTTTTAAGAAACTTTTACATATTTCCAAGTGTTCAGAAATATTTGGTTCCTTAAAAAATTTAATTTAAAAAGCAGTGTGATCTGTAGCAAAAAGCAGAGAGAACAGGTCAATTATTTTACCATGGGTTATGCTCCTCAGTTTATTTCTTTGCTACAGTTACTAATCTAGATTTCAATACATTCTGCTATCAAATGTTGGTGTAAGCTTTGTTTTCCTAAAGCTCTCTGTATTCAGTGGTCATTCTCTGACTTGAGGGAATGATGGACATGGAATTCTTTGGCTTACTGATAATTAAAAGTGTGTCTTCTGCATTGAACTGTAATTATCACAGACAATCAATGTGTTCAGGTATTAAAAGGCTACTGACCCATAAAAGAGCTTCTTTATTCAAATTCTTTTCTTTCCAAGATAACTGCAAGCTATCTTTTTCTCAATAGGTTTACAGTATGCCTATTCCTAATTCTCAGTTTACCCATCTAAATATTTAGAATTTGGAAAACAATTGTAGCAGAGCTTAAATTTTTACATCTGTCAAATGCTGGCTTATTGTCACCTGAAAAAACTTATTTTAAAAATGAAAATTACTTGCTAGTAATTACATGTAATTAAATAAATTAATTCCTGGACAAACTGGCTGCTCATGGCTTGGATGGGTTAACACTGCGTGGAGGAGACTCTGGGGGACTTCACTGCTCTCTGCAACTGCCTGAAAGGAGGCTGTACCGAGGTGGGGGCTGGTTTCTTCTGCCACATAACAAGCAATGCAGCAAGAGGAAACGGCCTCAAGTTGTGCCAGGGGTGGTTTAAATTGTATATTAGGAAATATTTCTCACCAAAAGGGTTGTCAAGCATTGGAACAGGCTGCTCAGGGAAGTGCTTGAGCCACCAGTCCTGGAGGTATTTAAGACATTTGGTGCTTAGGGACATGGCTTAGTAGTGGGCTGGGCAGTGTTAGGTTAACAGTTGGACTTGTTGATATTAAAGGTCTTTTCCAAATGGAACAATTCTATGTTTCTAAATCTTAAAGACAAAATAATATTCTCATTTGAGTAATATCCTCTGCTTCATGTCCTGCATATTTCTAGAATCATAGGAGCATGCCTTTTCTACATATGTTTTTTGAGATTAAAGGGTTGATTGTTTTAAATCATGTAGAGCTAGAGGTAATAAAGTACTTTGACCTAACAGATGTAGCCAATACATAGCCAAGCAATCCATGAAGTTACCATTCTATGCTACTTCCTGTTCTTCACCTGGAACTTATTGCCTCAGTGGTAGACAAACTTGCCTGCTTTACTTTCCTCCGACCCAGTTTTACTGCAGTGGTGCAAATCAGGTGCTGCCTCTCAAGCAACAGGACAGTCATTATGTCCAATTAAATCCTCATTCAAAACCACAATCCCCAAAGCTCTCCCTCAGTTCTGGCTATTCTTAGTGCCTTAGCTCAGTAGGCACTTCCCTGTTTCTGAACTTCATAAGGACCTCCAGCTTTCCCACAGGACCAGAATCACTCCTGTGTGAGCATCCTAAGTAAAACCCGTATCTGGAATCTATGGGTAGTGTCCATTAAACTCAACTAAGTATCAGCACTAAAGTTAATCACTTTGCTTGATAATTGATGGAGATCTAGTCAACATATTCAATAGCTCTTAAGGAAGAGTCATCCTAAAGGAGGTATCTAAAATGGAATAGCACCTTAAATATAACTACTTTTTCTTTGGACCAAGACCAGAGTCTGGAGTTGTTAGCTCATTCACATTGATATCTAAGGTTGTGAGCTAAGTTTATTACCCCATTTCTCCACAGGAATCCACATTCCAGGCTAGGTCTGGCAGACACCATCATAGCAGACTGAACCCTAGCAGAACCAGGCATACGAAAAAACACAGCCACCTCGTCTTTTTTGCAGTGGCTGCAGGAGCAGGCACATCTCCAGCAATATCTCTATGACCAGAACATTCTGCCTGGGAGTGGAAAATGATTTTGCGGAATGTCACAAATGCAGATTTTTTTGGTTCAAAGTGGAAACCTCGAACTTCTTAACTATTTTATCAGGAACTGGCATCTCTGCCATGTCAAATAAAATAAAAATTTATTTAGTTTTTGAAAGAGTTGCTGCAAATGCCTGCTCAGAGGAGCAGAATCCAAGTACTAGATCATAAGATAATGATGGCCCTGATTCCTGTACTTATTTACTTTGACTGTCATGCTTTAATGTGAATAGTTGCTTTTCTCAGTGTGAATAGTTTCTTAGATTGCAAATCTGAGATACCTATTTATTTCTAGTCACTACACTTTTTAAAAAAAAAAAAAACATGAGGAGATAAAGCCAACTTTAAAAAAGAAAGAATCTACAAATTGTACTTTGAAATATGAGGAATGTTTTCTGGTTGTTTTTCTGTTTGAAATAGTGAAGTCTTATAAATACTTCTTTTAACCTATTAGAGTCCTGCTGCATACACTTAAAGAATATAATATTCCCTGGGTTTAAATCAGACAATGCATTTAGAAAACACTACCTGTTCCATTTGCATCTTCTATTTTCTGTAATCTTAAATAAAAGATGCAATAACCTAGGACCCTGCACATACTGCGAGAGCTGAGACAAAGAACAGGAATAAGTCAAAGGTACAGCCAGCTGTGGAACTTACCTCTTAGTCAAGAAATCAAAGGTCTCTTCTGAGAGTAATTACCCCTGTGGAAAAGCAGTGTAAAGAGGAGGATTTAGAAATACCTTCTAACCAGTTGTTTATTACATGATCCATTTTTCACATTAACAGTCCAATGCTTTAAGACAGTCTGAAATCATGTTACTACAACCTAGCCACAGTTTTCAGGTCCTTACTGAAAGTGGTGCAAAAGTGAGATTCTTTTTGCCCTACAGGTGATAATTACAGAATGCCAAGTTAATTGAGCAAGTTTAAGTGAATTTAAGTTTATTTTTGTCTCACATAAACTATTTTTTCTTGGGATAACAGTGAAAATTTTCTATAAATTGGTCATTACCACTAATTATTTCAATTGATTTTTGTATGGACACTCTAGTACCGCTGCCTTCCAATGCAATCAAAAGATAATCATATCATCAGCAGACAATTTCACTTCTTTCTTGAGTCCATAAACCAGTATGTCACCTATATGCCAGCTTAAATATCCTCATCGTTCTCGAATAACCTCATCTTAATTAAGAGAACAACGTGGAATAGCCTTGAAACTCCTTTCTTTCTCCTGAATTCTTCTTTCATCTTTTTTTCTGCCCAACTCCTTAAATATGGATCAACAGACTCCCCTTTCCCTGTGTTGTCATAACAGTGCAAGCATTATCACACTACTAAAAAACCTGGCTTCACCTAATAAGAGAGTTAAAAAGCGATAGCAGGTCCAATTTAATTTTCAATTCCTGCAGATATAAATATATGTACCATATGAAAATAATACATTATATGAGAGACCAATTAAGTCAAGGCCTTTGAATTTGCTCACTGTTTTATCTGTGTGCATGTGTATATTTGTCAAACAAAATGATGAGGAAGTTCCACCTCAATATAAGGAAAAGCTTCTTTACTCTGCAGGTGATCAAGCACTGGGACAGACTGTTCAGAGGGGTTGTGGAGTCTCCCCTCACTGGAGAGATTCAAGAACCATCTGGACACAATCCCATGCCATGTGCTCTGGGATGGCCCTGCTTGAGCAGGGAGGTTGGACCAGATGACCAGTGTGGTGCCTTCTAACCTGACCCACTCTGTGATTCCGAGATTCTGTGAATAAGAACATTCTTCCACATGGCTGACCAGCATCCAGCCTCCACAATGACAACAGACAAATGTTTCTGATAAATGCATGAAACTAATCCCAAAAGTCAGATTTCTTCCATCTGTTACAGGGTTTCTATTTCCCTAAAGTACCAAGGTTTAGATATCCTAAAGTTTTTATGTTCTTCCTAACAATAGTAGCTGTTTTTACTGTCCACATAAACATCTAATCCTTTTACTCTTCACTCTTAGTCGGACATGCTACAGCACAGGTACAATTGTCAAGTGTACTGTATAAGGAACTACTCCTCAAATTTTATTTATTTATGTGAATAGTTTAAATGTGTTATTCAATTCAACACAATAACCTTTCATTCTTATATTACAACTTTAGTTAACAGATGCCTTGGCTTGATCTTTTTTACCTTCCTTTATAAGTCAATGTACATTCTGATTTACCTCCTTTCTAAGCTGTCTTAATTTTTTTTCCATATAGCTTTTCCAGACATGTATGTTTCCTGTCTCAGAGTCCCTCTGTGACTGTTAAACCTTTCTCAGATGTGGCGTACCTAACGAGGAATACTGCAATCAATTCTAGAACACTACTGACTTATTCAAGTGACATTGTAACTTTCAGCGTATTTATTTTTACCCAGTTTCTTCAGTGAGGAATTTCACTAAGTTATCCACATATGGTAAACAGTTAATTTTCTCAGTCAATCACAATTAATTTAGATTTACTACTGAAGAGTATATTGTTCCAAGTATTCCTGACAGTATAAATTATACTGCTTTCATCAAGAATGAATTTTATTTGTCATGGCGTTACCAGTTCACTCAACTGCACAGGAGCTCTCAGAAGGTTCTACAAGTCTTCTTCAATTGTAACAAAATTATTTTAACCTCACCAGAATAGTTTTATTTCTCTACATTATTGTTAATTTCCAAATTATAATGAACATATTAAATAACATCAGACCTAGGAGCTATCCTTGGAGGATCCAAGCTGTGACAAGCTGAATCGAGGAGATTTTTGTGTGTGATTCTAAATGTCTGAGATGCATAGTGAAATCCCTTATCCCGTGAGAAAGAGACTAAAGAAAAGTTGACTTAATCTAAACCAAATGAGAGACAATAGTTACACAGTCATCATCTGAGCTATAATAGCAGGACACTTCCCATTCAGGAGGCAAAGATGGTCTGACTTAGGAAGAAGTACTAGTAAAAAATTAAAGACACTCCTAAGATTTTAGCCAGCTGTGAAAATCTACATGAATTAAAATTAATGCTTCCTCCTGTGAGTTTCACAGGGACATCAGGGAAAGGGACTTTCTGAACGAGTGGACTTGTCCCTCTCCCATCACAGCCACTGCATCATGTTAATCCCATCAATCACACTATATTTTAAAAGCCTTAGATATTTTTTCCTACCTCTCTTATTAAAAAGTTGTTTAAGAAAAAAAAGTTGTTCAATTACTTCAATTACTTTCTTTGCTGGCATGCGTGAAAACATTCTTCCACATGTATTTCCACATATAAGAATGAGAATACATTTAGAATCCTAGAATGGTCTGGTTGGAAGGGCCCTTGAAGATCATCTCATTCCAATCCCTGCCATGGGCAAAGATATCCTGCACTAGAAGAGGTTGCCTAAAACCCCCATCCAAGCGGCCTTGAACACTTCCAATGATGGATCCACAACTTCTTTGGGAAGCTTGTTATAATGTCTCACGACCCTCTGAGTGACTATGTAACCTAAACCTCCCTCCTTTACAGTTTAAAGCCATTCCCCCATGCCCTATCCCTACATGCCCTCGTAAAAAGTCCCTCTCCAGCTCTCTTGTGGGCCCATTTTAGGTACTGGATGGTGTTCTAAGGTCTCCCTGAAGCCTTCTCTTCTCCAGGCTGAAAACCAACAACTCTCTCAGCCTGTCTGCACAGGACAGGTGCTCCAGCCCTCTGATCACGCCCTTCCTCTATCTGAGAGTAACAAACATATCCCCACTGAAAAACAGTTTTCATTTTGTTAGCCTAAAGAATACTTCTTTCTCCAAAAAATGATTCCTTCTTTCCCACATAGACTCACAAAATACGCTGAGTTGGAAAGGACCCATCAGGATCATCGAGTCCAACTCCAGGCCCTGCACAGCACCATTCCCAGAAGTCAGGTGCCTGAGAGTGTTGTCCAAACGCTTCTTGGACTCTGTCAGCCTTGGTGCTGTGACCACTTCCCTGGGGACCCTGTTCTAGTGCCCAGCCACCCTCTGGGTGAAGAAACTTTTCCTAATACTCAATCTAAATCTCCCTTGATATACCTCGAGGCCATTCCCTCAGGTCCTGTCACTGGTCACCACAGAGCAGAGATCAGTGCTGACCCTCCACTTCTCCCTGTGAGGGCCAGGGGGGTTCCTCTTGGTCTCCTCCAGGCTGAACAAGAGGAGTGACCTCAGCTGCTCTCACACGGCTGCTTCTCCAGACCTTTCACCATCCCCATGGCCCTCCTTTGGACACTCCAACAGTTTAATGTCCTTTTTATATTGTAGCACCCAGAATTGCCCCCAGCACTCGAGGTGAGGCTGCCCCAGTGCAGAGCAGAGCAGGACAATCCCCTCCCTTGCCCAGCTGGCCATGCTGTCCCTGATGCCCCCCAGCACAGGGTTGGCCCTCCCAGCTGCCAGGGCACTGCTTGCTCAGGTTCAACTTGCCACGGACCAGGACCCCCAGGGCCCTTTCCTGTGCACACATCCAGGGTTGTCCTGTCCCTGACACTTGACCTTGTTAAATTTCACATGTCTGGTAACTGCCCAATCCTCTGATTAGTCAAGATATTTCTGCAGGGCCTCTTTTAATTTAAATAACTACAGAAATATGTATCTAAATTCAACCAGAACATTGAAAGACTTATCTACATAAAAAGATATTCAAAAATGGGCCTTGCAAACTTTCTGAAGACACATGCTGTTGACTGAAGTGTTCAGATTGCTTTAGAAAGAAACATCCCAGCAGCATGTTATTAATTGAAAAATGTTTTATTAAAAATTGTAAAACATTATGATTATATCTTACAGTAAAGTTTTATAGATTAGTCAGGCTTTTAACAAATAAAAATCCTAAATGGAACAAAAAATAATGTTTATCCTCATCTCTATTTCAATTCATAATACATACATTATTATAATATTTACTTATAATAAAATATAAAATACAAAATACAAAATATAAACTATTATAGATTATCTATTATATGTTTATTTTATCTTTTCACATATATTTATATTACATATATAATAGTTTCTGTCTATTGTAAGGATGCAAAACTGCAACCTTAATCAAAGGATTTCTCACGTTGCACATACAGAAATCCTATGTTCTTTCTTGGTAAAAAAGTTTATCACTGCAAGTATGTAGTTTATGCATGTACAAGCAAAAGAGCAAGAAGCAGCATGGCCATGTGTCACCATCTGGTTAACTAAAGTATAGTTGAAGAGTATGAAGTATTTTTCAGAAAATTACATTATTTTAAACAGTATAAATAGGTTCTGAAAAATGGCTGTGACTCGACATAGCAAAGGCAACAAAGGAGTTTCTGCAGGCTGTAAAGGGGACTCAAAACACACACACACACACACACACACAAATTATGAGTAAAGAACACTACAATATAAGTAAAACCTCAGGAAATGAGATAAACTCTAAGTTTAGCCCTTACTTTTCAAAGACCCGGTAAGAATATAGGCATATGGAAACTGCTTCTATTAATAATTTTCTCTTCAAAGAAATGTATTGGCTGTTTCCTTTTCTGAATTTTTGCTTCAGAAAGATCATCCTCATAAGCGTTTTTTAAGGCCTTTTGAAAACATGGGTGACCTCTACTGAACATCCCAGATGAAGCCTCTCCTGTCTTGTACAAAACTGCACTCATCCTTCTTTGTCAACACGGGAAATGTCTCAGATGTGTTACTATCACGCTCATGATTTTGATGGTTATGTCTGCAAGGGTAGCCCTATTGTTTAATTTTAACTGCTCATTTACCAGACTCTATTATATTAAGAGTAAAAGAAAGGAAAAAAAAAAATACATTTGTTGCAGTTTAAGATAAATACACAGGTGACAGATTTGCAAACATAAGGACAGTAGTGGATATATAAGCCCATGTTGGCATTCATTGTGTTAGAGGACTATTAGATGATCAGAAAATGGCAACATGATAAAAATCACAAAAATAAAAGGAAGTTTAAAAAGGAAATGTTTCTTCCATCAATAAATGTGAAAGTGATCTTGCTCACTGTCAGTGAACAATAGAAAGCAGATGTCTTTACCTTGCATAATATCAGACTATCTCATATAGATGATAATTTTAGATAACCAAAAAGATTTTGAAAGAGTTCTGTACTACAGATGATGCTTCTCTACCAGCTGATCCATATTTTGCTTTGAAATTCCTGTCTACAAAAATCCCCAAACCTTTGAAATATTAATAAATGAGGTGAGGTTTTCCCTCTAGTAGCCTAATCACCTGTTACTGTTCTTTCAGAGAAAACTTCTGTATCCAATTGGGGGTTTTTTCTCATCTCCAGTCCATAGAATTTTAGATTTCATATCTTTCATGTTACTGTCACACAAAAATTCCACATCTCACCTGAAGTGAACTGCTTTTTTTCTTTTTCCATATTATCTATCTAGATTTTTAAATAAAATTATTTTTCCTCTACCACCTAAGTTTCCTTATGGCAGGTCTTTCCGTAGTGCAGTTTCTTCCCAGTTCACTTCTAAAAATACTGATACAGTTATCGCATCCACCCATTGCTAACACAAATTCCTAAACTCCCAGTGTCTAGTATGAAATAGCGTGAGGAGCCCTTCAGTGTAGGATATTCTCTGTCTGGGTTTAAATTTTATTTATGTTCACACTGATACACTTCAGCTGTTATTAAAGACCACTGTTTTCATATAAATCTTGCAATTGTCACTGCTTTTCTTAAAGGGGTAGATACCCTTATCATGCAGACAGCAAGTTTTTAATGGGCTTTTTGGCTGTGGTTTGAAGAAACTTCAATGTATGCCTTTAAAATTATAGAATTTTAGAATGGTGGTTGGAAGGTGATCTTGATGATCATCTAGTTCCAACCCCCCTGCCGTGGGCAGGACACACTTTCAACTAGGCCAGGTTTCTCAGAGCCCCATCCAAACTGGCCTTGAACACCTCCAAGGATGGGGCATCCACAACTTCCCTGGGCAACCAGTTCCAGTGCCTCACCACCCTCACAGTCAAGAATTTTCTCCCCAATATCTAATCTAAACCTACTCTCTTCCAATTCCAACCCATTCCCCCTTGTCCTGTCACTTCATGCCCTCGTAAATAGTCTTCCTCCATCCTTTCTGTATCTTTTAGTCTGGTACGTGGAAGGATGGGGGGAAAAAAATTCTTTTAAAACTTTAACTTACTTTGAAGGTCTACAGACACGTAGCCCTCAGTCCACTGACAAGCGCCGAGGAGCCAGACCCACCGGCACGGCCCGAGGGCTCCGACCGCTAACGCACCGCCCGCCCGATACCGCCGATGCTGCCCCGGCACCGCCGCGACCCGGGGGCTGCACCCGGTGATCCGTGAGGGCGACTGCCCCGGGCCCAGCCGCCCTCAGCGCCGCCGCCGCTCGCCGCCCTCGCTCCGCAGCGGACGGAGCGNGGGAAACTTCAACTCGTTAATGCTGATGGGCCCTGGGTAATGATGGAAAAAGGAATCAGTTATTTTTGCAGACTAAAGGGAAAGGCTACTTACCCAAAGACACAATTTCTGAAAATTAACAAACATGTACAGTCTGTCTGAAAATTGCGAGTTGCTATGTTCACACCTTCCTTTTGTGAATTTTCTCGATCCCGTTTCACTGTCTATTTTCAGATCATTCATAGGGAAAAAAAAAAAAAGAAAAAAAAAACCCAAACAACCCAAAAAAACACCACCCCCCCCCCCCAAAACAAAAACAACAAAAAAAAAATCCACAAAAAAAAAAAAAAAAAAAAAAACCCCAACAACCCCAAAAAAACCCCACCCCCCCCCCCCCAAACAAAAACAACAAAAAAAAAATCCACAAAAAAAAAAAAAAAAAAAAAAACCCAAAGTGGAAGCCAACAGTTTTCAGGAGAAATGGGTGAAAGCTCTCCAGGAGGTAGAGCACGGCGCAGGCAAACCTGTGGGCAGAGCATCAGCACAGAGACACATCAGGACCCAGGGACAGCCTCCTCTCTTGTCAGCTCTAGGCTGGTGATGGAGGAAGCTGTGCCATGTGGAGAATTGTGCTAGTCTCAGGATAATAATTCGTTCCAGTGTTCTCTTTTGCCAGCCAGGGCTGTTTTGGAAGCTGAATTCTGAAATCAAATAACATTTTCTACTGGAAATGCACCATAATTGCTATCAGTAGCTGCAGGAGTAACAGAAGACAGGCAAATACAAAATTTTGGGGCCTCAAAGTCAGGTAGTAATAGGTAAAGAAATAACAGCTGCTATTATCTCTCTCCTGTGATTCCTTTTAATCTCAAATATCATTGCTTTCTCCTCAGATTTCTTACAATGTTACACTGCAAGTATAAATTTAGTTCTCTTTTATAAGCCATATCATTCTGTTGAGGTCATGGCAGAAACATGTCATGGCAGAAACATGTCCTGGCCTCACACTATGACAAATATGTACCATCATAACAGAAGAGCCAGTGGGTCATTTTCAGCCGTAGGCAAGACATGTGTGAGGGCATCTCCTTCCACTTTTAACATCATAACTCCAATAGAAAATTTATGGAGATTTATAGTCATCTTCCTTGGAAAGCAACTGCAATGACAAGTCAAGAACAATTTATACTGACTGGTACCTCTGGAGACAGAAGAAATCACACTTAGTTTTCACAAACTTTCTGACAAACTGACTGACTTTCTATAAAGCCTGACCAATGTCTCAGGTTTGCTATGGTTAGTAGAGTCTCACTCTGGCAGGAAAGGAAGCAAAAAACTTTTGGTAGAGGCAAGTCACCAGCTTCCTTAACTTCTTCATGGACTTTTCTCTAAACAGTCAGGCATCACAGTGATGAGTAGGTGCTATAAATGTAATAGATGGATGTAAATAGTAAAGGCAAAAAATTGTGTTTAACTGTGCTGGGTGTGGCTGCGCTGCAGATACTTTTCTTCATAGCAGCTTGTATGTTGCCATGATGTAGGTTTGTCACTAAAACTGTGTTAATAACACTCTTGCTAAGCAGTGCTTGCACTATGTCAAGGCTACCTCTGTGTTCTCACCCTGCCCTGCCAGGGAGTAGGCTGGAGTTTGGGAAGGAGACACAGCTGGGAGAGCTGACCCCGACCAACGAAAGGGTGATTTTATGCCCGATCACATTAGGCTCAGCCATAAAGCTGGAGGCTGGCCTTCCCAAGGTAGCTATCACTTGGGGACTGGCTGGGCACTTACCTGCTGGGGGGAGACGCTAAGTCTTTGCTGATCATTGGGGTTTTCTAAAACTTTTTCTTCATTTGTTAAGCAGTCTTTATCTTGAGCCATTTGTTGTTTTCTTGCTTCTCTTTTTCTAATTCTGTCCCACATTCTGCTCTGGGTGTGGAGATAAAGTGATCAAGAAGTCCACTGGGACTTAGATACTGCTTGGGATCTCCTTATCCCAAACACAACAATATCCATTACTGGAAAAGCTTATCTTTTGCTTGTCACCAGTAATGGTAGTTCTTATTGCTATTTCAAACATAATTCTGGCCAACTGCTGGTTGGCTAGATATTTTCCTTATTTCATATGAATGATCACATAAAAGATACACAATGATGCCAAGTCCATGTGAAAGAAGAGGGGTGTGGTAATCAGTGCATGTTCACCCTGTATTTCAATACACTCACATGAAACAATGGGCTTGGCTGGCCTTGAAGATTAAAGTGTCTTCTACAGGTAGGAAACGCACAGGTAGTCTCAGACTCGTAGCCAGGACTTTTCACAAATTTTCTGAAGAGTGTAAATCTGTTTTGTGAAACAGAAAGGAAGATGGACAACAGCAGGTGACCAGGAGAAAGTCTAGCCTGCAGAGACAGAATAAAGACTTGGTGTTTTTACTTTCATTTGTGTTTGCCATGAGAAGTGGCAATCAAACACTGTGTGACAGACGTATAATTGCTCATTTTTAGCTGTGTTTCAGCAAAATGATACAATTATATCAAGAAAAATATTTTTAATTTAATTTTGTGAGAATTCTGAATGTGTCATTAAGTATCAACTTACTAATAAAGAAGCAAAGGGAGAGAACAAATGAGGAGAACAGCTACAAAATGTCATGAAAACTCACAACAGACAAATAGTCAGAAATTACAGAATCCACAGAATAACAGAATATTCTGAGTTGGAAGGGATTCACAAGGATCCTTGAGTCCAGCTCTTGGCCCTGCACAAGACAGCCCCAAGAGTAACAGCATGGGCCTAAAAACATTGTCCAAACACTGCTTGAACTCAATATTTTATTGAAATATAATTTATTCTAACACTAAAATATACAAACCAAAATAATACATATTGTATTAAAGATAGAAGATTATGAAATAAAATAACTTCCTAGAGACTCAATACCTAATAAAGTTTAAAAGGACTCATAACTACAAGAACTTCATTAACTACACATTTTAATGAAATTTTGTGACTAAGCTTTTGATAAAGCCACTATAGAATTTGTGTGCTGTCCTGTGAAGGGATAGGGCAAATCAGTTTGACTAATTTAAAGCTTCTGAAAAAAAAAAAAAAAAAGAATCAGGTATGAATTAGAAATACATTTGAAAGAATATTGGGGAACAACATTTTAAAACATTTTAAATATTTAATTTCAAAAGGGATTTAAATGAATAAGCTACTGCCAAATCAAATACTTGTTGAATTTAAGTGTTGGAAATTTGCATGTTGAAGTGTTCAAAATTATCGTTCTGCTTTTACTGGAAGTGCCACTGGGGGAGTAATTTCTCATTTCCTGAAACATCAGAAGTAGAATTACTATTTGCTGGATTGCTTGTATGAAATAATTCTTTTAAAAAATCGTAATTTATACTTTAAGAAATACCTGATGACATACAGTACACACAGTCTTGTCATATAACTTGTTTTATATCAGTCTCAAAAGACACTTAAATGGAACTTTCCTTTTCTGACAAGAAGCAGCTGGCTTAAGGAGTGATGAATTTACAACACATCATCTTGGCATTTCAGTTTTCTGTATTACTTCACACATTAAATTACTCAATATCAATGTAAATGGACCTCTTTCTCTAGGGGAAAAAAAAAAAAGAAATCAAAACGGAAAGCAAGCCTTTCCTTCTGATTTGCAAGTGAGATTTGTAAGTCTTCATTTTTCATAGGCACCCTGCCTGAACAAGTGCATAGTATGGGAGTATTGGAAAATGTTCCCCCAATGTAGTTGTATTCTTTTCTATAAAACAATAAAATTAAATTCATGAATTATCACTTTTAGCAAATAGGGTAGCACAATCATTTAGGGACTGATGACCTGCAGCCACAGCTTGTACCTAGTGCTGGTCATGATATGGCGCATCAGTGCATGTGTATGCATGTCCTTAATATCTTGAGACTCTCAGAAGGAGACAGGTGGTTCAACAGTGAAAGCTTTAAGCCAGGAGTTGAGACCATAGAACTTTCTGTAATCCTGAATAAAGGATGAAGGTCTGTAATCCTGAATAAACTGCATAAAATGAAACCAATTTAGTTATTTAACAGAAATGACCAAATACTTTAGTGTTTGTATAGGTGAATTTCTGCCTGTGAAACTGGGGACTTCTGAAGTTCTTGTCATATAGAGTGTTTTTAGACAACATTCATTAAGGTACTCAAAAACTGTTGTTGCAGCACATAAACATTACAAAATCAGGAAGGGGATGCTTGAGCAGTACCTGGGAAATCAAGGCACACTTGTTTCTTAGGGCATATGTATCCCAAGAAAATTAGGTTGTGTTTTACGTCACCATGACTATCACATTTTTTGTTTTTTAAAAAAAGTAGGTTAGGAGTGACCACTGTCAGCTAATATAAATGAACATATACAGGTTGGTTTTCATCTAAAGTGGTATTTGAAAACTGTAGGTGTTATCAGTGGTGTTGAAGGATGACTGAAAGGAATGACTGAAGGAAGGGAAGAAACTGAAGAATTTTTTGTCCTTATATCTAACACAGATCAGATAGTTCTGCCTAAATATTTTCACATCTCTTACAAATGTATTTTAAACTTTGTTTTCCCAGGACATAGATCCTTTTAAAGGCTAAACTGAATCAGTTCTCAGGGATACTGTTAAGTGTCATCCTGGACAGATTTTTTGATATTGGGTGTTCTCAGAGACCACAATCTCCTGTGTCAATGAAAAAATACACAGACTGTGTTAAAAAAAACCAAAAAACAAAAACCCAAGACTTTTCCTGCCCAAATTTCAACGTACAGCTTCATTCTTCAAAGACAAAATATTCTGTAGTGTCCTCAGGACAAATGGTGCTGCATTGTTTTCATCCTTGTAGCAGCACCGATCCTCTGAAGCCTTGCCAAAGGCTGTGTTTCAGCAAGGAGTGACAACTCTGTTCTTATCTTGCATTTGAAGGCTAGAGTCACAAAATATAGAAGACAGCTTAATAAGTATTTTCAAGTTGATTCAATATGCAGCATTCAAAATCAAAATTATTCTTTATCAAAGTCTTTGCCTTTTAATTATAGATCTAGAATTCTCAGAATTTTAGGGTTTGGTCCCTTTCTTTTTCTCCCTATGTTTCTTTCAGATTCATAGGGGAAATTTTGAGCAATTTCATCACTTTTCTTCAGTTCCTCTTCATTAATCTACTCCGTAATTTACATAACTTTCTCAACTCAAAAAACAGTACAGAGTACACAATTACAGTTGCATTTTACTTTTTCTTATTGTGCAACTTTTAAAATCTTAAGGCAAATTATCACTGCAGCTAAGGGGAAAAAAATCCCCTGTATAGGGTTTGTTTTTAAATTTGAAAAACAGAAAAGAAACAAACATTTTAAAGATTGAGGTTATGCACGTGAGTCATAAAAATAAATTTTCCTGAGAAAAATACTCGTTTGGATGAAAGTCTTGTTGTGTTGTTTTGTTTAACTGGAAATTCCCTTTATGTCTAGAAAATGGGTTGAGAAATGTACCCAATATTATTTAAAGTATTTTAAGTTGTCAGTCTATATACTACTTTTAATTAATATTTATTACATTCTTTACTTTTACCTAGGCTAGGTCTCACTGTTGGCCTTTCTAATGTTAAGTTGTGAGAGTATTTCAATAGCTTGTTACTATTGCTAAATACATGTAATAAATACAAGCATTTAGGGATATCTAAATATCTTCCAGCTAAATATCTTCCCTTTTCTCATCACAATCAGGGGAACTTTTGTAAGATTAAGTGCACCTATTTGTTCCCACACCCCACAAGCACTTGTTTTGGAGTGCTTTTGCCAGACTCACACCAGAATGAGAATCCAGCATCTAGCTGGCCAACTTCATAAACCCATGGGTAACTTGGAAGGAGCCAGCACTGCTCTCTCTGAAGCCTGGTTGCAGTGCCAGGCCTTACTGTTAGAATAGCGTCATTCACATTTTCAATTACATCTAGATATAGATCTAGATCTATCAGCCAGGCTCTTCTTAAATTTTTGCTCCTTAAAATGCTAGACAAAATGGAAGAGGAGCACAAAAAGCAAGATAAGCTGTGCTTTAGTCAGTGATCTTGAACTCCATGTAAATAAATGAGACTCTTGTTTTTACTTGAAATTATTTTAAATTTCACACTTCCCCATGTCAATTACCATCTTGGTTTCGCATTATTTGTGTTGAAAATTACCCTGGCATATTGTCAGCCTACCAAAATGCTCCATATTTCTGGATGTTAAGAAATTGATCATCAGCCCAGTCATTTTTGGTGTTTGGCAGAGTACATTCATGAGTTTTGGTAGGATTTCTGCACAGAATTTTTTCAGAGCTGCATTTAATTTAGGATATTGAAAAGATGCTAACTAACATTTCCTGCAACACAGCTCTCCTTTGCCTTCTGCTTTTCCTGTGTTCAGTTAGATCTCAGTGGATCTTGTGCTCGCTTTGACTCGAGAAGAATTGCAGTTTTTGTACTTGCCCATTCCTAATTTCTGAGTAGATACATACTAATGCACCTTGTGCTATGCTTAAATCAGACTAGGACTAAATGCTGTGTGGTTTTTCAAAATCACTGTTGTTCAGAACAGCAATAATTCAAAGTTAGTTGCCTTACATGGCTCATTTATAGAGCAGAGGAGAAACTTTTCAAAGAGTTTGGGAAGTTCAGACTTGAGGATATGGTTTCCAGTGCAGAGAGTAATGATATTGAAAAAGGTGTTTAGGTATATAATTGTGTTTTGTTGCCTTCCTTGTGATTAGTGAAATACAGAAATGCCTGTACCCAGATGGAACAAGGTCTGTCTTTGTGGTAACCCAGGATCGTGTTCTTTTTAGCATTCACATTCAGGAACTGTCTTGCAGAATAAAGCAAGAGTGAGTAGGGGAAGGATGCAAGTCAGAGAGTTCATGGGTTTTAGTTCCTGACACAAGACACATGAAGCTGAGCACACTTAAACCAGAGTGCTCAGAAGCATTCCCTTTTTTTTTTTTTTTAGCTCTCTCTATAAAGATGACTGATTTGAAGATGTGCTGGATTTATGATTATTTGCTTTCTAAACTTTTAAATCTGTACACTAGCAGAGCTTTTCATTACTTGCTGGTTTATTGTGGTAGTGTTTTAAACTGAGCAGATAATGGAGAAGCTTGCTTGCTTGCAAAGGAAAATCAGATTTTAAACGCATTTACAAAATGATGGCTGGTGTCTGCTTGCAGACTTCCTGGCATATTTTAAATTTGGCCTTCATAAAATTCTGTTGGACATTTTTTAGTCTACTGATACCAAAGTGTGTATTTAATAGCTTCTCACATCAAATTAGGCAAAGATTAATGTGATAATTTTTTTCTTGTTCAGGCCAACTTTTGAAACATTTTTGGTTGCAATAGCTGGTCATGCAGGCCATGCAGTTAAGCAATGGGTTAACTGTTTCCTTGTGACAGTTCCTCAGTTGCTATAGATTAGCAGAGCTGACTTCAGCAGAACTAGACCGATTTCCAGCAGCTCAGGATATGGTCTCTTGAGCTAAATTACAATTAAACAAACTTGTTCAATTAGCAACAATTACTTTTGACAGTGAAAGGATAATAGAGCATTTTGCTTACAGGTGTCTCCCTTTGATCTTAATCCATTGAACCATTTAATGATTCTGTTTTGTTTGGTGCTGCAAGCTATCAACTAGACAAAAAACATTTAGTTCTATCATTTTCAAAGGCCTTTGCCATTAAATGTTCATGACTAAATCTATCCGTGTGTGACTTAGGAGGCAGTAACAGCAAGAAGAGCTGCAGTGAAAAACAGCAAAATGGGAAGAGAGGAGAGGTGTACAGAGGAGGCTGAAATGGATTGCTTGATGACAAAGCTGGAGCATGAACAATCAGAGAAATAAATCAAAGAATGGTTTTGCTTGTTCTGTTGGATTTTCCTATATTTGCGCAGGGGGCAGGGCCATATGCTTAGGATTACAGCTAATGTGCCTTTCAAACAAAAAAGGGGTTTATATTTTCTGTTCTCAGAATTCGTGAATTCAATATTGAAGTCATTAGCGATTTACGGGAGAAGATAAATCTCCCTTCAGGTCTCTGTGAGTGGACCTGAAGGATCTAGATGCAATATTTCTCCAAATGACAGCTTGATGCCAATCCTTATCTCTAGCTACCTCAGCCTGGTTGCATGCTATATTAAAAAAAGGCTGAGAGTAACAGTTACTGAAGGACAACACAGACATGTAGACATTCTTTAGAACAAGTATTTTATATTAGGCAGACAGTATTTTATATTAGGCAGATAGCTACAACTTTTTAAAAATTTTCAGGAATACTCTGTGCCCATGTCTATTTTCTTACTTCACTGTCACAAATAGTAAATCTGTGCATAGCAAGTCATAATGAATCATGCTTATTAGCAATTAGTATCTGATAAAATTTCAAGTTTATTGGAAAATTGAAATCACTGGTAAAGATTTATGTATTCATATAAATTGCATTTAGCATTATTCATAATGTTCAGTTCTATCTTGCCCAGAATAATATGGAAACCCTATCACAATGATTAACTATATGTGTTTCTGTCATTATTCTGACAGGTTTATCAGAAGAGTGTATTTCAGATTTCTGTAAATTATAATAAGATATGACAGGCAGGCTAGATAAGAAAGGATAAACATCTTCAAGAAGGAAAATTGGAATAGTTATATATTGTACTTGGTAAGAGATCTCATTGGAAAGAAAGATGGGGGAAAATATAACTATTTCAAGGTCATAGACAATTTTAACAACAGATTCTATTTATTTTCCATTTGCCAACCATTATATTAGCTATGGCATAGGGAGATCAAATACAAGTAGAAAACAGGAAGGTCTTTCACGTTGCAGGCGACTCTAATGGGTATTGTAAACAAAACCTAGTCATTTTTATTTGTCCCTTTCATTGTGCTAATGAGACTCTCTTGCTTATAAAAGGGTTTTGCTTGGCTATCAAGCTTTCTTGCCAGTTTAGAAATTGGCTAGTACTATATAGTTGTATTGTATGTTTTAGCACCTGTTGTTATGGTCATTACTCAGGGATAGTGACAATTGCCCTTTGGTCTTTTGTACATGTTGTTCTTTCCAGCCTCTCTATGGCTTATTGTTTTTCCGGGCTCTGAACCTGTCATCTTCCCAGCCTGAATAATTTTCTCGCTGTAGGACAGTTAGTGTCTCATCAGTCAAATACTTCACTCTGGAAGTGATTTATTCAAAGCCGTGGGGTTTTACAAAACTATCCAGATCACTTTCCTGAATGACACAAATGATACCATTACTAAATATAATACAGAGGGATTTATTGCACTGTCTTCTTCATAATAAACTGCAAGTTCTGTGCATTGCATGGTATCAGATATCAGTGCTTTCTGTCCTATTTATTTCAGTACCTATCAGAATGCTGTGCGAGGGCCAGGGGACAGAGGGAGCACTGAGTGATGGGCTAATGTGCAGCTGGGAAATAGGTGGCACCCAGAGAGCACAACCTAGTAGGACCTCTGTGAGCAGAAAGCTTCATTGAGATGGCATGGGCTTCAGATAGCTTCATTCCTACTCCATGATCTCATGTACCAAATCCAAGGATCTGTGTAAGCGCTGAATACATGTGTGCGTTGGATCCCCAGCTGCAAGAGAAGGCCAGGCAGGAGCCAACTGTGGGAGCCCTGCAAGCAGTGTGAAATATTTGGCAGGTCTGAAGTCTAAATTCAGTTATGTAATGGATGTGATTACCACAGACTAACATCTTCTACATTCACTCACATTGTTTAGATAAAAGAGATAGAAGGCTGTAACCACATTGTGCTTATTATGCCAGAAGCAACATACAGCAAGAAAATGTACGCCATCAGATATTTTTAATTTCTCTGCTAAGGAAGGAGAGAATATGGTAATAATATCCCAAAAAAAGAGAGAGACTGTTATAACAAGTCACCTAAATCCAGAAAAGAATCCTTTACCATAAGTAAAATGAGAGGTTATACTTCATGTCAAAATGCTTTTATGAAACTGGTCATAGCTGTCGAGTTCAACCTGTAATTAGTATATTGTGCTGAGTAATAATTATGTGGGTGCATTTGGGGGTATTTTAGTGAATTTAATATGCAAATATTTTGACCAATGTAGACAGTATTATTAAAGATTTTTCCCGTAGTTATATTCACAGAGTTATGCAGTTATTTATGGTCTAGGACCTCGTAGTTGTCTGGTGAACAAGGCTTTCTATAGTTTTTATGAACACTACCTTCATTTTTTCAAAACCCTAAGTCTGTAGTCCTCCTCCTCTACATTATTTTGAACTTTCCAGTGAAGAGTTTCAAGCAAAAAGATGACCAAAAATATGGGAAGTTAGCAGTGCTCCTTTCCTTTGTGAAGAGAATCAAATTTACATCTCAGTTCCAGTCAAACTCAAACCATTGGATTTGAACTCTGTTGATTGTGTAGTTTGAGGTCCAGCCACAAACGTTTCTAACGTCCCATTAGGCAAGGAGTTCAATAAAATCCTAATTTATTAGTTGCATTACTAATCTTCCCTTACTGAAACTGTTGTTTGTCAGACTATTTTGAAAATGAGGATTTTGTTTTTCTGTGTTGATCTGTCCTGAATTTATTTCTTCTCTTTTAATATGAAATAATATAAACCAAACATCAGTTTTTAGACAGCTGATTGTCTGTCCAAAATGGACAGAGGCAGTACAAAAGGAGATATCATTATTTGTAGTTTTTATCCTAAAGACATGAAAAATAGAGGGTTGTTGTCTCGTAAGTACTTCCATTTTTGTAAGAATACTGTAGCCAGATAGTTGGAGACAAGTATTCCATAACTTGCAGCTTGCTAATTTAGACCGTAATTTTTTTTTTAAATAATGGTCTAAACACACTCCAAAAGAATGGAGAGAGTGTAAGAAACAATCAAAATGTAGTTCTTTCCAGGAAAATATAACCCATATTTGTATCACATATATCTAGGGTTATAACCAATTACCAGGTTTGGCTGTTAGTTGGCAGAGCAGGTGATACGTGCTCAAGGACGAAACTTGTGGGTCTGGAGAGGATTATAGGTTGTGCCAATGATGGCAGGGACCAGGCTCACCAGCACTGAAAGCACTTTCCATTCCAACATGCCAAGTACTGATACGCCCGACATTTGAAACTGAATACCTGATGATGATTTTTTTCCCATGGAGTTCTTACTATTTTCTTTTAATAATTTCAGTGTATTCAGTAGAATTTTTTCCTTTGTTATTCTATTATTCTACAAACTATGTACAAACTGGGGACTAGGGCCTCCAATTTAGTTGCCTGTATTTGAAGGTGCTCCATATATTTTGGACATCCCAGAGGATCTCAGGTATCCTCAGGTAGCTGCCAAATATAGTGTATGATTAATTCTCTCTCTATAGTGCCCAGACAGAGGCCATGGTGGGTTTGCAAGAAACTAGGACATCTCAGAGATTACCAGGTGCCTGTGTACAAGTATGTGAATCAGACCTTTGTGACGGACTTTATTTTGCAGAATTATGTATTTATATAGAGCACAACATCCTACAATCCTCTCCAAAAACACAACCATCAAAATGCCTAAAGAATACTGGACTGAAAATGAAGTTAGATTAATCAAGAGCCTTTGCAGAACTTTTATTGTTGTCACCTAGACTTGCCAAATAGGTCCCTTATCTGTGGGAACTCATATACTTTGAAAAACTGCTGGGATTATTTATATTGTTATCTAGATCCATGTAATTATTTAATTGAATTTAATTTCTGACATTAGCATATTCTGCATATTCCCTGATCTTCTAATCTGTATCACATCATTTTAAAGAAAGATACTGACAAACACTGCAACCCTTCCAGTTGTGCATCATCTGGCAGCTTCTTGTAAAAATGACAATAACTGAACTCTGAGCAGAAGAATGTGGAAGGCTGGAAGGCATTCATGCACCAGTTCAGTGAACTGGTCACAGCCTATGATTTGCCATGCAGATCTGCCAGCACAGGCAGAACCCAGTGGCAGAATCTGACAAATGGGCGAGCAAATCTCTTGTGCTGTGGGGGGAGATAAGCAATGCTGTGATGAGATACAAAAATGCAGTAATGTCAGAATTGTGGTCAGGGAATATCATAATCACTGTATCTTGTCTATACTCAATGGAGGGGGGGTGGGTAGGAAAGAATATGTATAACAGATGGCCTGAAAGCAGCTGTTTTGAATTAATCAGGATGCAGGATTATGAGGATCTAGATGACAGATTTAGTGTATAGATGCAGATATAGAAGCTAGATATGAGAAGTATTACTGTGGTAGGAGTAGCAAACCATGCACATAGGCTTAGAATTTAGTTGGAAAGGACTATTGGAGGTCATCACATGCAGCCCCTTGCTCAAAGCAGAATTGGCTTTCAAGTTCCAGTGGGTAGTCCTGCTGAAGTCTGAATATCTTAAAGGATGGATTTCTGCTCTTTCCAGGCAATCTGTTCATGTCCTTTAATACTCTCACAGAGGAATTATTTTCTGTATCCACTCAGAATTCCCTTTATTGTAACCTGACTGTCGTCATTTCCTTGTGCAGCTCTGAGAAGAGTCTGGTTTCATCTTTCCTGTAAACCCAGTTAGGCAGCTGAAAGCAGAAACTGGATTCCCACTCAGTCATCTCTCCTCCAGACTGAACAAACCCAGATGCCTCAGCTTCTTGTATGTTGTGTTTCTGGTCACTTAAACATCATGGTGTCTGTCTGCAGGACTTGGTCCACTGTGCCTGTGTTGTTCTTGTACTGTGGTTGCCAAAACTGGACATGAGTGTCAACTAGAGGAGTCCACTCTGTTCTGTGAGCCAGGCGGCCGTGCTGCTGCTCATGCAGCCACCATGGCGTCAGCTCTGCTGCTGCACTGACAGCCAGAGCCTGCAAACAGGGAAGCTGCAGAGAAGTGGTCTTTGTAACTCTAGTTTCTGAGAAACGTTAAAAAAACCCAGATCCCATTAGGGCCCTTTTATATCTATCATGATGCTGGATAACTCGTTTAAAAAGACAACTGAGAGTTGTTCTAGCATGGGTGAGTTGACTAAATGGTATAAAGGAAACTGTAACTGCAGTGCTCAAGGATAATATATGGTAGTTCATCAATTTTTTCTTTTTGCTAACAAAACCTGAAGTTAGGGAATTGACTAAGGCATACAATGCAAGGACTTTGTGAAATCTGAATAATAAGGGAAAAATTATACAAACCAACGAAAACAGTGAATTTCATATCCAGTGAAAAAATAAAAAGCCATATGTATTTTAAATCCAGTTTATCTGAAGTCTGGTGTATGAAAAGTGAGTAGGTCCATCCATGACTAAAAAGAAACAAATATTTTGGTTTACAAAGTTCTTCATAAAATGTTATACCAATTTTATCTGTAAATATTATGACTGGAGATTATTACTTTTAACTTACAGGATATGAATGCAAAATTTGTGAGTAGCACAGTATAACTAATGGTGTTTGTTTTTACAAGATTCAGGCAAGAATCATATATATATTAGGTTTGTTCTCCATTTACAATGCTATTGGGAAATTGTTGAATGTCTCTTGAAAGATGCTGAGGACCCTCAGTTTCCACTGTTGGACTTTGACTTTAATTTCAATATATATTTTAAAGGGCTATGTGAGCTCTTAAGATGCTTAGTATATTGACATAAACGTGCCTTAAAATATTATTCTTTTTAAATACAAAACAGATGGTGCAGATCCCTGATGTAACTTAATCTAAAGCAGCCTTGGTCTTTGTCTGTAGTTGTGTCATAATTTATTTTCTTTTGTACATTGACCCTATTGCAGACTGAAATCACAAGGCAGAAGTCAGAGGTATGTGGAAACCTTCATTTCCACTTTTTAAATCCTGACCAATAGCACTTGGTTGAATCTTTCGTGTCATCTTTTGACAAGTATCATAGAGGATCTCTCTTGGGCTTTGCATCAGGTTAATTTTAGGCTCCATCATGATTTCCTTCTTAGTTTAGTATTTGCAATCTGCAGCAGCAGAAGTTACTGTGCTGCTAGATGACAATCTTCTGATTCTGTGAGGTGCACTAGTACCAGCTCTGGAAGTATATCACTGAATTTTTTCTGTTGTTTTAGTTCTGATTAATGCTAGCGTAAAATCAGAATCAGACCAGCAGAATTATGGTGGATTTGATTTCACTTATGTATTTATTTATATTTCAGTGACTCCACTTTTAATTCTAGGTGATATACAGAGCTAACAAAAAAAAAAACAACAACAAACAAACAAACAAACAAAAACCCCCAAAACCATGTAAAATTTAATCTGATATACAGTACATTAATAAAATAAAACTGCATTTGCAGGATTTAAATAAACCATCAGTAAAAGCTGTATGATGGAATTTTAGTCTTAACTAAGCAGAGATATGAAAACCAATCTCCTCAACCCGTTTCAGGGTCTTTATGATGGCAGTCTCCCATCCCTCCCTACTTGCAACCTTACTGTCAGTAGTGCCATACAGTTAAAGCAACAGAAAGATGAGCATAAGTGTTCTGGTGTAAAAATTGTAATAAAACTGTGTATATCTATATTTTATATGTGTATATATATATAAAATATATAATTATATATTGAATATATCTAATATAGAATATAAGGTCCATTAATAGCTGCAGTGCCCTAGGTGAAATTGAGGTACATTTTCTAGTTTAGTTGCACCTACAAGGAATCCAGTTTAGGCTCTCTGAGACCCTTCTGCAGTGCAAATGAAAGAGTGGGGCAGCCAGGAGATCTGCTTCAAACACACACTTGTGATGGAAGTGACTCACTGCAATGTCATCGTGCTCTGGAGCAGCAAGAACTGTTACAGTCTCATGTGTCCCCAGCAGGGCTGAAGTGAAACTGGTGGCCATATGGAGCACCACCATCAGGTTAGAAATCCCTGAAAGGAAACTTACTTAGTGTAAAAACGGTTCTGTGGACTCCACCAGTGTGCAGTAATTGCATTGCCTCAAAAGACAGCACTAATAGAAATGCAGTTGTAGCCTGGATTTTGTGGCAGAACATTGAATTCTTCTTGGCATCTAAAATGGAAATGAAGCAGACCAAGCTTTTGCACTGGGACTTGGGAGACAAGGATGAAAAGCATTTCTGAGTTGGGTTTGAAAAATAATCTGTGTGCAGACATGACAATCCAGTGCCTTGACACAGCCCTTTAATGAGATCATACACCATTAATTTTTCCCTCTGTAGAATAACACAGATGGAAGAACTTCCTGGGTTTCTGAGCCCCTTCTAGCCTGAAAGAACAGAGGCAGTGCCTCCTGGAAGCAGGGCACTACTTCATTCCAGAATTTTGGGTATAGGGTTTTTCTTCTTGTTTGGTTGCTTGGTTGCTTTTATTGTTTTTGTTGTTTTTTGATTTGGGGTTGTTTTCTTTTGACACTACAGTTGCCAATATGTAAAGATTCAATATGAAAGTTCTTCAGCTAATGGTGGGAGGTCACAGGTGTGTAATGGCTACAGCTGAAGTCTAAAAAGGTGGCTTGGAGTTTAAGGACTATTATAGTTATTATTAAGAAGACAAAAGTCTTTAATTACAAATTCTTTTTCTTAGATAGCCTAAAAAGTCTTATCACAAACCACACTCACTTTGAGGTTTTTTTTAAGTATTCATCTATCATTCTTTACACATTATAGTTTGTTCCAACAAAATATAACTGTCCCAAGAATAATTATAAGTCAATAAGCGTAATATTCACCTCACAAGCAAAATACTTTTTTTATGTATCTAGACCAAATATTAACATTTAATGCATTATACTTTTTTGCTAAGTAATGCCACAGGTAAATTAGAATATGTTCATGTTTTGGGCCTTGTATAAGACATCAGGACAATCCAGTAGAAAATTATTTATAATTATGGAAAGCAATAGGCAAATACAACTGTTGTTGTGTCAGTAATGATTAGTAAGTCATTCTAATTTTATCTAATTGCATTTCCTTGATTTCCAGATAGTTTTTGAAGTTTAATCTTCACATACTAAGAAAGTAATTCATCAGATCATATTCCCAGTGATTCCACTGAAACCAATCCAGACAAACATTTATTTAACTTTGAATATTTTGGAAGGCTCTTTCCACACTAAATTAGCAGTCATTAAGAACTGTTTAAAAAATACAATAATTTTTGATCCATGCTGCTATTTGAAAACTCTTTATTTTACAACTTGGACAGTATAACTTAAAAATGATTTTCAAAAATGCTGTAGCTCAAACAAGATTTTTTTAATACTCTTGAAGTATTTTGTTTCATTTGATATGAATCTACACACCTGCCCTAATATTTGCTATATAATAATTCTGTTTTCTTCTTTAGTGGTGTAGACCTGACCCATTGAAAGAAAGTCATTAGATCACATTCACTCTGTTAGAAATGGAGCAAAGAATTTTTGTACAAATATTAATTTGGGACAAGAGTATGCATAGAAGTGCTAAAGCCAGAAACTAAACTTCTTCAAAACCATAATCATATAGACATCTGATTTGTTTACATACAGTGCTTTATAAATAGTTTTTATAGAGATTCTAGTGTTTTTCCTGTGTAAATTATTGGCAACATATCTGTTGATTTATGGAATTTCAGGATTAGATCTAAGTACTAAGGTAATTATAACAAAGACATGTAGGCTTACAGTAAAACAAAGACAATTCTAATCTGTTGATTGATACATTGTGGCAAGTGTTTAACCAGCTTGCTTACTAATGGCTGTCAGCTAATAAACACCATTTTAATTAGTTTAAACAAGTACGTTATTGAGTAGCGATAGCTGAAATTCTCAAGTGCTGTACAAGCTGAATATCCCAGAGCTCTCCTGGACACCCAGAGTGTGAGTGAGGTCAGGCCAAGCAAACCTCTGACTTATAAGGTATATTTATTTATTATTTGTTTGTTTGTTACCCCTCATTCCTCATCCTCTCAGAGAACTGAACCTGGCCCAACTCACTTTTAAACTTGCCCATTATTGTCTTAATAGAAAAGATGTCCTATATCTGTATAGAGACAGTCTTTTTGGAGAGGCAGACATGCTTCATGTACCAGACTGCTAAGGAATGATCAGCTTTTGTATTTGGAAACAGCTTTTGTACAATAGAAATTGTGCTTATGTGCATACACAGCCGTGTGCAGTATGTAGGTAGGGCAGATATTTGCAGGGGGCCTGCAGGAGAGATGGGAGTGCCTGTGCTGCACATCCTCGCCTAATGGTGCAGGGACAAGGAAGGAGGGATAATCTGCTCTTAAAACAATGTGGCAGAGACAAAAGAGAACAATATTTGGGATCACCAGCATAGGATGAATTTCAGAAGCTTTTATCTTTGATGAAATGTTGCTTTAATTGTTTCTCTTTGAAATGTGTCTCATTTCTGATGGCTGTGTGTGTGGAGAAGTTCAGCGCTTAATGCATTGGATGGAGAGATCTGGGATTTATCTGTCTCTGATTTCCTGTGTGATCTCCAGTTAATCATTTCCTCTCCCTGTCTCAGTTTCCTTATCTATAAAGTGGAGTTAATAATCCTTTCTATCACACAGTGCATAGTGAAGTTAGACAATTCAATTAATAGTTGTAAAACTAATTTAGCTGCTGGGGCAGAAAATGATAAAAAATGTACAGAATTATTCATAAATGTGGTAAGCTATCACTGTCCAAATCTGAGGAACAAATGCTTTTCTTCATATTTTTACCAAATTCTGCTAATTTACTTGCCTCCCTATCTTCCTCTTTACTTAACATATTTGTATTAATGTAAGCAAAATCTTTTCATGTGGAGTATTATATTATCTACCTGCTAATATCAAGCAAGATTAAAGGTACAGGCCACACACTACCTCAGTAGAACACCAGTGATTGTAAGTTTGAAGTTGGGACCCACTGAGCTATTGGGTGGATTTGGCTTAGTCTTTGGTGTGGTTTTTGGTTTTTTTGGTTTTTTTTCTTTTTTTTTCTTTTTTTTTCCAAATAAAATACTATCAGACTATGGACTACAAATAGTATTTCACACTGATACTAATTTAGAATATTTTGATTTTCCATTGTAATAACCATACAGCTTGAAGACTGTCAGAGACATTCATATAGCTTAAAGCATTCTGTTTGCTAGCTAGCTGTACAGGCTTCCATAGAAGTAGACAAAAATCCATTGTGTCCTTGTTTCTCTACTTGCAATTCTGTGTATAGGAGGAAGACTAAAAGCAAGTACAGTGTTCTGTTAGCTGCCTGGTTTTGATATGCATGTTGCAATAAAGAGCAATAAGTAGAAGTAGACCTTATTGAAATTATAAGGCTTTACAAAAAGATTAAGATATTGCAGAGATATGAGGGATGAGAACATAGAATCGTAGAATCACAGATTCACAGGATATGCTGAGTAGGAAGAGACCCATTAGGATTATTGAGTCCAACTCCTGGCCCTGCACAGGGCACTCCAATAATCACACCATGTGCATGAGAACATTGTCCAAAGACTTGTGGAACTCTGTCAAGCTGCTGTCAAAGTGCTGTGACCACTGCCATGGGGAGCTGTTCCAGTGCTCAGCCACCCTCTGGGTGAGGAACTTTTCCTGATATCGACCATGAACCTCCCCTGTCAGCTTCAGGCCACGCCCTCAGGTCCTGTCACTAGTCACAAGAGAGAAGAGGTCAGTGTCGCCCCTCCTCTTCTCCTTGCGAGGATGCTGAAGACCACAATGAACTCTCTTCTCAGCCTCCTCTTCTCCAGGCTGAACAGAACAAGTGACCTCAGCCACTCCTTATAAGGCTTCCCCTACCGACCCTTCACCATGGCTCTCCTTTGGACACTCTCTAATAGCTTTATATTGGGGTGCCCCCAAAAAAACTCTTCAAAATGCTGAGAGAACAAATTTGATTGCTAAATCTGTGATGAAAACCATTATTGAAACTCCCCTCCACCAAAAATGTATCTGTAATTATCTGTGATACTTTTCCTGAATATTATGCTGCTTCATGACATCAGCATCAACACCAGCGGTCCCTGTCCCTGTCTGCCTTTCTGGTCTACACTGGCAGTACATGAACTGTCTCCTGATGGAGATGAGGACTGCTGGGTCTGCTCCTTGCTTTCAAGGCTGATTTCATATTAGCCCCAGGCTCAGCAAATGATACTCTGTAGAAATGCAGAGTGAGATGCAGCCTCTCGTGCATGAAACATCAACTGAAGCGACCAATATACAAAAACTGCTATGACCAGATCTAAGACTTGAGTGTGCCTCCCACACTCCAAGCTGAAGGATGAGCCTGGGGCAAGAGCTTGGAGTCCCCAGTGAACAAGACTTGCATCATTCCTGAGCTTTGAGCGACTAGGGCAAAAAGAGCAGAGATCACAGCGGATGGCAGGGAAAGTCAAGCTGTTGCATATATCCAACACTTACAGTGTTAAGAGAAGGAAGTAGGGTAATATGTGTTCCTAGTATGGTGGTACAATGTTGGTTTTGTCTACAGCAAATGGCTAAACAGCATTCCAAGTACCTAATTGATTGTGCAGCAAGTTTTGTGCCCCATAGGTCAGCAGATGACTGTGAGGCAGGGCAGAGAGCAGCATAGTTTTCATGAGCAGCTGATACTTTTTGTGACAGATTTTTTTTCTGTTATAGATTTTTCTTCTCCCCTGTTACTTGTAGCTTTGCACATCCCCAGCAGCTTTTGCTAAAGAGGTCCATCTTGCACAGAAAAACAATTCAGAAATCCAATTTTCCCTTCTTATAAGATTTGTAAATTCTTATAAACTCACAGATTGCAGATTGCTCATGTTCAGTAGAGAAATTTGCATTTTGAAACTAAAAAATGTGCAAATTCCACTTTTCTTACAGTAGCCACGTGTTTGACAGCTCCTAGGATTGCCAAGACTTCACAAGAGCATCTTTGCAACCTGAGCACTCAAAGACAAAGCTGAACTTTCCTTATGTTGAGCTATACTTTGGAAGAGGTGAACTTCAGGCTGATCCTGTCCCATGTGAAATCCATTGATACACACAATAAATAACAAAATATTATGTAGTTCTGGGTTAAGAAGCACTGAGAGCTGAGAGTATTTTACTAAGGAATTTGTAGAGTGACTGCAAGCTTGCCCTGTGCTTGTACAATTTCCCAGGTATGTATCCCATCAGTGGACAAAGGTAATGAGCCACAAACGTGGAATAGGAAAGTATGAACCAAAAAAAACCCCCAACAGAACAACCAAGAGACAAGTGGGAGGCTGGCAGTCTAAACAATTACAAATGTGGTGCAAATATGCCTGCAAATGTTTTTTCTTTGATTAAATAAATATTTCATGACAAAACAGTACATTTAGAAAATCTCCACTCAGTCCTATAAATAACCTTGCAAGTCAGGATGACTTCTGAGCCCCTTCTCTCTGCTCAAGGACTTCTTTCTCTCAGGTTATATCTGATTAGTTGAGGCAGCTACTGCACCTTTGAGACGGATACAAGAAGAGTGAGGGTGGCTACATAAAAGCAGCTGCATTCCAGTACAATCATGCAAATTGGGTTGGGGTGATGCCCTAGAAGTTCAGTACCAATGTAGACTATTCCATACAATGCCTATATGACCCAAAACACCAATTAAACTAGAAGTTTTCCAAAATGCTGTGAGGTTTGGGGGATTTTTCACCCTTGAAAAACCACTCTAGATAACACTCTAGTTACCCATCTAGAGAGGCGCATGATCATCCACTGAAGTATAAAAATAAAGTGCACATTTTCAAAGTCATAAAATGGAAGCATTTGGAACAGAAGTAATTAAAAAGACAGCCAGTACACTTCCTGTGAGGAAATTAATTTCTCTTATTTGTATCATTGACCTGTCCTTACTGTTCCCTGTAATAGGAGCCAAATGCCAGATGCCTAATAGTGTTACTCCTTCTAGGTTGCTTCATCAGAAACAAATCTTTCCGCACGTGTTGTTTGGTGTGGTTTGGTTTTTTTAAGCAGGACGATCTTTCTTCATAGCCAGAACTGACAGATTCCAGTGGCTCTTTTATAGCTGATATACAAGTAGGGCTTTGGGAGAGCTTCATCTCTAACTTTGGATGACAATAGCAAGAGGTCTCTGTCAGACCAAGCCATCCTAACCTCCTTCCATATGCCACTGAGGGGAAACAGAAACCTTACAAGCATGGTACAGCTGTTCTGCTATAGTCATCATTGGATCCTCAGTGCTTAGAAAGGAGTCCAGATGACTAATTCAGATGAAGAAGTCTTCTGAATTGAAAAAAATACCCTGTATTGAAATTAAAATCTCCCTGTCCTTTGCTACTTGATATATTTTAGTTTCAATGTGATTCTAAGTATAAAAGCAAAGCTTTTAGAGAACTACAACTTCTCAAATTGAAAAAGGGAGGAGAGGCGAGGTGAGGTGAGGCAAGGCAAAAGGAACTTGAGGCAAGTGATGAAAAGATAACAGGTTTCTTTGATTTATTAAAAACAACTGAATTTCTTTAGAAAATTGTAATATTAAGGAATATATTTAACTTCCAATACTTCCAAAGGAAAAAAAAATAGATACACCTGAATAAATATATTTAAGAGAATAGATGTAATGTCTTGCAATGTTGATGTTAGCCATGCTGTAACAAGAGAAAGAATGAGTGACAGCAACTCATTACGGTGACGTGCCTTAATTTTCCAGATCCAGATATTCTTAAAATAATACTTGCAGAGTAAGTACTAGATGAACTCAGAACACTAATAGAAAATATATATGAAATTATGCATTTCAGTATATAAAAAATAAAGTATTATATGTTCCCATAGCATTTATTTTCTATATCCCAGATATAGAAAAAGGTAATAATGCAGGAGAATCGGCATCATTTTCTGAATATAATGGAAAATCTGAAATTGCTTCAAAAATTCATTAAATGAGACCTTAAATAATTGCTTTGATAAGTAAAGAAAAAAGTTGAACTTGCTTTTTGGGTATTTCTCTTTGGTACAGCTACTGTTTCCATTTCAACTAATGTCTTGAAAGTGGCAATTCACTGCAACAATCTAGTCTCAAAAAAGCACAATTTAATCTGGAAGCAGAAAAACTATTTCACTTTATTATAAGCTATTTAAAAAATGTCTGTGATGTTAAGAATAAGATATTCTGTTCTGTAAGAAATGAATGGTGTACCCAGATGTACAAATTTAACAATTATTTGGGATTAATATTCCTTTACATTTTTTGCTTTTGTGATATTCATTATCCAACCAAGATCTAAAGACTCCACTAAAATATTTAGAATGGTCAAAATTTCATAGCAATTTGTGACATAAATGTTAGTTAAATATGTGCTTCAGATGTTGGGGTTTTATCTCAGCTATCATCACTTGATTATTCAGGTTCATTAGTTAGTCAAATTACAGAAATGTCATTGAAGTCACCTTGTAAATGTCAAGCTGAATGTCAGCTGACAGCTGAAATGGTGACATTACTGAAATGCTTCATATGAGGGTACTTTTTGTCACAATAAAAATGTTTTCTGTCCACTGAGACAGCTGTGACTCAATGGTACCTAATTTTACACGTACAGAAGAACAGAAAGGATGGCTTCTGCTTTCGAAGGCTGCAAGGGAAACAATTTCATGAATCTCAGTATGAAAATCTATTGCAGAACCTCTTCAACATTTCAAGTTGCACACTTCAAAATAATTAATTTGTATGTTATTTAATATGGTGTTGGTGACTTTTGATAAAATGAAATCAATAGGTTTATGTTCCAACCTCAGTGTTTCTTTTTATATAATAGTACAACCCCTAATTTGGGGATGAGGGGGTTAATTCCACCCTATTTATCTAATTGTCTACCCATACTGAAACAAGCAGAGCAGCAGCACTGCACTTGACCATAAAGTGGTGGAGTTTTTGATTCTGCTGGCACACTGGAAGGCTTTTGGGCCATTGTGCAAATTACAGTATAATGCAATACCCTAGAAGAAATAATTATACCCATCCTTTGTGAGCCAGAAATCACACACAAAAAAATTTGAGCCTTTTAATTTGGTTACATATAATGTATGAAATTCAGTTCTTCCAAAGCTAGGGGAACCAGGGGGAGCAAAATGATTATGACTCAATTAATATATTTTTCCACTTAAAAATTGGGATCAGACCTGAAAAGAACAAAAGGATGAAGTACAATCTGAGTGCTAGAGACTAGTGTGCAGGATAATATGAAGGGAAAAACAGTTAGCATATGAGTAACTGCTCAGTGCCTTTGCATGTCCTGATTATCTGCTCCCCAAGCTGCCCTTTCGACAGCAATTTATACTTTATGAGTATGACAGGCAATACTGAATCATTCCCCATTTTTTTCCCAAACCTTTAGAAAGGGTAAGAAGTTATATTACTGTATGTGTGGTGGAGGAAGGTGGTCTTTGTGGCTCTTTTTACCATTCCTTTAAAATAGGACATGAAAAAGCTACTTTGCTTTGTTATGGCTAAGGCAGATTATGATTAGTTATATACCAATGCAGTTCTCATGTCTTTTGAGTATCTTCTCCTTTGACAAATTTGTAGCCAGCACTGTAGCAGGTTCCTATATTGCAAAAGATGAAGGATATATTCTCATTAATTTAGCAATATTGAGTTGCACCTTATTTAGCCATTAGCATTCTTTGATTTAATAGCAATATTTGGAGAATGAGGTGTCCAAATTTGGCTGTTTGCAAAGGAAGCCTCTGAAAGCCAAAAAAAGCAGCAGTGTTTCAGAGAGTACAAATGGACACAAAGGCAGTGTGCCACACTGGCCTCTGAAACCACGACTGCAGTATCATCATGGCGTGCATGATTTGTGTAAGATGCCACTAATCTCAAAGGCTGAAACTTCCATACAGTAACAACATTTTAATTACAAGCAATTCTCAAAATTAGTGAAATTGCAGTGAAATATGTCTAAATTTCTATTCCTAAGACAAAAGAGTGGAAGAAACATAACTTTGCACATCACAGGAAGGGAGCTCTCAAGCAAATTTCAGGTTGTTCCATTTTATTCTCACAGATGCTGAGCAATTAATCCACACCTTTAATCACTGTATAATAAAAGAGATACAGAGGTAGAGAAATACAGTGTCTGTAGAGAAACAGAAGGATCTCAAAAAAAAATTGTTGACTCTCTCTGCATATCCAGTGGCAAACAGAAAACCTCCAAGTTTACTGTCTGAGAATCAGTATCTTTACTGAAAGAGAACATACTCCTAAAAATTGTGTTTTAGAGGTGTAGTGCTGATGAGATGGCTCCAGGCTATTGTCGCCAAAACACACCTCAGAGTATGCCTAAGGCTGTGATTACTGATAAATTACCCTGGCTGCCTCCTCACCTCTCTCTTCTGCTGGTGTTGGTACTCATCTGATCCACAGTGTACCAGTTCAGGGACTTAAACAAGCAAAAAAAATGCTGGTTTTGTGAACTGGATCTTCCCAGGCTGAGCCATGCAGCAATGGTAGCACAAGGGAAGGAAGAGGGAACAGGGTGGGAGAGGTGAGTGGTGAAGAGTTGCTAAATTGTGATGGAACTGCAGCATAAGTGAAAGTTAAGCCAAAAGATTAGTTAGTGACATGTTTATACTTGTTAAGGTTACAAGGAACCTCTGGAGGTCATCTGGTCTAAACCCTCTGCTCTAGCAGAGACACCAGGACCCAGTTGCCCAAGAACACAGCCAGAAAGCTTGTGAATATTTACAAGAGGGAAGTTCTTCTGCAATTCTGCCAAGAATAATGGTTTTTATTTCATAATAAGTTTTCTAAGAGTAAAATGAATTCACGTGAAGCTGACAGATAGATGGCTCTCTTGAAAGGAATGAGTACATGGCCAAGTGGTTTGATGAGAAATGTTTTGAATATCTGCAGAAATTTTCAGATTTGGGACTCACAGAAGTTGGGCTTCTCCTCAGATAGAAATGTTTTAAGAATTGAGTATCCAATTTTAGCTTGGGAAAACTGTACTCAAAGATCTAGATTTTAATCCAGACAACAATGCTTTGGAACTTCAAATCAAGTCCTTCTCTAACATTAGCAATTGTCCCAGTAGGTACAATTAGACCTGCTGCTGGTTTGGCAGACATCAAGCCTAAGGAGCTGAGCTTGCAACACGACACCTCTCCTAGTAGTAGGATAAGTGTTGATGTTGGCATCCCCAGATGGCAATGAAGTGAGAGTTCTCTACAGAAAAAGGGAGGGCATCAGAGTGGATTTTTTAAATGGTCTTTAAAGGGTGTGTGTCATCCAGAGAGACATACAGATTCCAGCCTGAAAGGGGAAAACTTGACAGATTTTAACAAAGCAGACCAAGCCATAGGTTGCAGACTATTTAAGATGATTATATTGAACAGTTGTCCATCGTACCTGAAATGCATTGGCTGAAATTCAGAGGTCTCAAGAAATTAAGAATTTGAATCACATAAATCATCTGATAAATGAGATAACTTTTTAGAAAACTACTAAAAACGTTGAGGATTAAAATGCATTAGTAAACCTAATTACTTTGGATCAGGTGTCTAAGGGTTTTAACAATGGTGTGAAGAAAGAAGCTTGAACTTAAGTATTGAAGTCAACAGTGAAGGCTTTTTTGTACATGAACAATAAAGTCCTTCACTGGGTAAAGAGGACTGGGGTAGAGCAGTGGTTGTGTCCAGACCATCCCACATGCCAGCATGAGGAGCCTCCTGGCAAGCACAAAGCACTGCCTCTTGGCAGGAGGCAAACAGGAGCGAGCAAGCACAGGATACCAGATTAGCCCACATTGTCACAGACTGGCAAAGGCTTGTGTCCTGTTTGCCAGAAGATGCTGATTCATGTTCCTGACTGCCATTTACTTGTATGACCAATTTATTCTAACCTCTCAATGTCTGTTTCTCCCATCTGCTGAGAATCAGTTAATTAAGAAATCAACTGTAATTTATTCAATGCTTTAAAAAGCTAATATGATACATAAATACTAAATAATACTAGTAACTTCCTTTGAGATACATTATAAACTTTTCCTAAGATAGCAACAGGTCCTATAGGTCGTGTCAGCTAAAACTTCACGTTTCTCTCAGCAGAAAAAGGCTCAGCAGGCAACATGTCCAGAACCCTCTAATGTTCTGGAAATTTCCACAATGTTGGAAATTTCTCCCTATCAGGGAGCTAACAATGCCCAAACTGCTTGTTTCTAGCCATAGAGATGGGAGGTGCATGGTTTTATTTAATTTCAGACACTAAGGCTGCTTGCTCCCTCCGTTTTCATTGCAGCAGCTTCCCACACTGTGGTCACCTGCTATGCACTAACTTCTGAGACCCTGCTGTATGCACTTCTGAGACTCTGCTGTATCTAACCTCATATTGGCCCCAGGGCTTTCTTCCTTTTAGAATAGGGCCTTCCCTTTAGGCCATCACTTTTCATTTTCAAGACAAAAATGGTTTTGCCAAGACCAGTGTAAGTAAATCCCAAGGCACCCAATGGATCTCATGCTTTGGGTAAAATTCTCCTCAATCAGAATAATTTTCCTCAGTGAAAATCAAAAGAACCAGTCCTCAGATGCCATTATTCACATTTTCTTCACTTTAAGTACCAGCTTGAAGTAGTTTTACCACAGGATAGCTCCTTTTCAGGTTTTTGTTTTTATCTGACTGTTTTTCAAGTGCACTTCTGCTCAGGTGATAAATGTGTAATTGATGACACTTCCCTATTCCTCAGATCCCTCCTTTGTGTATATTTGGTGAAATGACTCTTTATTGAAGTGGTTAAAATATTGTTACAGTGCTTCACTACCTCCTACAGCACAGAGCTCATCTTTCTGGAAGGACTTTGGGTGTGACCAAAACTCTTTACAGAGGTCCAGCCCAGTCAGTTCACCACACAAAGTCACTGAGGGCACCATTTATGCTGCTGAATTTTGAGAGTCAGAAATAGTGGAGAAAAAGAGAAAAGGAATCTTCAAATTGGAGGCTGATTTTTGAGATCATTACTTTAAAGTTGAAAAATTTCACCTGGACCTCATGGAAAATATGCCTGCATGTTTATGGACAGTATTCAGGCATGAGATTTTAAATCTTAAAATTTTCTATTCATGTGAAAATCAGTTATGAAACTCTCCAGGACAGTGGTGGAACCTTTAAACACTGAAATTTTAACTGGTTCAGCCATCAAATTTAACCCCTTATGCTCATGTTATTTACATGGCTGTAAATTTCCACATATATCCTACATTCATTTTATATTTAATGTATCTATCCACTTTGTTATACTGTAGCCTAAAATTGTTAAAGCATTCATATTGAAACCCTTGAGAATAATCTCAGGGCTGCAGTACAGAGTAATTACTTTCTCCTATAAGTTTCATAAGAGAATAATTTTATCTTTTCAATGTTTACTATTGCTATATTCATAATTACTACTTAGGTGTTACTACTATTATTACCTAGCAAGTGGTGTGGTATTCGGAGGAATGGTAGGAATTTAGTATGTAATTTCTTTGTGTACCAGCTGGGCTAGAGTAAAGATAGACAGGGAGTACTGGCAGGGAATGGTGCCTGTGATACTCCTGTAATGTAGTGAAGAGCTGACCCATGCAGCTCTCCATGCATGGGACAGAGGGGGTCACTCTCCACTCCAGCCTGTTAGGGTTAACCACAGCACAGACCACTCCCGTACCATACATTCTGCTCCCTGACATGCAAATACTGTTCTCTTCATAGAAACCAAATTAAGATTAAAAAGACTACAGACATTTTTATCTTTTTACAAAAGATACTCTAACTTTGCTTTTTTTCCTAATTTTGCTTAGAAACTGTTAGAAGCGACAATATTTCGGGCTTATTGGAATGCTTAGAGAAACACATCTTTCTCCTTTAGGGACTTGTTTCAAGCTTTCTGCAAGTGAACATAATGAAGGACAGAGCCAAGAGGAACCTAGTAACTGATCGAAAACATCCAGTAACGGATAAGAAAGCAAATTAATAAAATGATATGACATGATAAGTCATACAAATTGTTTCATTTTTCCGAGCAAAAGGGGAAACACAACTTGCTGACAGAGTGGGTCACTTTGATGACACTTCATGACATCTGCTCTCCCAGCAGAAGTTATTTAATTTCATTTATAAGGTAATACTTGTTTCAAAAGAACAGTCTTATTCATGGTTTCTCTGCTGTTTTTTTTTCTTAATATCTGATGCCTAAACCTCCAAAGTAATTTTCTTGTCACAAAGAGCATGCAGAAGAGGAAAGAAAACACCCACTGCTTTCTCCCTCCCACTTCATAATATTATGTACTTGTCTCTCCTCCATTTCCTTTTTTTGAGCTCTTCATTATAACAGTCTTTCTGACTCATGTGTTTGTGTGTAGGTTTCTGCCTAGTTGTGCAAGCACTCAATGATAAGAAATAATATTTTCTTGTAATTTTTAATGATGTCTTAACACTATTCTTTGGTACTTAGATAATGATCTTGAAAAATAGATTCTTCCCAACAATTAGTGAAAAGAGCTGACCTGTTTCCCATGTATAAAGATGGCTAAAGGCTCTCCTTCGCAATGTTCAGCAGCCAAAATAATACAGAAAAGGACACAAAAATATCAGATTACATAGTAATATTTACCGGTGTTTTCTCTGCTTTTGAAATAGAAAATTTCTACAATCTGCCCTAGGTTTTCTTTCTTCCCCTTTCTTTGCCAGCAGGACCTGAACAGAAACCATGTGGTCTGCAAACAGTGAGTAGGATGGAAATGGTTTCTTGCCCCATCACAAATATTTAAGCATGTCTGATTCTTAATTTTTCAGACAACTTTCTGTGAGTAAATATTGGTTTTGTAAGTGTCTGCAACAGTAAGTGTAGGGTTGGTCCAGTGTCACCAATACCCTGATTCTGTATTCAGAATTCTGTACAGCCTTTAGGCCTTGGAGCCTTTTCCTTCCATGGGGTGGGAGTTTAAAACATTTCCTACACTTGAGCTCAAACCAAACGATAGCTATTCAAGGAACTGAAAAGCACACTGGAACATGTGAATATTTCATTTGTAGACAGCCTCTGTTTATCTTTGCTTCAAAGCAAAAACAAAGCCTCTTGGCTTCCTTGTTGTCTTCTTCAACACAGAATGGGAACCCTGCCTTAATTTCTGCATGACTGTGCAGTACCTAACATCAAAGAGCTGACATTTTCATCAGTATGAGAACTCTTGCAGCGCTGCACATAACTCTGCAGTTTGCAAGCTTCTCAGCTACCCTTTCTGCTTGCCTTGCACAGGAAATGTGGCTGCAGCTTCATCTCCAAGTGCAGAAACAGTAGCAGCAGAAGAAAGCTGAGGGCCAAATTAGCTGTGGTTTGTGGGTTTTCTTCTTCTGTTTCCATTTTCTGCCCTCTACTCCTATCTACCTCACCCATGCAAACGCATTTACTTCAGAGAGCGAGTTTTGGGCATATATCACTTGTTCACCTGTGATTTCAGTTCTCCCTGCCTCAACACCCCCCACCCCCACAATGAATCAATCACCAACTTTAATCACAGATAAGATGCTCTCCTGGTACTAATTATTGTAACTTCTTTGATTTTAAAGGCGCTGTACTCTTCTTTTTTTTTTTTTTTCCTTTTGTGAGAAAAGGAACTAGCTGGGGTTAAAGTATGTTCTGTGCTTATAAAAGACATTCTTTTTTGCTTATAGTAACACACACAGATAATTCTATTACCTCACTTCCTCTGTGTTATGTCAATTGTCATTCCACTCTACTGGATTTTGCTCTCATGCAAAATAAAAATACAAACTGGATTCTTGAACATCAAAAGAAAAAAAAAAGGAAAGTAGTTAAAAACAACACAGAAGACACTAATAACCAATTTAAAGCTATTATGAATCACTTATATTGTGTCACTTTAAAATAAAGCATGACTCACATTATTTGGCCATAATTTTACAACTTTCTCCCAATGAAAAATGGGGCAAGTCTACTTTCATTTACTTGTCAAAACAATATCTGCAATGTAAATGGTGCTGGTCCTAGCCCTGGCCATATCTAGCTTCCCAAGTCCTCTACTACACATTGGTAGCGACGTAACATAATCAATTTGGAGCAAACAAACTGATCCAGCTCCTACCTACCATGGCTCCTTTTTCCTCATGGGACCACTGGCTTTCTCCAAAGCTGAATTTTTAGAAATTATCATGTTTCCCTAGTGAAACTGAGAGAAAGTGTTAGCTCTTATAACAAATCTGGGAGATGTGTTGCTGAAGACTGCTAAGAAACTTTCTATGACATTGTATAGTGATCAAAGCTTTGTCTGCACACAGGTCACAGTGCTTGAACAACACTAATAATCCCTGCTAATTCATCTCACACCAGGACTCTGGTTACTGACACCAAGGCACACATGCAGATTGAGCAGTGTCTTATCATTGCCAGGAAGTGCCACCTCCACTGCTAAAGCTTACCAAGGAAGAAACCTTGGGTAAAGAGGCACCTCCTCAGCTCTAGAATAGCCATAATGATTCTTTCTAGCATAATTTTTAAACCAGAACAGGCAAAGCACTACAGTATTTGAGGGTAGAAGATGTCATACATGTAAAAAGGTGCTCTTACAGTGTAGCAGCTTCTCCTAAGACCAGGAAATAACCTACCTTTGCTAGTAAAATTATTTAGTGTAAACAGTTGCAATTACCTCTGCACCTGGGTAAGTATTTACATTAAACGTTACACTACTCATCTAATGACAAAACATTAGCAAAAAAGAAACGTCTAGATCAGGCCTCATACACATGTGCTTTCAAACATGTACGAGAGCAAAGAGTTTTAGTAGACTGAACAAAAGCATTACCATGGCCTCACACAGAGCAGCGGTGGCCTTGTGGCTTGCAGCTGCATAGACCCTTCAAAGATGAGTCCAAGCACAGGTTTGCAGCACATTACCATGGACTCAAACACCTTTCTCTTCAGGGCTACAGCATTTTGTGCAGTTTCTTGGAGATGTCACTAGAATCTCTTTTGGTCTTGTGCCTTACACCAATCTTTCTTTGGTCTCATGAGAAATCAGTTAGTTCTTCTCTGAAATCCTTTAAGCTTTATGTAGTAATTACAAAGTAGTTAGATGGACAAGCACATAATTTGTTTTATTTCCTTTTGTATTCTGGTATTTACCAAGCTGATTGTTGGCATTTATTTTATATAAAAAAGTAGTATTTTAAATATCTTTTGTCATCAGGGAAGTTTTTTTAGTAATGAAAGGTGATTTAAGGAGATTACTATGTGTAGTTTTCATTTTCTTACAGAATACTTCTTGGAAAATATGTATTTTTCATGTAAATCAAAAGAATTTGAGACAAGATTGTTATCTAGGGTAAAAAATTCTCTAGCAGAACCACATCACAATTTACCTAAATATTGCAAGTTTTTTACATGAGAATAAAAAACTGCCATAAAAGAGACACCTGACAGATTTTAACCTTCTAATAGCATATTAGGGTCCATTGTAGGTTTTTTTTTAATTAACTGAAATAATAATATATTACAAAGAAGCCAGAAACAAAGAAGGCAAACACACATCCATCATTGAGAAGGACAAGGAGAATTTGAGGCCATACAGGCCACTCAGCTGAGCTGCACTCCCTGGGAATGTTGCATACTGAATCTCTTACAAGCATTTCCAAGCACAGGAAAGATAAGAAGGTGATTGAGAACAGCCAGCACAGAATTATGAAGGGTAAATTATACCTGAACAACCTGATTGCCTTCTGTGATGAGATGACTCGCTCTGGGATGAAGGGAGGAGCAGTGAATGCTGTGTACTTTGATTCTAGCAAGGCCTTTGATATGGTTTCCCTTTATCTCCTTAGAGCCAAATTAGTGGGGTATGGATTCTGTAAGTGGATGATAGCAAGGGTAGAAAATCAGCTGGACCACCATACTGGAAGAGTTGCAATCAACAATATGAAGCAGAAGTGGTGACTGGTTGTACAAGTGGCCTCCCTCAGGGGTTCATAGTGGGGACAACACTGTTCAATATCTTTATTCATGAGCTGGGCAGTGGGATGGAGTGCACTCTCAGCAAGTTTGTAGGCAATATGACATTGGAGAGAGCAGCTGTGGCCCAAAGAATCTGGACAGACTGGAGAATGATCTGACAGAGGCTCATGAAGTTCAAGGGCAAATGAGGCCTGGGATCTTGCATCTGGGACACATTAAATAGGTTGTATTAACAACAGTGTAGCCACTTGTCTGGAAAGCATTTATTGCGCTCTGTTCAATACCTCTGAGGCTGTATCTGAGGTGTCTCTTTGGGGGCAGCCAGGACAAGAAAGGCATTGACGTACTGGAGCAGGTGCAGTGGAGAGCCACCAGGACAGCTATGGAGCTGCAAGACACGCTTGTGAGAGCAGACTGAGACACCTGGATGTGTTCAGCTGTGAGAAGTGAAGGCAAAGAGAAGGTCCTATGGCTGGTTCCAAACACCTAATGGGAGAGGAGCACAGAGAAGACAGAACCAGGCTCTTTGCAGAGGAGCCCAGTGACAGGACAAGCAGCAGCAGCCACAAGTTCTAAATGGTCTTTAGAATTCTTATTAGATATACTGAAAAATGTTTCCCCTGTGCAAGTGGCCAAATACTGGAAAGGTTGCAGGATTTCCTTCTTTGGAGATTTCAGAACTGGAATGGATCAAACTGATAGGTGGTGCATTGATGACCATGGGATTCTTTCGATGTAAATTGTGCAGATGTTTACCACTTACTTTGTTTAGATACTGTATAGACACTGTTTAGATACATGGGAGACCTGATTTTCACAAGGTCTACTACAGGTTCGGATTTCAGTGATTGTTGTCAATACTCAGGGTCTTGGTATCTGAGGTTTTGAATGGAGGTGTTCAAAATAAAAGGATGTTTCTGTAAATTCAGCTTTGAAAACTCTGTATATTACTTTTCCATGACTTTCAGGAGAATTTCCAGGGCTAACCTAGTTGTTATCAGTGGAGCAATTCAAGGTCTCCAGCAGAAGAAGGATAGAAAGTCCTCAAGAAGCATTGAAAGAATGCACAAGCATAACCTTTTCTCAAAACAAAACCTGCAGTTCCAGGGACAACTGTCCAAATTAGAACATGTGGGAACAACAATAATTCTGTGACAGCTCTTCAGCTATTGTAGTTCCTGTGATTAACCACAGTAAGCACAAAATGCTAAAATGGCAAGTGCTAAGGAACCTGTATTTCTGGGCTAAGAACTGAAAATTCTTCTGAAATTTTGAAAATTATAATAGCCAGAGGAAAATGGAACCTACAATGTTTGAGGTTTTCTGCAAAATTAAATAAACTCTGCACCAAGCATTTTTTTATTAAAGGAAGTGCAATTAAAGAATTAAATACTACATTTCATTTCTCAATCTATTATCCAGTTTTGTGTCCTTTTATGTTTTAAGGGTGATTAAAAGCAGATAGAGGAAGCCTAAAATCTTTTCAATATGATAAAGAGCATATTTTGAAAAAAGAAAAAAGAAAGCTTTTATACTAGTATGAGAGCAATTAATAGATTATTCAAAATGACATTTATTACCTGACGTTGAGCAAAACACCTTTCAAGTTGAAGAGTAAACAAGAAAATTTATATATAGAATGTCCTTATGAAGCTTATATTTGATGCTTTTTGTAAAATATTATTACTTTAATAGTGAAATCTGGTAAGTTTGAGGAATTTGCTGGGGAAAAAAACGGTTTATATACTGTATATACTGCCCTCTAACCTCCCAGCTGGAGTAACAATGTACAGGAACAGTTCTGCAATTTCCTAGCTGATGACACCTGATAAAACAGGAGTTGAATCAACAGAGAGACACTGGAAAATCTCAGTTACTCTAGAAAGCTACACACAAAAACTCACAAGGTTGAACTGCAGGCCCTGCAAACCTAAAAAGGGTTAAAAGCCTTTTGTACAGAAAAAGGAAGAGGTTAGCCCTTAAAGACCATATAAGCTGCAAAACCTGGCAGTTGTGGCTTGTTAAACTGCTGGGAGGTGGAACTGGCAGCTGTGCTGCAAAGTGGGGAAGTCGTAAAAGGGAAGCAGAGGGCCCCAGAGGGAGCAGGACAGTTGGGTTTTGCATTTCTCTGCCTTGGAGAATTGAGTTTGTTTGAACTAAAATGGACACTGCTACTGCTGGATCCTGATCGTAGGGACACTTAGTTGGCTTGTTTATGGAGAGCCAAACAAGGTGAAAATCAGCTGTTCTGGCTTCCACTCTTTTTAGGATTGTGACTACAGGAGCTGCACCTGGCTGTACTAATTTCCCAAGCCTAAACTGAAGTCGGATGCTAATTTTTCACCCTTAAAAAAACCAAATAAGCAACAGAAAAATAAAGCATCACTTACGTTAGATGCCTGATCTCAAACTGGAGCTGATAATGTCTTTGCAGGGCTTTGGGTTTGTACTGTGTTTCCTGTTGAGGAACAAAAATAAACTGGTAGTGGTTAAAATGAAATGTCACAATCCTTTTGGCTTAAGAAATCTTTACATCTATCTTTGCAAATTAATTTTGACCATTTTGAATTTGTGTTTTAAATTTTGTTCTGTAGACCACTTGGAATCTTCTGTAATTATGTAAAATTCTGTGAGTCAGATAGCTCTAAAAGGCACATTTGAAAAGTGCAGACAATGCTTTCTGCCTGTAAATATATGTATCCAGTAAGCATTCCCCCATACAGATTGACTTGTTCTTCTCAATATGGAGCAATTAAGAACTCTGCATTTTAAATAGTTGGTAGATACTCATTTTCTATTTCTCCTTTTCTGTTTTACAAATGAAGGAAAGTATTTGTCTTAAAAATATTTGGTCTGGTCTTTTTGTATTTCCAAAAAAAAAAAAAAAAAAGGTAATGGTTAATATTTTGACATCCTTGTAGGTTTTGTGCTCTTGTAGAATATTAACTGACTTCAGACATTCTTTATTCATCATGTCTTTAAGACATTTTCTTTTTAAAAAGTGGCAGCATTTTAGAACTACAGGGTAGATTTAAAGTAACCCAGCTTGGCTTGAAGTGACATGTGCCCAGACCAATTTATGGAGTAATGGAACAATTTATGAGTCTGCCTTAGCTGAAATTAGTTTCTATGGCAGTTGGCCCAGGGAAACTCAGTGAGCCTTCTGTTCTTTGCAGCTGCAGAAAATAATTGTAAAGGGAAATACTACCTTCCAGTAGCTAGGGCAAATTCTCACAAACTATGTGATAACCCTGTCCTTCAAACTGGAGACCCTAACTCACCAGCAGAAATGCTCTGGGTGAGCAGTAAGAGAAGAAGCAAGTGATTCATATACTTTTTCATACTGAAATAAAGTAACAAATGAGTTTCATGTTTAAACAATAATGTTCAACAAAACTCTGTGGCAAGCACCAAAAAGAGCACATAGGTTTTGGAAGCACACTTGTTAAATCATGATTAATCCCAAGCCTTTCTTAGAATTGAAGGTGAGAGCTCGCACTCTTGTTTTAATTTACTCTAACCATTGATGAAGTCAGTCAAGGACAGTCATTCATTAGCACACTCTTGCTAGATTGTTTATGATTCTTTCTCCCTTGTCCAACAGCTTCCAGTTGGGAATATCTTGCACCAAAAAATGGGACAAAGCAGAAATTTTAGTACTAATGGCAGAAAAAATGGAGCAGACTGGACAATGCAAAATAAATAGTTTACCCCAAGCCTACTTTGTTACGTTTTACAAGCCTAGAGGCTCTTCCTTTTCATGTCCATTGATGTTTCTACATATACTCTGCCTTATTAAAGATAGTAAACTACTTCATGAGAGGCAGAGTACATTCTGAGCTTGCAAAAAGATCAGCTTAGTCCACTGGTGGCATCAAATCTCTTTAATAAGGTTTCCAAGCATTGTGAGTTTGCCCTAGTTGTGCTCTCTTATTCAATCCTTGTGGAGTGCAAAAGATTTACATTCAGTTACCAAAAAAATGGACATCCAAGTCTCAAACACTTGTATATATTGAGGGGTGGATTTCTTTAAAGCTGAGTAGGAACTGCCAGTCAGGATTTGAAATGCACAGTAATCCAGAGAATTCATCTCCTCCTCTATTTTCCTAAGTGCTTTACACGGGAACCAGAACCTGACTGGATTTCTAAGACGCAACTAAGGACTCACTGAAACTTCAAAAGAGATTTTACTGTCACATCTTGACCCTTCATTTTTTTTTGTTAGTGTCTGTACCATCATCACATTTAAGTTAGTTTGTTCAACAGTTATCTGTAAAGTGAAACAAGCAGTGCTGCCTGCAATGCAGCATGAATGCAGTTGTGGAGATATGTGATCTAAGAGATAGAATTATAGTCATTTATGTTGAAAAACACCTCTAAGGACTAGTCCAACTATTAACCTAGCACTCCCAAGTCCATCACTAAACCACGTTCCTAATGGAGATGTCTCTCTGTGGGCATTACAGGCAACACACTACCAGGTATAGTCTTAGCTCTTAATGTTTAAATACTGTCCCTGAAGGTTTTTCATCTCCCATTTCTGTATAGGCACCACAAATGCTGACTGCAACATATACTCACAGTGATATGCTATAAAAAAACTGTTAATGGACTGAAATACAACTTCCATGTCATGACAGGTTGTATGGATAAAACTTCCCTCACACAAAACTGTCCCTAAGGCATAAAGGAACAAAGAAAATACCTGGATTGTGTGCTCTCTCTCTCAGTAGAGCCTGTCTCCAAGGCTTAACTTACAGTAAGGATTAGGGTACAGTTAGAATTAGGGTCGAGGGAAGGAGACCCTGCTGCTGGAATGGGTTTACAAAGGAGAAAAGCAGTGCAGAGAGAATTTGGAAGGGAAAGTATTTTGGTGTGGGCATTGATGGGGTGTTCTGATCTAAGGCTCACCCTCTGGTCATGGTTAGGCCTGAGAAACAGAGAAAGCCTAGGGAAAGGCTAGACAGTTGGAAGAGGCTAGAAGAGGGCTCTCGAAGTGAAGGGTGGGCTGCAAAGAGAAATTGGCTTTGAGAACTTCTTGTCCTGGGCAGTGGCTGAGGGTCATGTCTGAAGCTCAGCCTCTGAGATTAAGTCAGAGTTAGGCTTGAGAGAGGGAGCCATGAGCTTCTGCTGCAGTGGGACTGTAATAGAATGGATAACTGGAAGTGTTAGCTGCAAGGAGAATTTCGTTCGCAGAAGTTTTCTGTTTGACCTAGCCCACAGTAAATTGTAGCCTAAGACTCAGCCTTGGGTTGGGTTTATTGATATGGCTGAGATGGGTTGGCCTTGGCTGATATCAGGTGCCCATCAAGTTACACTATCACTCCCCTCCTCAACTGGACAGGGGGAGCCTCCTTCCCAGGTTCAACTTCACAGCCAATTTTATCTCTCTTTTCCGCCCAGTGGAGGAATGGGTGCCTGTGGTCAGATCTGTCACACACTGTCTTTTCTGCTCCATTCTCTTTCTTCTTCCCCTGCTCCAGTGTGAGGTTCCCTCTACAGGAGACAGTTCTCCATGAACTTCTCCAACATGAGTCCTTCCCACAGGCTGTAGTTCTTCACAAACTGCTTTAGCATGGGCCATTTCCACAGGATGCAAGCCTTTCAGGAGAAGGCTGCTCCAGCGTAGGTTGGCATCTTCTCACAGAAGCCATCCCTATAGCCCCCTGCACTGCCAAAACCTTGCCATGCAAATCCAATGGAGGCTAGGGTTATAATCAGGGTTAAAAGAAAGAGACCCCAGAGCTGCACTGAGAGTTGAGTTAGAAAGGATATGGGCTGCATAGAGAACTTGGCTGGAAGACTGTTTTGGCCTGGGAATTAAAAGGGGGTGAGAGCATTTGACTATGTTTACATCAGGATTAGAGTTAAGGCTGGGAGAAAGAGAGAGCCTAGAATTCCAGCAGGAGGAGAGTTAGAGAGGGGCTTTTAAGGGGACGTCTAAGTTCAAGGAACTTGGCAGGACTGCCTGATCTGAGGCTCAACCTACTCTTATGGCTGGAGTTGTAGCTGAGGTTATTTTTGACAACAGGAGTGAGTGTAGTGCTGCAGTTAGAACAGGCCTAGCACACCTGGGGTGCAGGAAGAACTTTGTTGCAAGAACTTTTTGTTGTGACTGGTGCTCTGCAGTCGTGTTCTGATGCCCACCATACAGATGGTGTGAAGGTTAGGGCTGGTGCTGGGAGCCAAAGAGAGCCTAGAGCTACAGATGAAGGGAAGCTTGAGAGCAGCTGATAGTGAAAAGGTTGGGCCACAGGTATAGCTTGCCTGCAAAAACTTGTTGGTGGAAGCAATGGCTGAGGGGCCTGGTCCAAGGTTCAACATAACTTCTAGGTGTAGGGTGAGGTTTGAGGCTATGTTTAACAGAAGGAAAGAGACAACAGCTACAGCTGGCTCAGGGCTAGAAAGTGACTGTCCCAGGGAAGTGTAAGCTGCCAGAAGAACTTGGCAGCAAGAACTTCCTGGTGTGGGCACTGCCACCACATCCAAAGCCCAGCATATAGCTTGTTTGAGGCTTAAAGTTAGACCTGAGAGGACCTGGAGCTGTAGCTGGAATGGAGCTAGAAAGGAGGTCTTAAAAAAAAAAAAAAAAAAGGGGTGGGGTAGAGCAAATGTAGCAGAGAGAATATTTTATTAAGGGCACTGGCTGGGGGTCCTGGTCTAAAGATCTGTGTTAACGTTAAGGTGGGCATTTGGACAGGGAGAGCCTAGAGCTGCAGATGGGGGGAGCTTAAAAGGGGTCAAAGGAAAGAGTAGACTGTGAGAACGTGGCTATGAAAATGTTTTAGTGTGTGACAAAGGCTGGGGACCCTGACTGCAACTCAGCATAAAATTACATTTGCCCTCAGGGTTAGCACTAGAACTGAGAGAGAGAGAGCCCTGGAGCTCCAGCTGAAGGTGAGTTAAATGAAGTTTGAAAGGGAAGTTTAGGCTGCAAGAAGTGGACTGGGAAAATTTTTACTGTGGACACTGGCTGGAGGGTCTCAGCCTCTGTTCTGTTTTATTTTAAAGGATTGGATTATAACTGAGGGAAAGAGACATCCCAAGAGGAATGTAGGCTGCAAGTGTAATCAAGTTTTGTCTCTTCAAGTGACTCCTGAGTCCAGCTGCACGTATGTCATGGATTCAGTGGAAAACCTGCACCCTCAGTGGTTCCTACAGGAAAGGCAAGTACAGGCAAACATCTTTGTTTGTGGTACTTAAAATTGAGGAGTACAAACCTTTGCCTCATTCCTTGCCATGTAGATAGCCCGGGCCCTTGAATTATTTCAATTCTTCTGTAATTGTTATGGTCAACATCTTTTGTTCTGATAAAACAACCTTATTTAGTGAGAACTCATATTTGCAGGGAAGAGTTCTTTAGAATCCACGCCAAGATGACAAGAAAGTCTTCTGGAAAAAAGAGCAACTTCCTTCTTCAGTCTTCCCTATAAAAAACCTGCTAAAATGTTTTCTATTTATTATTTATAAATCAAGATGCTTCACTATATGGATTTACTCTGGAAAGATGATGAAAGACACGTATGTGGCAGACGTTAGTCATGTTGATGTGTGCAGCATTGCACAATGCTAAGATGTCATGTTCTAAGTGTAATGTAAGGGATAAAACAGGTACTAAACTCCTCTGAAAGTCTGACTTCAAATCTATATTTAGGCATCTAAGTGACCTACTTTTATTCAAAGGTGCTGACTACTCAGCTGCTTCCACTGACTGCAGCAGAAGTCAGTTTTGTTGTCAAATCTATTTTCAAGAACAAAAATTACAGTTTACTATCTCTGTAACTCCTGAAAAAGGACAGAAAATTAAATACATCTCTGTTTTGTCCTACTCTCCATAAGATGAAGGAAAGGGACCATATAATAAATCCCAGTAACTGTTCCTATGCAGGAGGGAAATAAACATTACTGGTTTGTATTCCAGCATGATAGATAACTTTGCTGTTGAGATCACAATGGCAAAGGAGAAACTGAGACATGCAACACATTTTTAAATTTATGTAAGCCTGTGTTGAGGTCCCAGACTCATGTATTGACCTTAGTTGCCCTGAACAGCTACACCTGGGAACACATTCTGCCCAGGACCTCCCCTTAAGCTCAAGTAGGGCACAGTTTAGGTCTTTGCCTGAGCTTTGTTGCAGGTATACGTATCTCCAGCTCTGTGCTCTGGCTATACCTTGGGCCTCTCTTGTAGGTAGCTTGTCTGCACCTCTGTTTCTGGCCTGGCATAGAACTTGTGCCTTCCTGGATGGACCTGGTTCATCACCTCAGCTTCTCTGGGACTGCTGATGTGATGTGTGCTCTTGCCAGCACCCTGTCCACTGAGTGTGGGCCCTGTGGGCCAGTGCCTTGTCAGAGGGCTCTGGTTGCAGTGGGATGACCCTCACTTGTGGTTTGACCACCTCATGGAGCTGCCCTGCTCTTGCTTCTTCCTAAAGATCTTGTCACCTTGCTGAAACATCAGTGGACGAACAAAGCAAGATCTACAGCAGACAACTCAGTCTGTATTATTCAGAAGCTGATGTATGACTTATTGTAAAGGTGTATGCTCTGTACCACCCGTGGGTACTGACCCCGAACAGTAATGAGAGATGTCATTGAGTTCCTCATCATACAGCGGAGCAAAGCACGTGGGGTGTTCGATATTTCAGAGCTGGGCAGATGTGCCTTTGCAGGATGTCACCTGTCACTGACCACATCCTCTGTAGCCATGGAGGCAATCAAGAAACATTCTGCTGGGGGTGTAACAGCACAGTGAGGTCAGAGGGGCGCAATACTCTTGTAGGGGACCGAGCTTTCGGCATTAGCTGCATGACGGCTGTAAGGAACTGCTCTGCTCAGGGAGAGCCGTGCCGCAGAGATCCGTCTCATTCCCACAGACCCCTTTACAGAGGGTGAACTGGAGTAACTATCACACAAACTGTACAAAGTTACGGTGTGAGCGAGTAGCTAGCTAAAGAGTAGGTCGACGGCAGGTTTCGTTTCCCAGAGGACTGGAAATGGGTGAGAGGGCCGGAGGACAGCGGACGAGAAGCACGTTCTCCCCCGGGCGGCGCCGACGCCGGACGCAGCTCGGCAGGCCCCTCTCCCTGAGGGCAGGGAGGCGCGGGCGCCACCGTTTCCCGCGGCCGCGCAGGCGCCGCGCGCGGGGAACATGCGCAGTGGGGCGGCAGAGCCGGCGCTCCGCGGTTCCCGCGGGGGCGGG
>VWYP01012006.1:67629-200810 GCA_013400435.1 Pycnonotus jocosus
GGTACCGAGCGTGGGGAGTGCGGCGCGGAGCGGCTGCGGTGCCCTGCCAGCGTGCGGATGATGCGCGGGGGCCGTGCGGGGATGCCTGCGGTTGCCCGTGTCCGCCCTTTCGCCCCGCGGTTCCGCTCGGCGGCAGCGGGCGAGAGGTGCCCGGGAGGGGACGGTGCTGTGAGCGGAGCCCGAGCAGCTCCGCTCCTGCCGTCGACCGCGCGCGGGCGTCGCGTGGATGTGCTGCAGTTGGGAAAAATCCCGGTTATCAATGGGAACTGGCCAAGTTCGTCCCGTGTCCGTGCAGTTCGCTTCTGCAAGTGTCCGCTGCTGGTGTGCGCGGGGGAGGGGAAGAGGAAGGGCTTGGTGTGGTAAGGCGGCAGAACTGCACCATTTGCGAAGTGCTCCATCACCCTGCGGGGACGGGCTGCCCGGGCTCCGGGAGAACCCCCGGCCGGGCGCTGGTCTGCGTTAAAATTAGGAGCCTGGTAAAGATGTCACATGGTTTGGGCATTACGAGGCTCAGGTCGCAGCTTTGCATCTTTAAATAGCCACCATGGCAGGTTAAAAGTGTAGAGCCCAAAGATCGCCAAAAATCGGGTATCAGGGCAGTTGAGCAAAAACCGTATTCCCTTGTGCTGGCGGAGCGAAGCCTGTACGTACGCCTGTGTCGGGTTTGCATGGGTTACGTCTGCTGCTGAGTAACGAGCCTGTAAGAATGTCAGTGTGCAATTTGAGATTAGACTACACATTTTGAAACAGCTACATGAAACCGGCAGAGCAGCCTGTAGTATTTACTCGCTATTCCTTTTGTTTCCTACACGTCTATATCCCATGAGTCTTTTTCCTCGGTGAATGTTTTAGTAGTTTTTGCCCAAAGCCTGGAGTCTGTGCATCAAGACTGAGCTCTGTTAAACAGCACAGTGGCTGAAGTGAGGATCATGGGGAAATGCTTCGGCTGTGTGTACCAGACACAGAAGAAGCTTCAGTGAAGTTGAATAGTCTGCTTAAGGTAGCACTGTGAGTCGGTAGGAAATGGTGACAAAGGATTTCAAGTTTTCTGTAGGTCAGTTGTGAGCAGTGACATCCTGTGTCATGAACTGACAAGACAGTAGTTATTTATCTACAAAGCAGAAACACCTTCAATTGTGGAAGTGCATGATGTTCTGTTTGCCTGAATTGGGCTTAAATACACACATTTCTTTTGCTCCTTTTTTAGTGGCTAGTGATACAGAAAATTCGCAAACAAGCCTCTTTAATGAAAGAAAGCAAACTGGTAATTGCAGGGTGAGAGATTTGTACTGAATGGCGGTGTGTGCTGGCTGTTCACTGTCTCCCTGAGGAGAGAGGGGGAAGATCATAGATGAAAGCAGAGATCTTCCTGTTGCAACAGCTCATTGCTATGTGAGTTCACACTGGAAATACCACTACTTTTACAGGAAAGACCTCTTCACTACAAGTAATAACCAAGTAAATAGTGACAAATGCAACACCATATGTGATCGTCACCATCCTGCAGTCATGTGCTGTAGTGTGCATAGCTGTGCCCAGTAGAAAATGTAATAAAGTGTGTTGGCACAGAAGATTCAGGATTGTGAACTGAAATCCTTTCATTTGAGAGGCTCAAAAACAACACCAGCAGCACAGCAGGCTCAGAGAAAAGAGGCTTCACGTTCACACGAAGGTGATGGTTGTAGGTGTGAATATCTGTTATGTTCTGCAGATGGCATTCCATTTCCTTACCCCACTGCAAAATGTAGTCATGAGTAATGCATGAAGGCCCTGTGGAAGTGAAATCCCGCTGAATGAGAGAGCATGGAAAAAAAAGTTAATTTGATGCGTCCAAATTAAACATCTCTTCTTGGCCAAGAATGCAGCATTGAAGTGTTGCAGGCTCCTCTGTTAGATGCTTTTCCTGTCATTTTGTAATGCTTCATGTGGCACTGTCCAGCAAATGAAAATAAGTGTGCAGCATGGTTTAACTCTGTTATCACAAGTAAGAGTTTCTCATGGGAGAAATACAAACAATGTGTGTGGATTAATTAAGAACAGGAATTAAGAATCCCTAGGTTTCTTAGCAGAGTAAATAGAAATCCATAAGCAAAAGCTAGACTAGGAACTGAGCATAGATCATAATTCATGATGGTAGTAGTTAAATTTAGAACACAGTAATCAGATGAAAAATTATATTTAAAACTGCCTGTAGTGCCTATCAATTATGAGACAGTAGAAGTCTCTGAGTCTTACTGTCTAGGAGAATAAGTATATACATTAAAACAGTGAAGCTGAGATGCAGTTCCTACATTTCTGACATTGCTGCGTGTTTTGGAAGGAAATACTTGGTGAAAATAAAAAAGGAAAAAGATGATTTTTCTGCAGCTTTACTAACTTTTTACTCTTATAACTGTACTTGATTGTTGAGTTTTGGAGGATTTTCAGAGTTTGAAACGGAATGTGAAGAAGTTAAGGAAAAAAAAACACCAAACCCAATAAACTGTTGTCTAAGTCTCCTATCCTAGGAGGAAACATGACTCTAAGGGGAAAATGTAAACATTGGTGCCACAAAGCTGAGGGCTGACAGCAGAGGTGTGAATTCTTCACGGGGAGGGGGGGGGGGGTGGAATTTGCAGAGACATGTCTGTTACCCAAAGTTCTTATCAATTACCTGCCCATTCAAGAAACGGTAAGCAGCTCTCTGTTGCTGTTTAGGTAGAAGTAGAGAGATAACTAATGCAAAACCTTCCTTAGTAGTACAGTCAAATTCAGTAATAACTTCAAAGGGCATGTGAGAGGAAAACATGCGAACATTACCCAAATGTCTTATGAAGCAAGAGAAAAATGTGTTCACATTCAGAGCTGTAAATTCATTTCTCAGTGTTCTGACATATGCTGTGGAATGAAGCTTGCTGCTAAGTGAAAGGGAAAGCAACTGTGTCCCATTTTGTAGATCTGATTATAATACTGATGACTTGTAGCAGCAAAGACTAATTGTCAGTGCTTGGATCTTGCAGGCATCTGCATCATTAGCAGTTGATTTTATCTCGGTCCTTTACCCTCTGTCAAAGATAATCTGGCTGTGCTACTGAAATAAATATTTAAACTCAGTGGTTAGTATGACTTAAAGCTATATTTTTAACTAGCACCATAATTGTATTTAGTTTACAACTGATGTGATAAATAACATTCTCACCTCTATATTGTCACTGCTGCTGGATTTTCAAGGATTGTAGGAAGGAGGAGAGGGAAGGAAGGTGGCATGTAACCTGTTTTCTGTGCCTAAAAGTGAAAGCCACAGATGCTATGTTTTCTGCATCCTATGATATATCATCCCAGGCACAATGATGGTGCGTGTGATCTCACTAGAATTGGTTGCCTGCTTCTGTTAGGAGCTTGTTGGGAAAGCTGGGAATTTGTAGGCTTAGGTCCTTCAAAACATCACCCTGAAAGATGGCAGAAAACCAATATGGTGGGAGTTTTTGTAACTAATTTTGAGGTAAAGAACAGACTGCTGGAGAGCTTGCCCACTGTGTCAACCATTAAATTAAATGTATTTAGGAGAAGAACATGAATGCCTAATGAAGTTCTTGAGCATACTGTACAAGTTTAAAAAAAACCAAAAAACCTCCAACCAAAACCAAACAGGCCCCCCCTTCCCCCCCCAGCCCCTGGAATCTGTAATCACCATCTGTTTCTTGGATGATTACAAACTGATCTAAAAATTTAACAGTGCCTGACTTCTCAGTGGCACTTGCTGCCTAATAAGCAAGTGGAGAAACAAGAATACATGGATAAAATTACTTCCCCCCAGCACTTTGTGGAATACATCAGGACTGTACTTTGTGTGGCTAAAGAATTCAACGCATCATAAACTCCATGACCTTCTTCAACTGCTCACATGAGGCACTGTGAGCTTGATGCTACTGTTGCATTCTTCTTTCTATTCTTGCTTGATATTTTTGACAGAAGTGGAACAACACCAGAACAGAAAAAATGAAGAAAACTGTGGGACTCCTATTTATCAGTGTACCTCTTGGATTCCTTCATCTTAGAGTTAGAAACTGGGAGCAGGGGGAAGGCATGACAAGTAGATGCATCTTTCTCCCCCTCTCATGCAGTAAGATGTATTTGATCACATTAAGAATGTTTCTGTATCTGCAGAAAGATACAGAATGTCTGTTCTAGTCAGTTTTCAGTTTGGGGGTTTTCTTAGCTAGTATACTGGTCTTTCGTGTTACAAACATTTGTCCAGACAAATACACAAGTAGTGCACTCATTAATACCAGTCCTCATATTTTAACATGCCACTGCAGAGCTTGTGATGTAAAGTGGAACTTCTTGGTTGTGGCATAAATCACTTTTCTTATTCCTGACTTACCTAGTTCTCTCCCAAGAACTTTCTGACCTGACATATTGTACGTGTAAGAAAATGACATTGAAAAAGTGTTATTGAATTGTTCTGTAGGAAGATGGAACCTATATAATTGAAAACTAGGTGTTGCCCTCTGGAATACAAACTCTGTGTTTGATTAGCTTTCATTAAAGAAAGGGTGAGATCAGTGACAAAAACAAGCCCACTGCACTTAGTGCTAGTGGTATGCCTTCAAAAGTTACAGGAGTTGATAATTTGTATCCATATTTTTAATGTAGTCTTTAATGATGATGTGACTGGTGGCACCCTGAGGATATGGAACCATAATGTTGACTCATGGCACTGGCTGACAGTATAACAGGTTGGTTGGAAACTATCTTGGGGTGGGGAGGGCTACTCATCACCTGTCAGGTGTGTTCTTACTATTTGTATTTAATGCAGAACATCACTGCCGTAGATGTGTTATAAGTGGTTTTTCAAAACTAAGGCACAGTAAAACTAAAAGATTAATCAAGATTTTCAACAATGAGCTTGGGAAAAACCCCATCTTTTGAATTGTTTAATGGAGGTGGTGTTAGACTGTGGGAGAAGGCTCTTTCTAAGAAGCTGGAAGAAACAATGTATTAAAAAGCATTGATTACATCAGAGCAGATAATAAAGCAATTAAAGCTATTTTAAAATAGTCAGTTGGGCACTCAGCCCAGATGTTTGCATATAGAAGGAAGCAGAACAGAAAGAGCTATTTATTGAAATCTTGGTTCTTTTTGGGGTGTCAGGCTCTGTGTACTGTAGAAATTAATTTGATACTGCTTTTGCAACTGAGTGGATGGCCTAATAAAAATAAATTGTAAATATTATGGTTAGGTTAAGGGTAGTAAACATACCTCCATGAAATACAAATGAGAGTGATATTTCATGTCCTTCTGTAAACTTTTGAGAGGGACACATACAATAGCTTCTGTTAGGGATGAGAGTGGAAGAGCTGTGAAGGAGCTGTGACAGCAGTTTCAAAACTACTCTCTGTAGTTTGTTCCAATCTATAAGACAAGGGGCTGCAAAGGTTAGGGTCATTTTTTTCCTGTGGGTTTTTGAAACTGAATTTCATTAACCCTAGCAGGGAGGGCTGGACAATGTTCCATGAAGCAAATAGGCAGCATGAATTTGTTTTGTTTGCTCAACTTAACTGTCTTATTTGAGTATCCTGCACCAGATGCATTAAGAGACTCTAGGGTATTATTTTTTAATTCCTTGCTCATTAAAGCAGACACTTGCATTATGCCCATTGCGAGAGCCTGGTAGATGTTTATTTTCCTCCTGTAGTTTCAGGGTGGCAAACTCTATTTACAGTAACTGACTCACCCCATTATTCAGTTCCTGCTCTACAGTCCTTTTTTCTGTTCTTCCTTGAAAACATCTTGTGCCTTAAGGATCCGTACACTAGCTGTACATTGTGCAACCTCGTGACAAAGGTGAAACTACCCATTATTTAGAACTCTTCAGTGTAATCTTGCCAAAACTAAGCACTTGGGAGTTGTAGTCATTTTGGCTTATGGATATCTTGACTTTTGAGAAGTTAGCCATCTTGGTTGTTAACTATGAGGTTTTAAAGGTTTGAAAGTAGTACATATGCATCTCCATACTCCAGTATGAATTATTTTATGTTTACTTCCAAGGCATACTTCCATGTGTTTCCATTTCTTTTACTTGGTACTTGCTATACAATATCTAACCTAAGTTCTGATTTCTCTTCGTCATTTTCTCTATTGGTAACCCATGAGTTTGCACTTAGCAAAATAGTTGAAGCAGTCTAAGAAATTGCTGCCTCGCTATGGCCTGTAATGACAAACCTTGTTGGTTTTCATAGTCTGCATGCTGGTAAATGGTGAAATGGGTTAGCTTTGAATTGTGGAGATGGTGACTTCTTGTGTATTGTTTACTGCTTGATCATCTGTCTTGCGATCTTGCTGTTGAGCCTGGGCTGTTATATAATAAGTTAATTAGTTTTGAGTTGAGAGGTTGCTTAATAAGGGTGTTGTGAAAATTGTTTGAAGTAGCTGCATGCTGTAGTGATGGATCTCAAACTGAAAAGAAAACATTAGCTTTATCTTCAAAAGATGGAGTTGAATAGTTTGCAGAAGTACTTAATGGCCATACACCTTTTAAAGTACTTGATTTTCTTCGGGCCTGGTGAACTGCTACCTTGTGTAGCAAGGTAATTAATCTAATCCAGCTCTTTTGTGTGCATTGTAAGTTCCCAAGGCAATCCTAATATTCTTAACACAGCTGTGAGTATGTGCATGATCCTTTTAAATTGTAAGACAAAACTGAAAAAAATCGATTCCCTCATGTGCCATTTTTAGAAAGCCTGTGGAGCTCCTTGGTGAGATTGAGACTTACAGAACCACCTTTCAGCTGCTTGAACTAACTGGTTTAGTCTTTCACTTTTCCTCATCTCCTTCCTGATGTCTTAGTCCCATGCTGTCTCACAACTTGGCTATACCTGTGTTTGCATTTTATCAATCTCTGCCATTACAGTCTTCCTGGTTAACAAATTCAGCCATATCTATTTTCCTTATAGCTATTATTCAGCTCCAGAGTAGTAATCCAGCAACAATAATACATTTTGAGGAGTTTTTTAGCTGGACCATAATTCATTGAAGTTCATGGTCCAGCTATGCAAACAGCTGTGCCAGCACAAAGAATGTGAGGTTGATGCAAAAACAGGAGACAGAGGAAAATAACTTCCTTGTAAGGAAGTGCCAGTTTAAGCTAGGGTAAGGTTGGACAAACTACAACCTCCATAATACTGAAGCCTACTAAAGCTGGGGCTGCTGGACTGGTTTCCTTTCTCTCTGGTACTGGTTTGATCCTATGGCAAGTTCATTTGGGGAGATAAGCTAACAGAAAAATAAATTCAGGAAAGTGAATGGGGTGGGAGTTTTGTACCACAAAAGGCCGTATTCATGAGCATCAGTCCCAGCTTAAAAGAGGAATTGTGAATGCTGCAGGGAGCAGAAAGGGAAGAGTCTGATGTATGTGTGCTTAGAGGTGAGTTTTTATAGTGCTTAGGGACAGTTGGAGGGACTTGTATAGGTCTAGAGTGGGCTCTTCGACTGACCACTGGTCTCCCATCTATGGCTTAGTTTCCTGTGTAGTAACCTCAAATTAAACTGTTGTCCACAGTAAAATAAACTGACCTGAGTAGAGAACTCTCACTGGATCCTGCACTTTTAATGAGGAGACCTTTCTCGATTGTTTCAGTCTCTTCAAATAGTAGTGTATTTTGAAAAAGACAAAACTGTCTATATGGCACCCAATGGTTTTGGGTCATCTCTACAGTCTTGGGTTTTAGAACATGGTAAACCCTCTAACTTCATAACTTGGATATCCAGAGACTACATGTCTTCAGAAAAGTTGTAGTGGTTTCCTAGAGGCTGGAGTTTTTGAGGTTGCTTTTAGAGGTAACTGCAAACATCTGGAAGAATTTCTAAACAATAACAATTCCTGAGAATCCTACCTTTATATAGTCTCCTGTAGCCTATCAAGTATGTGGCTGTAGCAGTCACTTTTTTGAGGGATGGGGGGTCTGGAGTGGGGAGAGAGGAGAATACCCAACTTGGTTAGCCTAAGACCGGTTAAAAGAAAGCAGCTTATTAATAGTTTTACTATACTGAACTGAATTTGTGAAATATCTGATGAGTTTGTGGTGCCAAGCCTCCATAATCATGTTGCCCAGTGTTTTGTAGACCCTTGCTAGATCATGTAGGTACCAAAAGCACTTTTGGTACAGCAGGTTATGATGTCAGTGTTGCTGGCTGTGCTTTTTATTCAATGTGCTTTTCTTTTCTCTCTCACATAGAAATGTAAGTTTTCTGTAGTTAGTGTTTATTGGTGTTATGGTGTGGTGTGACCCTCGTGGGTTGGATTCTGGGTGATTATAACAAAACTTTCTAGAGGAGCTAAGAGAGAAATAGTTGTTAACGTTTGTGGTTGTTGGGGCCCTTTACAATGTGCAAATCTTATGTGTTATGGCTTCCTGGAGCTGAGCAAACTCGGAAGATTGACATAACAAAAGCAAGGTTGCTAATCTCTGAGCTTCCCGCTTTGGTCTTTCTGACTTTCTGTATTTTGAGCTGAATGCAGAGCTAGTTTTGGGAGACCAAGTTGCAAAATACCAAAAATTGAGAAAAGAGTTGAGTTGAGGAATGGGATATCTATTTTTACTTCTGGAAGAGGAAGGACTTAACACATGCTGTCTCAGCTAGCTATTCAAAAGAGCTGGTTTCTCTCTGGGAAAGACAGCAGTCTCAGACAAGCTGACTTTACTGGAAAGCCCATTCCAAAAATCCTCAGTCACTGCAAACTTGCAGGTAGAGGGCTCAGAAATTACTCAAACTGAAATGCAGCGTCAGATGCTTGACACCAGCTTCCTGTGCAGTGCCTTGGGGTTGATGCAAATGAGGGTGTCCCTGCTGCTCTCAATGTGTGTTCCCCTGCCCTCAGTAGCAGAGGAGAATTGAAAAGAAATTTTCTCGTTCAATAATTCTTTTAGGTCTTAAGCAGAATTGTCAGATGAATATGCTTTCAGTCTGGCTCATGATTCACTTTGCAGTGTGTGGTATGTTAACCAGCCTTCTCCTGTGATGACACAGTGGACAGGACCAAACAAGAAAAGCTTTCTGGATATTTCTCAGGCTTACAGTAGACAAGTGGTAAAAGTCATTTACAGAAACAAAACCTTTGTGCTTGTTAACAAACCCATGTACCTGCTTACAGGCAAAAAGCACTGCAGCCACTGCTTTTGGAGCCTCTTGCCCATTCTGTTCCTGATATAGCAGCTTTTCCAGCTGTTATTTTGGGCTTCAGCTGATTCAACAATGCTGCTTTTTCTTTCTACCTACTGCTGCAGGCGATTGTGGCTGGTTATTTCATTTGAATGAGCAATGTCCTTCAGGCTATGTTGGCTCAGGGATGTTAATAGGGTTCAGATGTCTCTGAGCTCACAGAATCCTGCACCCCTTGTTGTTCCTCTGCTTGTTCTGTTGCAGTACACCAAAGCAAAACAGTATTAAAATATTGAGTATCTTGACTATTGCTAGTGCACTGTGCCGTTTTCTTGGTGTGAGTGCAGTGGACTTCTCTTCCTTCTCCACAGTCTCTCCCACCTGTTAAGTTTTTTCCCCCCATTATAACAGTTACCCAGTGTTGGTATTGATGCTTTTAGTTCACTTTACAAGTGAATTACTCTTCAGAGTACTATTACTCTTCAGAATACTATTTTTGTACTTGATGAATCTTGCAGAGAAGTATATTGCAATTTTCTCCTTGGAAGATGTCATTCCACAGGATATTTTTAATATTACTGTCTTGTTGAGGAAATCTCCCAGACTTTCACATTTAAGTCAAGTTTTTAATTTTCCTGTGAACGACTTGCTGAGGTTCCTGGCTGAATGTGACTTGCTCCACATTAAAAGTTTAAGTGCCTAAGAAGTTACTGGAAGAGCCTGAAAGTAGTGGTTGCTCCTGCATGATGTGCTGATCACCTGAAAGATGAAGATTTGTTGGGTTCTGATGGCTGATAACCCTTTTACAATGGGTTGCTTCTTGTTAACTACTCCGGAACAATGTGCCTGAGGTGGTCTTCTCTCCATTATAAATGCCCTTCAAAATGTAGAGACTTTCCTGAAAAGCCGTGTTTCTAACTGTTCTGCGGGAGAATGTGTGCAATGATTGGTCGTTTGGGGGGTGTCTTTGTATTGCTGAAGTGGGCTAAGCCATCCTTACAATGTTTGACGTCTAAAAATTCTTGTTTTGTCCATGTGTCTTAAGACTTACTAGGGTCGTGGAAACGTTCTTCTTGTTTGATTTTCATCACAAGATACCGTTCTTGTGGCAGCACAATGCTGAAAAGAAATTAAAAACAGATGAGGGATATAGAAATATGTCTAGCTGGCAGACAGTAACTCAGTCAGTGAAGTTGCTATTGCTGTATGCATATGATTATCTCAATAGCAAGGCTAAAATTCACTCTAAAACTGCATTCACTGCTTAAGAGATCCTGTGGGGTTTTTTATTTACAAGGTGAAATTGATTTAAACCATCATATTTTAGTGTGTGTTACTTTATGTAGTTGAGTTGGTTAAGATGTCAGCTGGATCCTGGACACAAGGGCACAGATCTCCTTGTACTCAGGTGGTGGAAAGTAACACCTGAAGTAACATGCTTGCTTTTATTTGTGTTGCCATGGACCCCCTTTGAATTGAAGACATCATCTGGGAGATCTGTTACATACGAGCACATAACTGAGATTTCAGGATTGCTTATTTTTTGGTCAGACTTGTATTCTGACCAATAGTGGCATTTTGATAAGCAAAACTGAAAGGAACCTGATAATCTGTGTCTTGCTTATAGTCTTGAAATATATCTAGCCTGTTCCTCAAAAAAAAAAAAAAAAAAAGGGGGGGGGGGGGGGGGTTTATTATTAATTTTCACCAGGCTGTATCTTACAGCNAAAAAAAGGGGGGGGGGGGGGGAGTTTGAAGTGTTCTTGAACATTTGACTTACTGGTCAAAAGCTTTGAAAAAAGAGAATTTGAGTCACACTAATTTCTGACATGGGAAGCACTGTATTTAAATAATAAAAGAACTAGGTCCTTCATTAAAGGAAGAACATAGATTTGTTTGTGTGGAGTTCTCAAAATGAAGTTGTATGGCTGCTTGTAAAGGCAAGTAGTTTTACCGCAAAGGTTTCCCTGGTTTTCTTCACCTGCTATTGCAAACAGACTCAAATAGTGGTGCAAGCTGGCATGGATCATTTGGATGATGGAATTTAATACTATGGCTTCAAGTAGGTGGAAGAAGCAACTGAGAGCCAAGATAGTAAAGCATGATCCTTGAGCTACATTTTCTCTGCTACTTACCTTTGCTTCACTAGCTGGCAAGTCTGAGCTCAGAACTGCTTTGTCAGATTCGTGCTTGCAGTGTTTTCCCCCTTACTTGAATATAAGTTTTTCACAGAAGTTGCTGTGTAACCTCGCATGCTAGGCAGCTCTGCTGAGGGATGCAAAGACTTGTCTTTCTGGGTATTATGGGGTGTGTCTGGAGCCTTGCTCCATGCTTTTGATGAATCCTGCTTTTCCATACCATGCAATATGGACTAATAATAGTTGTCTAGGTAGTAGTGTTTTCCTCTTGAGTGCTTTATGTGTCAAATATTTGAAATATAATTCTGTGGGCTGTAACCGTGTAGGGTACTTAGTTTATGGAAATGATCTCTCAGTTGTTGAAGTTTTAGTCCAGGAATGCTAAACTTTGTTACAGCATAGTTGTTGATTCAGTTATGCCTTGCAGCAGTCTCTCTACAATTTGTGCTAGATTTCTTAACCACTCTTTGAGATACATGCAGTTTTTTAAAGTTCTCAGATATATCTAATGTCTCAGAGCTTGAGGTAGGGTGAACAAAAAGGGCCAGACAAACCAGGATTGCAAATGCTCAGCTTTTGGACTCCTTGAACATAAAATAAACAGTGTGCAGTGAGTCACAGCACTACTGCTACATAACTGAGGGGAGCTTGCAAGTTTTAAATTTTTTTTTTAATGGATTGTCCAAAGGATTGGTGTTGTTGAATTTTACTGTATCTTCCAGGACAGATAAGCTGATTTCCTGCCTAATTAACTTATTGCTTTCTGAAGTGCTTCCTAAAGCCTTGAGATCCTTTGTATTTACATGTATTTGCATAAGTAATGCACAAAGGAAAGTGCTCAGGAGAATCTGACTGGGGCTTCTGGTGGAGTTGGCAGCGTTCATTTTTGCACAAGGTGCCTGCTTCACAGCTCCCCCAGAGAGCAGACAGCTTTGCAGCCACCTTGGAGGGGCATGGTAAATGGAACAGTGATAGAAGTGCAGTCAAACAAATCCAGCCTGCAGCTTTGCTTTTGGGCCAGTCAATCTGGCACAGATCGTGGGTGCTGAAATCTGCTCTTAAAGCATCCAGGGTGACTGATCACAGAGAGGTGCCCATGCTGTGGGTGTCTAAAGTTTTGGAATGGTAATTATCATCAAAAATTAGAAAGAAATAGGAAATTGTGCAAGATTACTTCAAAACCAAGTTAAGCTAACCACCAGTGAAAACTCCACAACATCTTCAATTATCCAGGCCATGACTGCAAAATTGTTGCATGACTCTATTGTAAATATAAAATATATCCTGTGTTAGTATAAACATCTGCTAGCTGAGTGACACTTTCCTTGTCACTTAGCTCCTGCAGTATGAAACCAAAGACATTTAATCTTGTGAATTTTCTGTGGTGATTTACTAATGAACTATTTAAGTTATTTATTGGCTTGCCCCTCACCCCCTTCCAAGGTGTACTTAGGGTCAGGAAGCATGAAATAACCTGACACCTGTAATACCTTTGTTCCTAAAGATTTCCAAAGATGTAAAGCTGGCATTGTACCTTCACTCTCCACATATGGAAGAGGAAGGGTGTTTTGCACACTGGAGGACGTTTACATGGCTTTTAGTTGCCTTTCTCTGATTTCTGGCCAAGTTGTTGTATAAAAGCGTGGTTTCATTGTGAGTGTGGACCTCCCTAAAACCTGTCCTTTCCACAGGTGAGCTCAGCTGTAAGCTGTGTGTGTCTCAGGTCAGCTGCTTGCCTGCTGAAAGCTAACGCTGTGTCAAGGCGGGCAGGGGGCAGTAGAAAGGGTTGGAATGGGATGCAAGAATTGTTGGGAACAGTGGGCAGGAGAGCCCGCTGGGAGATGAGCTGTGTGATGCCTTGCTGCAGAGGTAAGGCTAAGCCTTGGTCTCTGCCAGCTGGGAACCAGATTCTGTTTGGGACTCTGTTGGTTTCTCTCTCTGTGTGGAGAGTAGTGATTTTGAAACTTAGAAGGTTGTAATGGTGATCCTGAGGAGGAGCAGTAGATGAAAAAGTCAAGTCTGTCAGTTACTGCTTGAAGTTTTTGCTTCTGTAGGTTTTACCAACAGCCTTATCCTAATAAGCCTTTTTATTCTTGAGCTGGTTGTCCTCTAACAACAGATACCAAGTCTCTTAACACTTTATCAATTCTCTACTTTCTATTTCAAGAAAAGAAGCGGTAAAATCTGACAACTCGCATGTTGCCAATTTAAATATCAGTCTTTTAGGGGAAATGTTTTTAGATGTATATGCAGGAAATGCTAGGCAACTAAAATGTAAAGGAAATGGAAGTATAGTCTCTGGTATGGGATTTTCTAAAAATCCCTTTGGAATACGGATAGTTCATATCCATGGTAGCTTTTGGTATCTTGGAAGTGCTTCTGCTTGTCCCAGTGGGAGACACAGACACCAGTTTTAGTCTGTAGCTGAACCTAAAAATGAATGTGTTGGACTTAGTCCATCATAGTATTCTGTCTTTAATGTTGTGGGTTTTGCAGTAAGTGATAAGGAAACCTGAACAAACTGTTCCCCTGCCTTTGTCAAGAAATGGTAAAGTTACTTTATTTCTTTCAATCCTCTGATGAGACTCTTTCCTGGCATTATATGAGACTATTGACAATCTTCTTCACAGAAATTATATCCTTTTTTCCATGCCTAGAGTCTCTCCCCTTCTGTTTTCGAATGCACATCACTTACACCTCCATCGCTGTGTCCCCTTCCAGTTTAGGGTTGTGTCTCTAGTAAATCTTTACCTTGAGGGTCAATTTATGTTTACTCTGAATAACAATTTGCAGATAGGTAGTGCTATATTAGCTTGCTTGCATCTATGTGTCTTTTTATATATCTCTGACTATATACTTCTAGTAGAAGTCTTGGAAAGGATAACTTGTGGTTCATTTTCAGGTATTGCTTCACTTTTACCTCATTTCAGCAACAATCGTTGGTTTGGTTCTGTTTTTTTCTTTTTTTTTTTTCTTCTATTTTTTCCCCCACTGTTCTCAATATTATACCTTTGGCCAAACTGTTTTCTAGAGAGGAGAAAATACTTTTAGGAAATTGCGTACTTAGTTTCTGGTGAGATCTGACGAGTACTGCAGTCAGTGCAAAAGGGACAGGCAGAGCTGCCTGGTGGGATGCAGGAGCAGTGAGTCTGTCCCATTGTGACAGGAGGAAACTATTGGCTTTGGTGTCTTGCATCCCAGTTTTAACTTCACTCATGTTGGGGATGCTTGTAGATTCTCACAGCAGTGCTACTCTGTAGGGCAAGCAGGTATAAACTCTACATGGGTGAAAAAGTAAGGGAACTCTAATTGAAATTACATAAGTTTGTGCAGCCACTGTACACTGCCATGTGTTTTACATGATACATCTAATAGTTAACTGGCTTACTGAAAAAGACCTTCAGCATCTACTATTGGTCCAACATACAGTTTTAATTTGCTTATGTTCAGAGACTGTTCTGCTACTTCAATAAGAGACATGCTTCAGATTCAAGTGGTTTCTCTCCTGAATGACCTATTTGTATTTTCTCAGGCAGTCATTCTATTTGGCTGTGTCCCAGCAGTATGAATTGCAGCAGAGCAGCAGTGCTACCTGTGGCTTAAGGTACACGGATAAATAACTGTGATAAAGCCCTTCTCAGCTGTGTGTGTGGCTCCAATAAAAGGAGGCAGAGTTCCTACTGCTTAGTTTATGCTGGCTCTGGTATTTGTCTGATGATCCAGTAAATCAATTCAGCTTGCTAAAAGACCAGAGACTATTCTGGCAAAAAGTCTGTGTTTTGGGCTTTTGTATTGTTCCTATTTTTTGCTGAGTTCATAAGCTGAATCAACTTGCTTTCTGATGGAAGGGGTTGTTGGTAGAAAGGGGAGAAGGAGGCAAGACTATTCCCCCTTGCCAAGTGGCAAGTCATGTAATTCAGCTTAGCTGCTATGCAAAAGGCTGGGAAAACCACAGCCTGAGCTGGTCTTGCTGCTGGCTACTGTCTGGGTAGGTCACCAGCTGAGCTCAACTAAAGGCATGTTGAATGCCAGGGGGTGGGAGGCTGGATCTGGCCGACAAGCTGCGGTACTCTGCATGGAGCTATGTTGGAGAAGGTGATGAGCAGTTAGCATTGTAGTGCTGCATTGTGTTGTACACTAGTCTTCTGAGTTGGAAAGTTATTCTGAAAATGAGTATTTTCCCTTTCTTATGCTGTTAGGCTTCCATACATCAAACATGATACCTGGCAGTACTTAGGTACTTGCACTGATGTGCTTTCAAGAGCAGCTTCTAGTCTGTGTGAGTTGTAATGCACATGCTTTGTGCAAATATTCTAGCTCTTCCTTTTGCTATGGCAGATCTCAGTGTGGGCTTGAATTCAGAGCCGAGTTGACTCCACATACAACATGTGCATCAAATACTTCCAGACTATTCTGGACCTGCAATTGAATAAGTGTTGTGCTTTGTGGGGTGTTTTATGCTTCTCTTTCTACCACTGTTTCTGCAAGAGTTTTTAGTCATCACTACCTGCCTTGATTTTTATTTCTTTTCATAACCTGGATGTTCTGATATCTTACCTAAGTAAAATACCGTGTCATATGAAGGGCTCCAAAGAGAATTGTGACTGCATGGCATATGCTCTTGGAAGATATTATACTCACCAGACTTCTTGGTATGTGGCCAAACTGACTTCTCATTTTGATATTAAAGACTTTCAGGTATTGTGATGAGTTTTAACACTTCCTCCTCCTTTCAGGATTCTCTGCACAGCACTATTGTGAGAGCTGTGTATTAGTGCATGCCATGACTAATGAGCAGTAGACTTGAATGAAGCTTTTGGGACAAGAATTTTGATGCTTGTCTCTAATATACTTGTAGGTAGCTCTGATAAATGCTCAAAAGCCTTCATTTTTGTCTCAATAGATTAAACTTCATACTTGAATTTGAATCTTAGATACTACTTATAGTTTGTTGATGTTAGGTGTCACTAGTGCCTTTTCTACAGTTCATTTGTGAAATGTGCCAAACAGAGTTGCAATTTAGGTGGCATTAAGTATGTCTGACTGTGTACATCTGTAGCATGCAAGTGTACTGGTGGTGAGCTAGACAGCTACTTTTTATATGTGCCACAAAAGAAAATTGTAAATACTGCACTGAGAGTGGAGAATGGCATATTTGAGTAAATCCTTGTAATTTCAGGGGACTTAAAACACAATCAGTGGTCTCGGCAGATGGCCAAGGGCACAGGCAGCTTCTGGAACTCTTCCAGCTGTTAATGGAGTGTGGGTTCTGATTAAATTTACTGTGGCCACTGAGTCTTGGTCTTCTTGTCTCTGTATGTGTTAATGTATGCTTTTCTAACAATTAATATTTAATTTTAAAATCTGTTTTAATACTCAAAAGCAGCTTTATGGTATCCTCACGACAAAGATCTCTCCTTTATGTTAAGCACAATAAAGATTGAAACACCAGCAGCATGAGAGAGGCCCTACCATAAAAACTAGCTGTTGTAAAAGCTTTGAAATATTTGTGCTGGCAGCCTTGCAGCTTCCCAAGAAACGCTGCTGCATTACTTATGTGAAGTCTGTTCTATAGTTGACATAATTAACTGATTACAAAAAATAAAATCTAATATAGTAGAATTGTGGCATGGTCAATGGGGCCTTTGACAAGACTTCAGGGTGGTAGTTTGGACATGAGCCTGCTGGATTGACTGCTTTTCCATTTTACTGTAGCTGAAAATATTGCATAGAGATGGGCTGATAGGGCAATCCCTTATACTTTCAGATACACCAGTGAAAGGAAGAATATATTAAAGTAAGATGGCTTTAGGATGAGGTTATTCTTTTAATTTGGAAGAAATGGGAGATTTTCTAAACTTTAGACCCCAAAGAATAAAATCATAAGAATTGCTAAGCTTGTGCCAAAGGCAAGTTCAGTTCTGCAAGAGCACTCCTGTTAAAAGGCTACAAATGCTTTTTACATCGATATCACAAATAGTTTGAGACAAGGGGAAAGTAGATTACTGTAGCATTAGTGTGAGTGCTGCTATGATCCTACAGAGTAGGTCGCTATATATTGGATTAGTTCAGGTCTCTACATACAAGTATTTTAGATTTTTTTAATTTTTTTACCTTAGAAAATTTTCAGGTCAAGGAGTCAATCTAATTCAAGTCAGCAGTAAAAGGTGAGGTAATATTTTTCATAGAAATATCTTAAACAATTAATGCAAGAACTTAACTACAGAAGAGTCTACAAAAATGAATGACTATGCCGCAATAAAATTCTTTTAAAGAATTGTTGATGAGAGACCTTCAGGTAAGACTGTATCTATAAGAGAAGTCACCTATCTGAATTACTTGAGAAACTTCTTAGGTTCTTGATTAGGTGATATTTCTTCCCAGTTATTAATATATCATGCTACTGTAGCATAACTGCAGTGATACCATATAAATAGGTTTTACTATCTTTGAAATGCCTTTGCATACCTTCAGTTTTGTTAAATTCTGTAATATTTGCAATGTTTTAGAGTGCCATTACATGTGATATAGAGGTCCATGAATTTTAAATACTTTCTGGTTATGAAAAAAAATTTTTTTCATAAAAATTGCTGCATTTCTTTCTCTAGTGTTACTTTTGTTACTTATGCTGGTTAGCCTGCAAACTGTTGGAAGTGAACAGATGTCTGTGTAGCAAGGCTTCAAAGCTCCTGCTAAACTTCCCAGAGTTTGATGAGACTCCAGCAGTACTTAACTGTGTTACATCTTTAAGCAAGACTTCTTTGAGCAAGACTTCTTTGTCTTCACTTTGCATTTTTTTCATGCTGAAGAGGTGAACCAAGACTCCCTAATGAGGGGAGGCTATTATGTGCAGGGTAGTACCTTGATTCTTACAAAAATTGGAGTGTTTGTTGTGTAGAGGAGCTAGAAAAAAATTAATTTATTTTGAGACGAAGGCTAAATCTAAGGGAGGTAAAACCACATCTGTCCCTCACTGAAAAAATGTGACTAAGTGAGTTGTTAGTTGCTATGATCAGATGAGCATTAGATACACCTATTTCAGTGTGTTTTAAGGCAAGTGTTCTAGTTGGAAGGAATATTGAATATTGGGGAGTGAAATGAGACTGTCAGTTGGATGTTAAATATGCCAAGTACTAAAATGTTGTTTTAAACACTGAGGTTTTGGAGAAAGATGGAAGAAATAATATTTCTTGTTTTGCGGGTAGATCAAGGTCCTGGCTTTGCAATCTTGAGCTATAAGGTAAACTGTTTTGAAATGCATTAGCCTCATTCTAAACACCATTATTATGGAAACTGATGAGAACTGATTCTATAGCTAATGCAAATTTAATGTTATGGTGTAAATTATCGCTATTAATATCTCTTTTCTATAAGAAGTGATGAACAGTCTGCAGTCTGGGTGGGAAAATAAGGAAAATTAAGTGTAAATGATACTGTTCAGTCTTTGTAGATATTACAGACTTTTAACTGTTGTTGTTTTGTTTCATAATTTGAATGTAATGTTATAGGTGCATATGAATTACTTATGTGGAAACTGGATTTATTCCAGTGATAATATCATGCAACAAGGGAGTAAGTTGATGAACAAATAAAGTTCAGCTACAAAACAAAAAAACAGTCTGACAGAGATTTAGGAAAGCCATAAATCTAACTTTATCAAATCCATGCCTCTGTCTTTTGGTCTTGGGTTTGGGTTTTTGGGGTTTTTTTTTTTGTTGTTTTTTTGCATTGTCCTTTCTGCCCTGGTTTGCATTTGATTTTTTCAGGGTGTTGCAGCCTAACTTGAGTCAATGGAAGTGTCTGCTTGTGTAACATGCACACCACAAGTGATGTGGCCCAGCTGTGCTTATTACACACTTAACCACCACACAGCATGGCTAAAAGACATAGTAGGTGAGAACTAACTTGCATTTTTTAAAGGGAGATTTTAGTCTTTTGTACATCATAAAATACATGTTTCAAAGTCCATCTTGTTAGAAGAGTTGGTATTAAAAATAGGAAAAAAGCCTTCTTATAAAGAAAATAACCAGACAACTCTTAAAATCTCAACCTCTCAAGGTGACCTAGAGCACAGTGAAGCAGGTGGAGGTAGAGCATGGAGATGGATTGTGAAACAGTGTGCCAGTGTGTGCCATCTACCAAAATGACAAAGAGATCAGAAGAAACTTGGGTAGCCTGGAGACAACTGCCTTCAAAGCAAGCAAAAGTGCAGAAGGAATGTTCAAATGTGTTAAAATCATGAGTCTAGTAATCTAAATGTAGAAACACATCGAGAAGTTTGTGGTTAACAAAAGACATCAAAACTGATAATGCTTTCCTCCTACAGATCAGAAGGGTCCCACTGCATGTAGGAATTGTGGATGAGGATGTAAATGAAGCATATATAGTAGATACAGCTTTTGCAGGGAAATTAAATTACTTATGTCTTTGTTCAGTGGGGAGGAAACTGAAGGTTTCAGTTTCTGAACTTTTCTTTGTGAGGGATTCCTCAACTGATGGATCTAACAGGGTAGAGGCTGGAGAAGAGTTATCAATCAAAACTATCAATCTTTATTTAATCTTTGAGCACAAATTGTTGTGATGTACTGTAGACTTGCTGCCTGTGTTGGAAGAGAAGAACTGAATTTTAAACTGTCAAGGTCACAGACGTAGACTTTGTCAATGACAAGCTATTGCTGCTGCTCCATTTCAAACATAATGCATATTTTCAGTGTTCATTCTTAAACATATTACACCACAGTAGAAACTTAAATGAATTCTGGTGTTTTTACAGTAGTGAATCTGAAACCAATCCAAAATAATGCTGCCTTTGTTTTTAATGTTTCTTTTGCTTTTTATAAAGCCTTTCCTAGCTAATTAGTTGAAATGGTTACATGTCTCATATTTGTTATTAAATGCAAAGAAAAATGCTACTGTTTGAGAAGTGTTGTGATTTGTAGTTGCTTGTACAAGTTTACCTGGGAATGCTCCTCTGTTCTCTTCCTCAGTTAAGGCTGTAAGAGTTCAATGAGTTTTATGTTAGACACTGTACAAAAAGGTAATCATTGTGAGAAGGTAGCTGATAATAAAGACCTGTGTTTAGTCTTTGCTTCACCATCTAATCTTGGTGCTTTCCACTTCGCATCTGAATAATTGAAGAGATGACCCTTCTAAAGGGACAGATGGCAGGAAAGCTCTGCTGAAGAGTTTATTATAAGAAGTAAATCTTGCCCTTGTCCTTGACACACCATGTTAGCTAAAATTAAAGATTGCTTCAATAAAGATTGCTTTCTTTATTTAAATCATGTAGCTGGCAGCTTGGTTAATTAGCTTTTTTAAACACAGGATTTTTACAGTTGATGAGTTTCAAAACTTCACCTCACTGCTGCATCATCCAGCACTGGCAATGCCTGCTTTCTGTGCACTGGCTTCTTTTGGCATATATGTTTTTGTGTTGTTTGTTTCACCTTGTACGATTTTTTGAAAAGATAACTAAAATCTGGTCTTGCATGGAGTGATATCATTATTTTGTTGAGATAGAAGAAGATGTAATTTTAGTTTTTCATGCAACTTTTAGGAGATGAATAAAATACGAAATTATGGGAAGTGACCTTTTATCAAAGTCTGAGGTTGCTGCTTGTTCTGCTTGAGTTTTAATGAAAAAATGTAATAATGAAGTGAAATAAAGGAATTACAGTGAGAGGTTAGAGGTGAAAACTGTGCAATCTCTTTACAGTGTCTAACAAAAAAGTAAAATTGCTTTGATGCTTTTACTTTGGCTTTAACAGGATCTGAGCAGTTACTAACATGACTTTTTGACAAAACATCAAAGCATTAAAGGAAATCAATTAATGACTACTTACCTACTTCTCTATGTGATGTGTAGTTAAAGGCTTTCCATTCAGTGTCCTCTCGTTAATGTGAAAGGGTTTTCTTTATTATTCAGGTGAATATTTTAATAAAAAAGGCTTAATGTGACAACATGAAATTTAAATGCCTTGCATTCATTACGTTCTCGTGGACTTGTGATTTCTAGATAGTTTGTGATCAGATTCAGTTGCCCACCTGTAAAGCAGATCGCATGGGCTCTGTAGGATTATAATTTAAATTGCTTAGACTGAGCTTACAGAAAAAGGTTACTTGAAAAACTAGGAATTAATATAGCTGAAAGTTAGACATAATTTGATATAAAACCTCAAATCTCATTGATGTGACTGTATGCAGTCTCGATTACAAATAAACTTCCATGTATTCTCAATAGCCTATCAGTCTAATTGCTGTGCCTGAGAGAGGGTACAAATGCTTTTCTCTATGTGTTAACTTCTCCCTTTTTTCTGTGTTTATCATTTACTGTTTTATTTGGAATTTAAACTGTTGAATCTGCAGGCTCCTCAGCATCAGGCTTCATGGATGTGGACAACATTGGTTCTGTTTCTTGATGAAGCAGCATCACAATGTGTTATTGAAATATGCAAAACTGTTCCATTTAGTGGTCCCGCAATAAAACACTGTCTGTATTGTAATCTGTAGTTTGATTTAAAGGTTATTTAGAGTTTGAGTCATTTAAGGACATTTAGAATGTGTTTTAGGATCGTGAGTCTCATCTTTCTCTTGCCCCTTAACGCGTACTCTGGTTGTGCAACACATTTGCCTCACACAGGTCTGATGTGTTATGCTGTTAGTTAGCTGATAATATTTCTGCTCTTTGATTTAATTGCTGTAAGACTTCAAAGTATATAAAAGAACTTGGGCTACAGTTCTAACTCCTGTAGTGTACTCATATGCTGATGCATCTTGTTAGGTCCAGTAACATTAAGTCTTTATAATCATTTCCACACATACAAGGTTGTTTTATTTTCTGTTTACCTCTATGAAGGAAGAAAGAACAAGAAAGTAGAGTATTCTTTAAAAATAGATGTCTAGTCTTGAATTCTAGCAATACCTTTAGAAGGTGCTAAACTCGTAAAAATCCATAAGTGATACCAGCTCTGTTTTTCTGGTTAGGGAAAGCTATCTCGGCAAAGTTGGTCCAGTCATTAACTATCATCCCTGAAAAGCATATTGTACTCCTGCGTTTGACTTAATTCTGCTGCTTTGAAGGAAGAACATTCTAGTGCAGATTTATTTATCATAAACAAGAAGAGGGAGTAATTTGTGTGTACGGTCTCATTTGATGATTTCTCTAGAAGGAAGAAGGAACACAGCTTAATTTTATTTAACAGTGCTGGATTGAGTAAAATACACTCACTGGGGGGTAGCTAAAGCACATGGGAGAAGATATTGCAAGACTGCTTCCCCAGCAGAACTGACCTCAATAAGGAGCAAGTATTTTTGTACTAAGGAAAAATGTTGAGCTTAAAAGTGTAAATGTTTAGTTTAAGGAAAAAGAAAGCTGTTCTTGCATTCTTCAGGATTCCATGTGTATCTTTAGCTGTTAGTTACTGATAACTGCAGGGGCCAGAGTGGATATGGAGGAATACACCTGTTTCAAACTGTTGTGTGCTGAAAACATCTGTTGCAGTGAATGAGAGGTCAAGTTAGTCCTAAATTCAATCATTCCAACAAATTTTTAGAAAGAACTTCAAAACTAATTTCCTGATATGAGAGCAAGTGATGTTCTGTTGCAGCAGCCCTCTTGTTAGAGGGTAGAAATGAGCCAAGACACAGACTTCTTGTTTATCACAGCATGAAAAGGGTCTTGGTTTATTCCTCTTTACAATTAAGTTGTCCTGACTCTAACCATTCACTGACTCTGGCTGCAGCAAGCTCCTGCTGGAGGTTTCCCTTGCAGCCTCTGCTGGTTATTTCCTGCTAAACTGTGACTCCAGGTTCCAACAACAGGCTCTGACTGCACACCCAGACTGACCTCACAGCAGGGATTCTCTCTCCTCAGGAGCCTTCTTCCTCAGAGCTGCCTCAGCATCATCCTTATCCATGATCCTCTGGTTCCATCTTCCTCAGGGTTTCTTCTCCTCCATGATCCTCCCTCCCCAGCTAACCCACTTCCTTTTATCACGCTTATCTTTATTGAATATAGCTGTGACTCATCAGGGGTGAGGCTGTATTGGGTAATTATCACAGCTGTTTCTTATCAGGGACCAGGTCACTTGTATTCCCTTCTCCTACATTGTTCCTGTCTTTTGTGTCTCTGACACATGTACAAAGACATGTGCAGTTACAAGGTTTAAGCCTGATGTTATGTCTGCAAATACTTTTGCTTGAGATTTTGTTGAATTAAAATTTCCCATAATGTTTTTGCAGCCTGAATTCAGCACTAACAGCTGTCAGTGCCCCCCAAAATGAAAAATGACTCTGCCTTGTCTAGAGGGGAAAAGCAAACACTAGAAACATAAAAATTAAAAGGAAATGTGAGGGCTTTGTAATGTCTTGAAATTTTCTTAAAGTGCACAGAGTCAGAACTGGGTGAGCTGAGGTGCTGATGTAAAGGAAAACCTCTTCTCTCCTGGAGTGGGCTCTGCCCTCCATGCCACAGACCTGTGTGCCCATCTCATTTTCCAGAGGGATGAAGCACTCAGATGGTTTCTTTCCGTTTTTAGGGAGTGCACTAAATGTATTTATAAACATCTATGTTACAGTGTTCATAATGTAAGGATTTTAAACATATGTCATGAGAAAATACATTAAAAGGTCTCAGGCAACAAACCACCCACTGCTGACTTTCTCCTTTCCTCTTTCATTTCCTCCTCCCCCTTTTTACAAAAAAACCCAACTGCCCCCAGTACCATATTTCTAAAGGGTGATTTGGAGAAATCTGACTGATACCAGATGAAGCTGGAGAGGGGATGAGATGTGACTTTTTTTTTTTTCTTCTGACATCCTTTCCCGTAAAACTACTACACAGTAGTGTTGTTTTGAGAGTCAGGATTAATCCTGCTGTATTCAGCTGATTATTGAATGCACCAGGCAAAGATGGGCAGAAGCTCAGGGTTTTTCCTGGTGGAGAGACTGAGTTGTAAAAGATAAAGGGAGCTGTTTGAAAATCAACAGACTGTTTTTTAAATAAGTGCTCCTTTAAAACCTGGAAAGAAATTGTCCCAGGGTGTAAATTCTGGTCATGTCCCCACTACCTGTAAAGCAGTGTCAACTGGTTAGTTCTGTCTGGAGAATGTGGAAGACTGAACACCAACAGAGCAATCACTGTCAGTTCCCAGATATGTGAAAATAAGACCTGGGGAAAAAAATTAAAACTCATTCAGTGATTATTTTTAACTTCAAACTTCTGTGGGTTATATACATGGGCTTCTTTCTGCAAGAGTGTGAACTAAGCATTTTAACTTTGCTCTTATATAGAAACAGCCAGCAATGATCCTAGCTTTCTGATAATACCTTTTATAAATTAGCAGGAGCTACTAATTTCAAACCAATGTTGTTGCACTGTAGCATTCGATAGTAATGGATTTTTGTACGTAACTGGAACAAGTAAGGATTTTATTTATAGTATATGAAGCTATTGTGGTTTTTTCTTTAGATCTTTGGAATAGTAGATGCAATTTGTTTTTTTTCTTGGGAGGGAAAAAGACTTTATCTTACTTTTTGAAGACAGTAACCCTTTTAACCTCTTGCAACCCTACCATTTTAGATACTATCAAGAGATGAGTTGACAAAACATGTTAGGGGTGTTATTTTACAACAGTAAAATAAACCATAGAAAGCAATGATTTTTGGTTTATCCATGATTTGCCATGGGTTTTTTTGGGCAGAAGGTGTATATTTGCTTGATTACCAGCTCTCCTGGGTCTTCTTCCTAGCAATGGTTGCCATCAGCTTTAAAGTGTAGCAGTAGAGTCTGAGCTTTTAATATTAAAGAAATGTTCTTGAACATGTAAATAATCTCATAAATGCATTTTTTGAGCAGGAAAATGAAGAGTGTGCTAAGAGCATAAATATGGCTTATTTCCCCTAATGAATTTATAGTCTCATTTGACATGCATTGACCATTACTGGAGATAAATACAGTGAGAAATTAAAGTTTCCAGGCAAATCAATAAGACCACCTGATCCTAGTGGAGCTCTGATTCTTACTCTGTCCATTGGCTGATGGCTTTGGTGACATAAGGGGCTTGATTTTCCTCCCAACTCAATGTAAAAATTATTTCTGGCACTCCCTTCTCATCCCAGATCTAACTGCTGCCAAATGGACTATCAGCAGCTTTGTCTGGACCCAGAGTTTGGATAGAAAAGCAAAGTGTGGTTTGGATGTGTGTTGGCTTTAATTAAAGCAGAGATGTGAAGGTACAACCCTGCTGTACATCCCCTGTGGCTTCCATCTGCCTTGGGAAGATGAGCTCTCCTCCTCAGGCCTAGTGCTCACCAAATCTCCCCACCTAGGCACAGGAATTTGTCCTAGTACTTCAGGAGGTGAAAGATATTGTTGAAGAATAAAAATCATTTTAAAAGAGCTTTTGTCTAGGGCTTTAAAAATAACTTTACAAGGAGATGCTAATGAAGGCATCACCTAAAGCCTTGATGCCAGTAAGTTACTTAGGCAAGCAGTCATCTCTTACACAATATGGTTGAAACTACATTTTAAATAGGGGGATTGTGTTTAATTGGTTCAATAGGCAACAATGTCAGTCTTTTTCTAAAGCTGAAAGTGGTAGTGTCAGTAGTGCTAGAGCAGTTGAAATTTTAAAATATTGTATGCTTTCTTTTTTTCCCCATATTTTAAGGATCTCAATGCTAAACTGGAATGAAAGCTCATTTACAGCAAGTACCTTGAGTCAAACTTCAGACTGCTTAAAATTAGCTCTGTCTGGCAGAGGTCTATTAGTAGGTGTTAAGAGGGTTTTTTTATTTAAACTTATTTAGCTTGGTAATTGAAAATTTCAGGAGATTTCCTTTCTTGCTCCAAGTGTGAATAAAACTGAGGTATGAGAGAGTGAAATATGCTACCTCCAAAGTCCTGAAAGAAAGTGATTTAAAGTAATCAGGCTGGGTAGAAAAGCACAGATAACTTGAAAAAAGCAGCTTTGCTAAAGCCATTATTCAAGACTGTTTAGGCAGTTATCATTAGCTGGTTACCATTTTAAAGCTATTTTTCAGTAAGCTATACAAATTCTGAATTAAAAAGTGATTTTATTATAAACAATTGTCAACTGCTATTTTCTAATACTCTAAGAAGCCAAAGAAGTCTTATTTCTCTGTGTTCTACGAGTTTACATGCGTGTTTGTACATACCTTAATACTCAGCAAAACATAAAAAATAGAATTAATATATTGGAAAGTATATGTAGCCACTGGTATATTAAAATAAAAGTTAAAGCTCAAGCATTAAGATTAATATTTATTATATAAGCAGGAGGTTTTTGATGTGGGTGATGCATCCCTTCATGTTATACCCATTCTGTTTTATGCAACAGTAGTCTTCTGTTCTGAAACAGCCTCTTCTTTTGACCTCTTACTGTTTTACTACTGAACAACAAGCTTCAAGGCTACAAATGGTTAGTTGTGACATCCCAAACATGTTTTTCAGCTTGAAATAGTGCTAATATACTATTGGGCATTTAAGTGCAGAGTCAAAAGGAGAAAGAACAGGATGTGTTGTGTTTTCTCTGTCTTTTCTGTACCAAAATTAGATCACAGAAAACCTGAAGATATCTTAGAGACTTAATCCTTTAAGCATATGTAGACATGAACTCTGGTCATTTGAAAAAATTGCAGAATTGAACTTTTGTAAAAAAAAAATAAATTAAGATTAATCCAAATGCAATATGAACAGAAGTGTGCATAGTAAGGGTCTTAGAAAACTGCAGAAAAAAAGGGGTAAAAATGTGGCCTGTGTTGATAACCAAGGTCACCATTCCTAGCTGTAAAATGTGAGGAATGTGCTGTTTATGTCAAGACTAAAGTGCTAAAAAGAAAGCCCTGAGGATGCTGCATTCTAGCACCAGGAGAACAGTCATGAAGGAGCAGCCTGCCCCATGTGTGCTCCATTCCTCTTAACTGGGGAGGAAAACCTGATAATGGACAGACAACCTGACCTAATGCTCACTGGGACTGAAGTTAGTGATTTTTGAGACAAAGGACCACCCAGTATTAATCAGTGACTTCTAAAGAATACAAGAAAAAAAGGCCTAAAATTAATTTATCACCAGTTGTGGATCCCAAAAATTTCAGGAGGACAAGACTAGCTGTTTTCCCTCTGTCAAAATTTGTGGTGGAAACAACATCTTAGTACTTTGGATTATGTGGGAGTGAGAGCGAGTGAAATCTAAAAGTGTGAAGGTGTAAAATCAACTTGGTTTTTTTTCTTTTATTTTAGCCTTCCTGTAGTCTTGTACAGGGCTGTGTGGTGCAAATTCCTCTACAGTAGCTTTCTGGAAGATAAATATTTAACTTGCTGCTATTTTACTTTACTATTTTTGACTGCTAAAGTTGTTAGGGAACTTTTAAGTTTATTTAAAATGGGTTAAAGGATCCTTGGAAAAGCAATATAGTATCAGATATCTTTACTTACAGTCCAGCTCTCTGCAGGCAGGAAGGTAGGTAGATATACAGGAGGATAGCTAAGAACTCTGTAGTCTTTAATGATACAAAAAAAGGAAATTATCTTACATTTAGGGTTCCTTGTCGTGCTGATAGTACCGACCATTGGGAAATAGCACCTTCTCTGCCATCCTTATCTAGGAATAGACTATCCTAGTGCTCCTGGTGAGTCTGCAGCATTTATTCTGACAGCATTTCTGACAAAAAACTGAGCAGAAGACTGAGATTAAGAACACCTAAGTTGTTGCCTGAGTATGTTGGCTCTAAAAAGTTTCTGGAGAACAATTTGCAGTAAAACATTGGAGGGCTCTGTGAGTTCTTGAAGTGGTGTCCTTCTGCCCTCATAGTTATAGCATTACATGAGGCTGCTGAAAGCAGTGAGGAATGCCAAGGGGCATAACAGAGATATGCCAGATGTACTGGCATGTGAAGCTACCACATTAAACTGTGAACTAATTAAAGTGGATACAGGAACTTGCAAAACGTCCAACTCCAAAGAACAAATATGCTCTGACTTGCGGGGGAGAAGAGGTGGTTCTTGATAGATGAATGAACAAACGCTATCTGTGGATCTGCATTGGCAAGACACTCTGTGGCCAAATGTAAGGACGGGGAGAAAGGAAAGCTGTACCTCATTCTAGGAAATAACCATTTTTTTCTTGCTGAAAGCAAAGACTTAATGGTCTGTAATACTTCTGTGGAACCAAAGATATTCATATTACTATGTAAGTATGTAAAGATGGTTTATGAGCGTAGCTAATTATTCATGGTTGATGAATATAGATAATTCTTGCTTACTTTTCACCACCATGATCGAGCAATAAGAAGAATAAGGTAATCCAAAATTCTCAAACAGGACTTTGTTCTCTATAGCCATTGTTCTCTACAACACAGTGAAAGTTTTAGTTTTTGTTTTCTCATGTTAATAATGCATTTTTATTAATAAGTCTGAAAGACCACAGGGCTGGTTTATCAAACTGCATCAAGCTCAAACTGCTCCCTCAGCTGAAGGAGAATTCCCACTCTTGCAATGGTTACTCAGTTACAGGTGTTTGTGCTTGTGTTGCAGGACCACTGCAGCTCAGGTCCTTGCTGCTGCTCAAGCCAGAATTTAGCCATTTAATCTCAGGGAAGAAACTGGTAGAAGCTGCTTAGTCTGAGGTGGGTCTAGATTCTTCACTTGCCGTCAGCTGTACATCTTAATCCACCTGCATTAGAACCTGAAAAGGTGTTTCTGAATAGAGATTTTACATCTTCACACCAGCAGCATAGTCTCTTTTACTTCCTTAGCCAAGTTTTACTGCAAAGTTCTTGTCCATGTGGGGTAGTTCTTAGGACAGCATCTGACTCCAAACTGACAAGACTGGATTGCAGGGGTGGGGATGTTCTCTGGCAGCAGAAAAAGTCAGGTTCTACCATGGTTCTACTTAGAATTAAAATCACTTTTACACTAGAATTTGCCATTTTGGACTGGAGGATTACAGTTCTGTCTGTTTGCCCTTAAAACATTTCAATCTAATTTTGTTACTGACTGTTCATAATGCATTCCTTTGAGCTATTAAAGGGAATTTGATCTTCACATTTTTCTTACTATTTCAATTAAAATACTATTGCTGGACTTTTAAATGCATCATAAATAGCAGCTGTAACAACTTCATCATGCCTCTCTTTTTAAATGCTTTTTGCAAATGATGAATGTTTAGAAAAACATCCTTTTGTGACAGGAAAATTAGAAGAAATGCAGACCAGCACTTAAAAATTTTTATACGTAAATTAGTCTAGATCTTACATTTTACATTCTCTGCTTCTATGTTGACTGAGAAAAGAGCAGAAACTGGCCGAGCCTGGTGGTGTTTATGCAGCCTCAGAGCACTGTGTGACAGTTAATGACACCATGTTCCTCTCGAGATGGGAATGGCTAGTACAGATCCTCCTACAATGAAAAAACATCCTTGTATAAGGAGGCAATTGATGATTTCATGAAAGAAATCAAACTGACAATGATTTCCATTGAAATCTCATTTTAAACCCTAAATATTGAGGCCCCAGAGGAAACAATAGTGAGCCAGCTGTAGCATAACCTTTACTCAATAAATTATTTGGTTTTTCGAATATAGTGCTTTGTTCACAAGTTTCTGTGGAAACTTAAAATCATAGGGAATATGAAATTCAGCTTGTAGAGACTTGAAGTCTAATGGAAATGGAATGGAGTACCAGTTACTGCTTGCTCAGAGAATTGGATACTATCTTCAGGATAATAGGTTTCTGAAGTAAAAACACATAGCAGGGGCTCCTGCAGCAGGAGTTGATGCAGCTCTGGCAATGTGCAGGGGCTTTCAGTGGAAAATTCCAGATTTGTGTTACAGGGGATCTCACTCCCTCCTTACTCCTTCTAACACCTCCAGAAAGAAAAGAATGAGCTGTTACCAGCCGAGAAACTTACTGGCTAAACTTGCATTAATCAAATAGCCTTTACTCATATGATGTACCTGAGTGAGCAGGTCAGCTTGCTGTCCTAGTAATGGGTTGCATTTATGCTCTCTATCCAAAACATCTGTTATAACTAAAAAAAGGAATAGAAGGAGTGTTAATTGTTCTGATACCTGTGGCTGCTTCTGAATTAAACAAATGATAAGGTGTTTTTAGCTGTTTTTTTAAGTATCGTGGAGATAGAGTTTGGTTAGAGAGCACCTAAGAAAAACTTGCTGCCTAGATCTCTTGGTGCTGGAAACAGCACTCGATTTCAACTTTTACTGTTTCCTTAGGGTTTAAAAGCATTTGTTACCCAAGTGGTATGTCTCAGGAATGATGTTATTTGTGATGCTTTCTCCTTACTTATGAAGTTTTATCAGTGAAGCATTTAATAGTTTTTCTTCTTGTGTGAAGTTGAGGGGAAAAAAAAATCAGTATGTTGATCTGTTTTTCTGAAGTTTTGCTGCCAGAAAATAATGCTTGTTGAAAAAGAGCATATAAAGAAATGACAAAGGATATTGTTCCAATTACAAGCAGTAGGTGTTTTAGGAGTGAATTTGCTTTCTGGAGAAGAACTTTACTCAGTAGTGGTAGTCTTTGTTTCAGCAGGAGGTATTCATTGCTTGAGAGTTGATTACTTACACCTTCCTCACATTTTAAGATACAGCTGAGATAACATGGTGTTTATAATTCACTGCAGCTAGACCTCAGGAGTTTCAAGCCTCTTGGTTTCTTGTTGCTATTGCTACTCTTTCATACCCTTGTATCACAGTCTGTAAAAGTTGTTTTCTTTATATGATACAAATAACCAGTAAAGAGATTTCTTTACATATCTGGTTGCAGAACCTAAGTAGAGAATTTTAAGGACAAAAGGTGGAATATTGGAGCCTGTGGATGCTGCTGTAAGCTGCTACTGAGCTGTAAACTTCCAAAGAAAAATAGGCAAGGCTCCTGTAACATTCTGCATTTTTCCATGGAAATGTTTGGAGCATGTGATGGTTTGATCAAGCACCAGAGCAAACAAAATAGACCTCTGTTTTTATGGGCTGATGGATGTATTAAAAATAACAAATTCAATAGTATCAATGAAAAAATCGTACACAAGCACCATCATCTTCCTAAGAAATATCAAGTCATTCCTGTTGTGGTATCTTTCTCTTTTAAATTACATACACCCTTGTCAGAGAAGCATCTACAGCTGATCTGACAACAAGTGGTTAGCAATTAAATGGATCCTTTGATTTCTACCATGCTGTCAGCTGATGATAGTTGGCTTGAAACAGAGCAGAGATTCTTGTGGTATTGTGTGATCTCTACAGCTCAGGATTGTGCAGAAGGGAGCAAAAATGCTCCTTTTCATTCTAGCATCATACAGTAACTGATCAGAGTGGCATAGTCTGCTTCTGTTAGCCCACGCTCATCTCTGATGTCTTTTAAAAAGTCACTGCATCTTTCTAAAGTAATTTCTGGATATTGTCACTGTCCTTGTCATGATTCACTTTCTTGTTATACTGAGGCAAGCTGTAAGAGAGAGGCAAGGCAGGTGGCAGTGGTCCTGTCTGTTCCAAAACAATTCCAGCAGTTTGCAGTGCTCAGTGGTGTGGGAGTCAATCTCCCAAAACTGCCCTCATGCACAGCCTCACAGGAGCTGCACAAGCAGTGCACTTTCCTTGTCATCGCTACTGTAGGAGGAAGGGGAGTCTCATCTGTAGTCAGCTCAGCGGTTTGGAAAATGGTGCTTTCTCCTCTAAAATCAAAACAGATTGTTTGGGCCAATAGCCCATAACTGGAATGACAACTGCTGCCTTGAGGTGTTGCTCTTGCTGGGAACTCAGCCAAAGAGGTGGGACTGGGGGAGCTCTGCAAAGCCTAGGATACCAAACCACAGTGGTGATGGGGCTTCAGGAAGGAATAAAGGAATTTCCTGCCTGTGGAAGAAATGATTCATGTAATGAACAGTCAGTTTCTTACATTTGGTGTGTCTAGTTTCCTTACCAAACAGAAAGTGTGTGAGGGAGTTATAGAAGGTCTCTTTATTATATTTAACAGTTATTTAGTAAGACAGGACAAAAATGTGCAGGTTTTGTTATATTGCAGTATTTTGTTATATTGCTTGCTCAAAATTTCATAAACTGCACTTCAAAATGGATGTATTAAAATCTGTATGATACAGATTTTCTAGATCTTTGGTTTCCTGATTATCAGGCACTGGTTTAAAAGTGTGCACTGAGTAAAATATAACCAGACTACAGACCTACACTACTACTTTTCTAATCCTAACCTCTGCAAGGACAGAGGAAGAGTATGTTGCCATGTGACTTTACTATTTTAGATATATCTTTGTTACTTTGAAATCTTTGGGGTAATTAGCAAGGCTTGGCATTTGTTCTTTTTTAAGGAAAAGTCCTTAAACCTTTAGTTCAGTCAGAGTACATGTTTTGCTGCAGCATCCTGTAATTCTCAAAAAGCGTGATAGCAATGCATAAAAGTCAGGAGTTGGCAGAGTGTGTCCCAGTTTGTTCCGGTAGTCTCGCACAAGTGAGCTTATCTTCTCTAGCAATTCTTGGGGGAAAATGCTGATCTTGAATTCCTGCTAGCTTTTTCATTGATCTTCAGGAAATGTAATGTGATTTGTGTATGTGAGAAACTCCTATTGAAAAGTCAAGACTGAATGAAGTAAGACTAGAAGGACTTGTAAGAACCTTAGAGTGAGCTATTCTAACATCTGTCTGTAGTGATAAATATCATGAGAACAAAGTTGTTCTGTAGTTTCAAGTTGTTGACTTGGAGGGAGTGTTACTGGGTTTTTAATGTGGTAAAATAATGAAATAACAATTGTTGAAGGCAAACTCAACCCTTCTAATTCTGTCCTAGTTCTTTTTGCTTTGAGGTATAACCATCAGTGTAAATGGCATCCCACTCCAAGACCTCTCCTTTCTTGGTTAGGGATTTCTGATGCTCTTGCGAATGCTCTCAGTGGATGCTTACTTGGACTATTCTGTTGCTACTGCAGGAGCAACACCGAGTTCTGTGGTTCCCAGAAGTACAAGCTTTATAGCTTCTGGCATGGGTTTCATGGTCTGGATGAGGCTCTAAGTGAGCAGGGTTTCACTGTTGTGCAAGTGGGGCCTATTTAAATATATACCTGTATGAGTCCCTATTCCCTCTGTATAGACCTAGGTAAAATTTCAGGTCTGATAAGGTTGAAATTACTTGCATGTATGTTCTCAGCTTTGCTGCTTGCTTCCTTAAGTGCTGCTGGAGGAAACTTGAAAAACTTGCCTTGTGTTTCCAAATCTTGAGGACCTGCTTTGGATTGATCTATTGGATCTGAGCCACCTGTGGGGCTTTCAATGCATTTCATGTTTTCAAGTTGGGGCACAGTGTTTTTAAACTTCCAGGAAGATGAGTGCTATAATTAAATATATAATTTCTCATGAGAATACCTGATTTCGTTGTATTTCTCAGGGTAGCTTACTACTAGAGAGTGCAGTTATACACTGTTTGGTGTTAAAGCTGTCTCCAAACAGGCAGTGAGACATAACTGTTTAATAACTGTTTAACAAAATGTGATTTTCCTAGTACTAGTAATTTATTATGGCTGTATGTAAGTAGTACAATGGGAGTTACTACATGAGTTAATATCGGCCAATAAATGTGGTGGTTCATCACGATTTTTGTTGTTCAAGTAAGTGAAGTTACCTAAAGAGGTAAAATAAAATTCAGATAAACTGTAGTCTCCATGTAGAGCACTAAATTCTCCTGTTTAAGCAGGCTGTAGGGTGGATTTACTACAAACAGGGGTTTTTATTGGGGGCTTGAATGGTTTTCTGTGGGTTTTTTTTTTAACATCAAGGAAAAGCATCTCTACATTTCTCAGTTAACTGAAGATACCTTAGATGCTAGAACCTACAGCTAGCTTAGCAATACAGGATAATATGAGAATTATAATTCATTCTTTGAAGCCTTGGAAAGCTTAGCAGATTTCTGGAGCTTCAGAATATATGCTATGTCATTTGCTTATTTATATCTGTGGTCCAGTGATTTACACTGTCACGGTCATGTCCCATTGATCTGGCAGAGTCCCCTTCAGTCTGAGGCAAGACACCAGCTGCTTAGATCCAGTTGATAACTTGACACAAATGAATGGAAAGCCTTGATATAGACAGGAGGACTGTCATGGGGCCATGCTCTGCGCTGCTCAGAATCGAATACTCTGCAGCAGTATAATATTTTGCTTAATTCACTGCTTGCCATTGTGCCCTATGTCACCCCATCCTGCTCTCTTGCATTGGCTGTGGCACTGATGTGATGCAGCCATCTCAGCCAGTTAACCACTGAAGGAAGAAGGAGGAATCACAGTAGCTGTTCGTGTGGCTCAGCAAGGGGAGAGGCACAAGGATGGGATGCACTAGATTGTCAGGCTCTTTGTAGCTCCCCACCAGAAAACTGCTTTGACATTAGGATTCATATGAAAAGTGGTTTTCAAGAAAAAAGGAAATACTATTTTGAGGGATTTTTGCCATTTCTTCTTACTGATTCTTTAAAAACTTTTGTTGTTCAGCTTATAGAAAAGCAGTTAAATTTAATTCAGAAAGCACCTGACTTAGCTCTTCCTTACAATAACAAGATCTGGGTCAGAAAAGACTGGAACAAGAATAACACTGATGAACTTGCAGTGCTTTACTTACAATGCAGAATTACCATTTTACCCATACTATTGTTCAGTCTTTTGTTTCCCTTCCAAATCACTGTGTATGAAAGGCCAGGTAACCTTCTGTTGATTTGTTTATTTTAGAAACATGCTCAGCTACAAAGATAGTTGGGCAGGTGATGTGCCCAGAACAACTTCTAATTCCAGAAATAGCTGGTTTAGGTTGAGCGTCATGCTGATACCTTGGGAGTTGCCTGGGTTCTTTTTTTCGTTTGTTTCTTCCTTCCTATCACTGAGTTTCTTTCTCCTTTAATTTGTTTCTTTCTACACAGCTCTTGGCTTTTCTTCCTTTTAACTTGTCAGTATCAGTGGGTATTTCCATCAAGTTACTGGAGTTCCAATTCTGCAGCCTAGCCCTCATTCTCTTGGATATAGGGAAGACAAACACTGAGTGTGTGATTCACCTTTTTATTTCCATGGTTTTATGAGGCAGCTCCACAGACATCACTGTAGATATTTTTGATCCACAGCCTTTGGGATAGAAAGTCAAGCAGCAGCTTATAACGTGATGTCTGTGCATGATGTTTGGTGTCAGGAGACACCAGTCTGCTGCGTATTGGCTGAGACACGGCTGTGGTTATGTCAAAGTCAGAAACACTAAAGGTCTCTTCAGCGCTGCTTATCTGTCTGAACACTTAAGACTCCAGTCAAAGGCACTTCAAATGTCTTGTCTTTAAGGTATCTGTCCTACCTTGGATGTTCCATATATTACTAGTTTGTTTTGAAACTGAATATTGCCATCAGCATTCATTCTGTTGTGCAAACAATGGTGGCTTTTTTTTTTTCTCTTCTAGATAAAAGAATTGTTTTGTTCTTTCTGTTTTAAAGGCTCTGGCTTGTTTTATCATGAATTCAATGTCTTGGTGTGGCATTTCAGAGAAAGAGGAAAGCTACCCACAAAAAACCTGCTGTGAAACTAGTATAATCTGTTATGGGTTTTTTTGATTACTGATGATTCAGCAGAAAACCAGATTATTTTGGAGAAGACCTTGACATGCATTTATAAAAGACACCATTGAGAAGAGTCCCTGTTCCTGACTGCCAAAAATGTTTACAAGGAGTCTTTCTTGTGACTGTAAACTTTTACACACTTTTCATAATAACTGCTCACTTGACTTGATTATGTCTGCAGTAACAGATTTGTCATACCTGGTCTAAGGCTTCTTGTAGAACACAATCTGATGGAGGGGGAGAAGGAAAAGAAGGTGCTTGGATTTAAATGCTGCTTTACCCAAAGGCAGTGATCTTCACTGGAGCAGTAACACTGAGAGGTGAACAGAACATCCTCCTGGGATTGTTCTGGTCCTCTCAAAAAGCAAATCTATCCTGTAATCAGTTAATTATTTGCATTGAATGTAGAAACTGTACTTATGACTTTTATTGTTGTTGCAATCTTCCTTTTCTGGTAAGGCAGATTACTGCTTCTGGAGGTTGAGCATGTTTTGATTTTTCCAGAAAAAGAAAAAGTGGATATTTTTAGCACAAGCCTGCTTTCCAGGGTGCTGTACGTCACCACATTGCTAAATGGCTCCTCACCAATGTGGCAGCAGGATTTTGCCTCTGTGTTCTTGGGATAAAGGTGTGTTGCTTTCTGTAAGAGTCGATCTAAGGCCTGTCAGCTCTTTCTAAAGTGTAGTCAAGCACCTCCAGTTAATTAGCCGTTTCTCAATGCTTTGGCTATAACTAAATATTTTCATTTGGGCAATGACTGATAAGAAGAGCATAGTTTGTCCTTGAATTGCAGCACTTTTGCTTTTTAGTAACTTAGATTTCGTAACTAAAAATCTCACAAATTGAAAGTTGATGTGATTATAGGTTAAAAAGTGCACCCAGGATTTTATATTTAAAGTGTTTAGGAGTCTTTCTACAGTTGAAAGTATGGGCAAATTAGTGCATGAAATAGAAGGATTCCACATGGAGATTACATATGCTAATGGCTATATACTAATCAAAAAATTAGACTCACTCCACATGAGGTGGAAAGTCTGGCATGGTTAAGAATTCAGAAAAGAGTAAATAATTTTTGGCGGCATAATGTGTTTGCTAGTTGCTCTTTCTAGTCTAGTATTATTTTAGCTAATGACTTTTTTTTTTCCTTTTCCCTACCTGTACTTTTATTAAAAAACAGTTAATAATCTGTGGTGAATTGCAAAATACAACTCAAAAACATCAGAAAAATATTAAGGAAACATAATATACTTATTTAAAAAGAGAACAGGTCTGAAACTAGTTACAGTGTAAATGACTTGTAATTCAGACATGAAGCCAGGAAAATATTTTCTGTCAATAACACTGCATATTTCATGTTGAAATGTGTTGACAAGACACATGCTTATTTATAAAAGTCTCATCAAGTTAAGAAACCAAAACTAAGGCTTTGAATTTTTTTTTTCTTCTTTCCTTCTCTTCCCCCTCCTCAGCCTGTGGTGAGCATTACTGTTAGTTCAGAGCACTTGCAGAGGTCTAGTTCTTGCAAAAAGAGCAGCTTCTCACAGGCCTTCTGCTTGTCGTGTGTCTGGTTTGGCTTTTTTCTCCTGGCACCTTTGCTTGTCCCCTTGGCCGTTTGTTTGTGTGTATTTATATTCTCCGTGAGGTAAAACGTATTTTGCATGAGAGTCAACAGTCTTTATCCTTGGTCTCCAAAAGTTGTTCATACTGCATAATAGTTCCCAGTAAGTAGGTGCTTTGCAAATATTTGAATAGCAGAGCAGCAAAGGAATGATAAATGCCATCAGTCCTCCATGCCTCTACAGTAGCAGATGTCTACAGCTGAACTAGTCACCCTTGACTCTACTGGGAATTAAAGAACCTCTTTCTCTGCACTAAGGTCATTAAATCTTATGGCTTGTTTGAAACACTTGACCATGGCAGATCATTCAGGACCCAGTTTATTGTTGACTAGGTCACTGTCATGATGAGTTGGTAAGTGCAGCTGGGCCTTGTCTTTCATCTCTTGTTGTTTCCATTGTCAGTTGAATTCTGCTTAATTAATAGTTGCAGAATTAACTACTTATAACTTAAATGAGTGCATTGAATTTTTAAGCAGCCTACAGTTAAATCCTTTAATCAATGTAGTTTCTATCTGGAGAAGACCAAAGTTTGTTGAAGGAGGATAGAGGAAGGAAAGTGAAGCAAGTGAGAAATTATGTAGGTGTTTGCTGTATTTCCTGTACATCAAGAGTTGTTAAAGGATTATTTTGGTTGGATGAGATGAAGAAGAGAGGATGTTAAGAGGCTGTTAACAACTTGGTTTGAACACTTGAGGTGCTCTTGGTCACCGTTTAGCTGTGAGCTGGTAACACAGCTCTGGCAGGCTGAATCTTGGATGTGATTTACACTCATGAATGGGAAGTGTGTCATAGCGACTGAAACAGCAACCAATCTGACAGGTAGGTAGATGCTCTTGAAGTGTCTCAGGGTTGTTTTGGGAGTGGGATGTTTGTTTGTGGGGTTTTTTTTTTAGTAAAAGCACTCAAGTAAACTGCCTTGGAGGTTCCTACACCTCAGCTAGTGAAAGCCAAATTTGCTTTTGGTTTTACGGCTTGCCCAAAGGCATTAATGTAAGCAGAGCACTTAAGCATACTGTTAAAAAGCACTTTGTGGCCAAATTCAGCCTGTTATTCAAATACATTAGTAGCACAAGGAAAGAAGGCAATCTGTAACTCTTATTAAGGTAAAAAGCAAGTTGCATAAATTTCTTTGTTGAAACAATTGACTTAATGTTTTGAATATTATTTTCTTTATTGCACTAAATGCTTTCCATATACTTTTAAAGTGTTAACAATGAAGTGGATGCTTTAAGGATAAATTATACTTGTATTTTCCCTTAGGTTCTATAAAACAACAAATTTGCAGTAATTAGTGACCTCAGGAACATCTTTCCTTTAAGCACCCTCTTCTCAAAGAATCTGCTATAAAAATATTTAAATGACTAATTGTAATAAAGATGGGATAGATGCTATTAAAGAACCACAAAAGCACTTCAATAATTTTACTGCAAATGCATTTCTTATCTCTGAGTGGGGCCTTAAGTCCTCTGAATGTTTTGCTTCCTCCAGAGCACTTGTTAAAATAGAACTGAAATGTCTGGTGTATGAGATTGTCAGGAGCTGAAAGAGAGGTTATTGTAGTGATACTGGTTTTAAAAATTGTTCCTGTTTTTTCAAAAACAAAGAAAATGTATAGTTGGTGACAGTTTGAGAGTTAACACTTCTGAAAGGGAAATTGGACAATAGTTGTTTTCATATCACAGTCTCTCCAGTATTTGCTCTGTCTGGAGAGTCTTTAAATAGCAGAATTGATACTTTCTGAAGTTGTTCCTTTTTTTATGTCACTGACCTTTTATTATTTTTAGGCTGTAAGAGCTCTGTATTTTACAGAAAAACATGGCTTGTACAGTACCCATAGCCAATAGTAAACTCATCATTTAATGATAACTTACGGCCATACTGGATTTTTATTTTGATTGTAATTTAAAGACATCTCAATGACAATTAATGCTACCTCAGTTTGAAGCTCTGACTTAAACCTTATCTGCAAAGATTCATTTTTATGTTCAAACCTCAATTACAAATATTGTCTAGCTGGTTCTTGGAAGCACAGACTTTCCAAAATTGAACATGAGTCACTGGAAGCTGTTTCTGTTGTACACTCTTGAAAACCAGGTGAGAAGTACTCTAAAATGGGCACCCAAAAATCTGTGCAAGGCTGGGTGCAAAAGACCCAGGTGCACTAGGCATCTTTTCAAAGGGAATTGGTTTCTGTCAAGCATAGTTGATACACAAGAGCTGGTTTGTGTTTTCAATTTGTTTGTGAAACTGCACTCCTTCCGAAACAGCTTGTACTGATGTCTCCAGCTCACGTGAGATGAAGTAAGCTATGCTGGCAGAGGTGCAATTTTTTTCTGTCGTAAATTAGGCCTACTTTGTGGTTTATTAGTGACACTGTCAAGTGCAAAGCTAGCTGTAACTGCATTACAACCTGAATAAAACTAATTTCCAGATGGTAAACCAAAATGAAATATGAGAATACAATATTCTGTATATATGTTTCATGTGTGCTAACACTTAAAAAGAAGTAACTCAAATGCCTTTCTGGTTGTTACTAGTCCTTAATTCCATCTTACTGTTGAGGGAATTGGGCTGCTTTCCTCATGGGATTCATCTGAGCTAGTTGTATTCTCTTTGACATGTCTTATTTAGTTAAGAAGACACGGAAACAAAACCTTTGCTGCTTCAGAGGGAGATAAATTACCTTGTTTGTGAATACCTATCCATTGGTTCTTCTAGATCCCCTTTGCACTGCAGGTGATGCTCAGGAGCCCTTGTGTTGGAGGAAATGGAGGACCTTTCCTCTTAGGCAGTGGGCAGACATGTGCAAAATGCTTGTGCTTGCTTTTAGATTTTTCAGTCCTGGTAAGCTCAACCACTGCTGTGGTTAGAGAGATCACAGTACGACAGCATCTGTTTATCCATCATTCAGTATTTTAAGAGATTAGTACAAGGCTATTCTTAGCACTGGCAGATAGATGGTATGTTATTTTAGAATGTGTATTTATTTAGTGTTTTCTTTAATGGTATCTGTGTTAGTATTTGAGGTCACTTGAACCAGCCAGGGTTGTATGAGTCATTTTTATCCCACTGAATTTACACATTGTAGTCTAAAACATTTTTTAACCTTTTCCTTTTTTTATTTCTTTTTTTCTGTTGTGTTTTTTTTTTCTCCTGGATTATGACCCTATAAAAACAACATATTTCTCATGTTGTGCCAAATGCAGCTCTGAAAATTGGCTTTACTTGATCTGTCTTGCCTTCTGGGCTTATCTGCTACTAGACAGTAGAGGTAGGAAGGAGACAATGCAGGGAGCCTGAAGACAGGAAGATGTCCTTACAGTGCTGGCAGCCTTCCTGTGTTTGAAGCCTGCAAAGATGTCTTCAGTCTAAGGGAAACAGAGACGAGATTTGGAAAGATAATCTTCCTAGCCAAAAGTTCAACAGAGCTTTTGGTTTCACTGCTGTTTGAATTCAAGTTTTAGATATAAAGTTTGTTGGCAGATAAAGAGTTTATTGACATAACTGCTTCTGTAAGCCTAGGCAGAGATAGTGTGTCACTATTTGTTGCTTCAAACTTTAAAAATAAAAATTTAACGTGAGGTTTGTAGAACTTCAGAATCATTGGAGTAAATGGGGATTTTTTCCTAATATCTGGCTGTACATAAAAGATATATTTGTCTTGCATTTGACAAATATGCAAAGTTTTTTAAAAGTCTTCTTTTATATTGAGACAGTAAATTTACCTGTAAATTTACCTGTGTAGATATTGAAAACTTGTCATACACACTTGAATTAAAGAAGGACAACATTTTAAGACAGAAAGAAACCTAATGTTTTTCTTTTAAATGATGTATACTTTTTCAGTCTTGTTAATGCTTAGGCATGGCAGTTCTTAGCCAAGAATTGACGATTATTGGTTTGATGACTGCTTAGCAACTGTACATTTTCTTGCTGTGAGTAGATGAAATTCTGTTTACTTGTGCGTTAGAGAAATCTCATCCATTCAGGTTCCAAAAGGTAGCATGAGACAAAAAAACACGTCAAACAAGGCTCTGCTTAAGTGACTCTGAGGCAGCAGACTAGTGAATTCTAAAGCAGAAGTTTAAATACAGCTTGGATTGATAAGCAACTGATTGGTATTGATATGTAACTGATTTTGGTTTGTATTTGTATTTAATGAAGTTAGTACTATTTAAGTAGGAAGGTCCACTGCATGCCAGTCTCCTCTGAAGATTCTTGACAGTGGGCTGGCAGGCAAGAGTTTGTTTTTTAAGAGAGATCCTTTTTTAAATCCCCTTTGTCAAGCTCCATCTGATGAATTGCAAAGCAATGCACCAAACCAGCATTCTTTCTCCTAAGTTAAATAAAGCAACCTTAAATATCCTGGGTACACAAACTGGAAAATAAGTTAATCAAACCAAGTTTTATTTTTGACATCATAATTTTTTTTTTTTAAACAAAGGAAGTATTATCTGAAGACTATAATCAGTTCAACTCACAAACATGCTTTAAGATTTCAAAACTAGATCTCATCTTCCATAATGTTTTTTTAATTAGGGGAATAGAAAAGGAAAACAAGTGGGTTGGGTTTTTTTTTTTTTTTGTTTCTTTGAGTCCCAAATGCTTTCTCACCTCTGAATGACCTATCTGTTCAACTTTGTTAGCAGAAGTGAGGAGAATATTCTGTCTGCAACTGAAAAACAAGTTAGTTACCCAAAGCTAGTTTTGCAGTTCAGCAAACTCGGGTTTTTTTAAGTACTTAAATGTTGGTAGCAAAATCAAATGTCAAAATAGGTTTATGTGCAGGAGGTTCAGTTATTAGTTCTGGTTACTGTTATTTTTCATCTTGTCATATGTTCTACAAGGTATTGAAGTTAAAATTTCATTCAAATTTTAAAATACATTTTTGGATTATTTTTTCTTCACATTGTAATAATCACATCTCAGACTGCAAGCAGAGCTCCCAACTTTGAGGGGATTTAGCTCATAGTCCAAACATTTCAAGCTAAGGAATTGCAGAAGGAAATGTTTCTCTGCTGCCTCCACTTTCCTGCAACCTCACAGGTTGAGCAGTGAGCAGGTTTGGCAAGTCATCCAAATGAACAAAAATCCTTTTTTGGCAGGTTTAGTTTGGGTTCTAGCTCTGGTTTGTCACACAACTGACCACACACCCAGGTATGTCAGAAGGGGAAAAAAATTTGGTGCAAAAGCAGAAAAAAATGGGAGAGGTCTGAAATGTTACTTTTGTGGTGACGGTGGCATCACTGACACAGGCCGTTGTGTATTTTTTCTGAGAACACCTGTGGCTCACTGAGCCTATTTCCTTCTCAAAAGCTTTCTTGTAACTAGACAGAGATGCTTCTTCAAGATTTCCTGTAAAGTGTCCCAGTATTAACTGCACATTTGCAGTCAAATTTGTTCAAAATCATAAATGCTTTCATAAATAATGGTGGGGCATCAAATACCAGCAATAAAAGCCTGAGTTTACAAGCTTGAAGTAGTTACTTTTAATCCATTCTGGGTCTTGTATGTTACCTGATGGATTAAAAACAACCAGCAGGGTCCTTAACTTGCTGCATGTGAACTTCCCTCTGGCTTGGAGGGCCAACACATCACAGCTGACCCTGCAGCCCTTTCACTTTTCTGCTGCTGTAGATGTTAACAGTAGAAATCAGTGGTTGTGTTGTCATTAGTGCAGATTACTCTTACTTCTCATTTTATAATATATTTTACAAAGTATGACAGGTTGTGGTCTCAGACTTCTTGAGAAAAATGACAGTGGCTTTTACTGTGAATTCCTCTCTCAAAAAAAATTAAAGTATGTTTTTCAGATAAACGAAAACTAAGGGCAGTATTTCATTTTTAACACTGTTTTTCAGAAAATATTTCTTAGACTGAAAATAGGAAAATGAGTATGTGTGCACAGAGGAACGTGGAGGGCATGAGGGTGCACATTCCAGATCGCCTGTGCTGGTGTGGTGATGCAAAGCAGCTGTGAGTTGAGTTAACCAGCCCTTGTGCTGTGCCGGCAGCCTGCTCCTGCCTCTGGTCCCAAAAATATTGCTCGGTTTGATACCACGTGGCTTCAGCTCTTCAAAAATGCAGTTTTGTGCTCGCTGTGGGCGCATTATTCAGAACTCTTAATTTTGTGTTCTCTTTTTTTTTAATTTACATTGGAAAATTTGCTGTATTCAGATTAGCATTAGTGGTTGAAAATGTGTATTGGTAGCTCAGGGCTTTTTTTATTAAATTATTTATGTGTATATGTAAAATATGTATGTATATGAAATTCTTGCTCAAGGGATAAATTAAATCATTAAATGATTTTAATTTAGATTTTCACATATGGAAATAATCAGAAAGCTAAATTTTCTTTCTCATACTGTTCATTAGCAATACATAACCTGATTCAAATGTCAGTGATGAGAGAGAATTTCTGTGGGGTGGTTCTGCTCCCTGAGTTGGAGAAATGTGATTCCTGAGTTCAGGAGAGGAAATGAGTGGCAGCTGATCAAATATTGTCACCAACCACCTCGTCATGGGAAATGCTTTTTGAGTGGATTTGGAGCAGTGTTACCATGGCTAGCATAATAGAAACTGCTGCAGAAAACTTTGAGTCATTACGGTTTGGTTTTGTCTTTGCAGTTGAAGCGATGTTTTGTTGTTGCTGTGCTTACTGAATGATAAAGTTTAGCAATTTCTGTTTGATCTCCTTTCAGAGGCACTGTGGCACTGGTGCATGTTCAGATTAACAGCACTAAGACCACTGAGGTTGCTTTTTATTTATGGGCTATAAAATGTATAAATAGAAAGCGGATTTGTCATCTTGCCTATTGAATGTGTCCTGTTGTCCCCCTAAGCTTATGAAATCCTCTGATAGCAAAATTCTGACCTGCAAACAGAGGAAAAAGGTTGCACAATTACATTATGTTGCTTTTAATAAATTATATTTTATTTCATATCAAGAGATAAAGTTTACCTTGAGTTGTATAATTATCTCAACTCCCAGTTTAGTTGGACTAGGAGGGTGCCAGGACTTGGGAGACAAAGAGCCCCTGGTGGATCTGCTACACCCTCCCCTTACACCTCTTTTCTTCTGCAGGGCTGGGAAGGCTTTCTGGGGTTTTGAAATAATGTGGAGTAATTTAAATACTTGGCCTTCAGCAAAATGAACATTGCAGTTGTTATATCTGGGCAGTTAATATCTCATAAGTAATGATAACAAATTAATGAAATTCTGTATGTAGTATTACTGCCAAAAGAAATTGAGATTCTGTGAGGAAAAAGGATGTCCAGAGCAGTAACAAAACCCAGTTCATTATAACCAGAGCTGGACACTGGTCTTTCCCAAACACTGAAAGAGTGGCATGTAAACTTCAGTGGCCAGAAGCTGCAGAGTATTAATCCAAACAGATGTGTATTTTAATGTCTGTGAGACGGAGGGGTTAATGCATATTTAGAAACTATACATAGGAGAAGTCAATGACCATGAGGTGGACAGGAAAGTGCTAAAACAACTTTTAAACAATCCCAGATGTTTGTTCTGAGCTTGCTACTCAGCTTGGGTTCTCTTTGGTTTCTTTGGAATTGAGGCCTTTCTTGTCTCCTTCCAGATGTCGTGGTGTCTTGAGTAGCAAGAGCTTCTGCTGTTGTTCTGAGAGCGTTTCATAAATGAAGCGCATACAGTGGCTTTGTGCAGCAAAATGTCTGCATGGCATCTTGTTAAGAAGGAGTGCTTGAGATTGCTTGAAAAACCATCAGCAAAGGTATCAGCAAAAGCCAGATTTAATATTAAGCGACAGCATGACAAAATTCATTGGCAAGATTCACTCTACTGCTTACAAGACAGTTAAGGCACAGCAAGGAAAAACAAGGAGCAACAAAACCAAACAAAATCCAGGTAATCAAAACAGAAGTGAAGTGAGAACTATCTAGGGATGTGCATTTAGATGCATGTGATTAAAGGGCAGTGAGGGTGATGATGAAAAGAAACATGGCCTAAAACAGCATTTAACAGCACTCAAACTTAACAGTACTTTAACTTATACCTTTTACCTTAAACCAAATAATTTAACAAAGGAACAATACTTAATTTATACCTAATTTAACTTACACCTTAAACCTAATTTATGACTTAACCGTGACAATTTAACAGAGGAATAACACTTAATAGCATTTAACCTAACTTACAACTTCAAAGTTATAGCAACTCAGCAAAAGAACAACACTTAGCAGTATTTAAGGTTAAGTCGTATGTCACAAGCTTACTTACAGGCCTGTCTTGCTTCAATATCCAAGGTATTTAAACATCTAAGAAAGCAGCATTCCTCTCAGATTTGCTGTACCATATGCAGACGAGCATGCACACAGACATGGAGTCAGTGCAGGCAAGGCACCTGTGAAGAGTTCCCCTCAGAGGTCAGTGAAATACTGGCTTCAAATGCCCTGCATCAACCTGGGGAAAGGGTTGAGCCTGGAGGAGTGGAGGTGTTAGTCCAGGACTCCTTCAGCAAGTCTCTAAGTTTGGCAAACATGAGGATTCTCTGGCTCTGAGGGGCCCCAGTCAGAGGGAGGTCACTGATCACAGCCCACTGCACCCCTGAAGAGCTCAAAGGTCTCATTTTGGACTGCTGTTTATAGAGTTGCCTGAAGGCTTTACTCATGAGTGTTCCAGCCTGGCCACACTTTGGGTCAGCACTTTCTTTGAAAGTGTAAGAACAGGAACATTATGCCATTCAGGCAAGAAAAATTTTCCAAGGCTGTTCATAAGGGAAGCAGGAGCTCGTTAGCCATTCCTAGGAGCAAACAGTGTCTTTGATAAGCTCAAAAGGAGCTGAGCCCAGGTGCTGTTTTCAAGGTTGGGGCCTAGCGAGCATTTCTCAGATCTCAGTGCAGCCTGGAAAGGGGATGGAGAGGAATGCACCACCACAAATCCTGATAAAACCTGGAAAGCTGATAACCCTCACAGGTGACTGCAGACTTGTTAGCCCAATCTCAGGCATTACACTACTTTGAAGTAAAATATTATATGGTAAATGCAAGAGGAATACAGTGCAGCAACCAAGATGCATCAGAGAGGTGAATGGAGGCGTTTCTCTAAACCAAGGAAATGCAATTCTTACTGATTTGGACCTCTAGGACAATATTTTGCATGGTGCTTACATGTAAAGTTATTACTTCTCCCAAAGGATGGGAGATTTAGGTTGAGGCTAAAAAAGGTGCATTTAGCTGCAGGCTAAGATGTGCTGGCCAAGCAAGTTCTGTTCCTTGTGCTCTCCAGTTACTCTGTTGGTCCACGTTAGCAAGAGGCAACCACTTTACAGAGCACAGAAATATGGGTAGTGTGACCTTCGTGTACTTCCAGTGGCACTGTTGGTCAGTTAATTAACTTTTAAAATTAGATTTATATCATGCAAATAGTATTGCTGCTGTTTGCAGAAGAATTGTCTCACAGTTCCAGCCTTCACCTAATGCATAGTCAGAAATGGCCCGAAGGAATCATGCTTTAATGTCATCTTTTCACAAGTCAACAGTTTTCTAAATAATAACGTATTTGTGATGTTGGAATATATGACAGCACATTAAACCCCCTTCACAATTGGTCTTCTTTAATACTATTGCTACTACTAATAATAATGTGAAATGCATTACTTTCATTATAACAGTGTAAAAATAGGCAAAAAATTGGCTTTTCTACATTTATTGTAACTTGTGAAAAACAATGACGCCCATCTGATGCCTTAAATTGTTGCTTTATGGCATTTGTTCTGCATACTTCTCAGGTTTTCTTAGGCAGGATGCTCTTAAAGCCTTTTTCTTCATTAAGCATCAAGTGTTACAGGCAATGTGGTTCCGTAGGTTTCTTTTCCCATTATACTTTGCCTTCCTGTTGAAGAAGATTTTTCTATTGATTTTCATTTTTCAGTTATAGCACTCAGGTAAGGCTACAGCTTCTCCTTGTTTGTTCAACTGCTTACTGGAATTTTATGTCTAATTTCATTAACTCATTTTTCCTATTCAGAAATATTATATTTGAAAAATATAATCTTAAAAGCTGTTATGAGATGAGCGTTATTTAATAGACTCCTTTAGATTTGTTTTCTGGTTGATTGGCAAGTTTGGTTTTTCTCCAAATCTAAGTAACATGATTCATGGAATATAAGTGTAATTTTGTTTCATTTTGTTTTTCCTTGTTGAATTCTTCTTCTAGAATCCACAATAAATAGATAGTTTAGAAATGTAGCAGAACATCTATCTGTGAGTATTTTCTTTTGTATATGGAATTGAGCTACTCTTCTTCAAACCTTTCCCTATGTCATAATAAATGGTACCTCCTACCATCTTCCTCTTTGTAGTCATTATTTTGTGAAGCTTTCAGGACAAAGCTAAGTGAGCTAAAGGTTTATCTGTTGCCAGATAAGTATTTTGTTTCTTAATTAGAAAAATACTGACCAGATGGCTATCAGACCTTATGACAAGTGTGTGTATTTTAAATCAGTATTCCAAACAATAATTGAGGATGCCCATTGATATGAAAAATTGTCAAAGTGCATCAGCCTGGCAGCACAAATTTAAGTTTCAAGAGGACAACTTGATATTTTTGCTCAAAAAATAAAATGTTCTTTTATCATATTTGTGGCAAGCTAATAGCTTGCAAATTGTCATCTTGAGCTGTGTCCCATGTCTTGTTGTCTTCTTAACAGTTGCATTTGCAAACAAGGATGAGCTCATGTGTAAAGTGTGCCTCACAACTCATGCAAATATGAAGAGCTTACAGTCCTTTGCAATCTTCTTTTGGACTGAGATAGGACTTTATTTTGTGTGCCATTTGCTACTAAAAGTGTCTAGCTTGTCAAAAACCTCCACTACAAATAAGTTATATTTCTATTATTCTACTTCCCATTTCATTAATGGGCATTAATGTGTTTGTACATATTATGTCATTTGACCTAGCTTTTAGGAGAATGAGGGATTATCATGGCAGACATTATATCTGAGCTGCTTAATTTATTTTTGGCCTTTGATTAGTTGGCACATTGTGAAGTGTTAATTTTTTGCACTCATTGAAATGTGTACAGAGATTCATGGGAACTTTAACCAAACCTATAGAAATGTGACTTAATGCTTGTCTGGCAGTATACAGCAGCTGTTCTGGATATTCTAGACTGTGCAAATGTCCAAGAGACAGGAAAGACTTAAAAGCTTGCATCAAAATAGTTGGGAAGGAAATGCAATTTAAGTGCTTTGGTTATAGGTTCTTCAAGCCCTGTCACTCCAAATTCTCTGAACAGGAGTGATAATCAAGCTGTAAAACCGTTTGTCTAGATTTTTGGACCCTGATACTCCAGATTTAAAAGTGAACATGAATTCTCTTTGAAAACCATTTCTTTGCTCTGTTTTAGAACTGTGTTTGGTATGTCACAATATCCTGTCCAAAGCTTTCTTGAGTATGTCACAATATCCTGTTTTCCACATGGATGCATGTATTGCAGACCTTCCCTGCACAAACAGGTCCTTTTGCTGTGAAAAACAGCAGCTCGTGAAAAAAACAAGAAAACAGAAGTCTCATGAAAATATCGGGGGTCTGCTGTGATTTTTTTTTTTTGTTTTGGTTTATTTTTTTCTTAATTCAAAGGCAGACCATAAGACTTCAGAAATGTCTTGCTACTCTTTTTGATAAAATGTAAAAGGTGTAATTGAGGTGTTCATTTCTCAGTATTGCTAAATATGATATATATTTAATACTTTTGTGGAGTATTTCAGATATTCTGTGTTTAGTACTTTAGGAAAAGTGTAGGTTAAGGCAGTTTGGAATACTTTTGGTTCAGTTGGGCCTACTTTTCTAGTATTAAATTATTAATTTTATTGAAAGACAGAAATTTAATGACAGGCATCACCTGAACTGTAAAAACACAAAGCTGCTGTGGTAATTACTGGTAGATGTTTTGAGACACATAAAACTTAGATTCTTTTATGTAGCTGCCTTTTACCTGACAGTAAGGTGATTCGATTTGGGTTTAGAGTTTTTTTTCTTTATATACCTTAAATTGCAATTATTCTAAACACACAGAGAAAGTTAAATGCTTTACCCTCCTCCTTAATAATTGCATTAATTTCAGGACTTAATTCTGAATAGGTAACTGAAAATTCCTTATATAGAAGTCTTCTATGCCTTCTAAAGTCTAACACTTTGCAAAATTTTTAAAAAGTCTGGATAGTTTTTACCTTGGGGGAGGGGGAAGGGGTGGAAGGTAGGGGAAATAGGTGAATTTTTGAGTGATTGAAATGATGAAAACCTCATTTAAAACAAATTAAGGAGTATTTTGCTGGACTGATTTATTTCTCTGCAGCAGAACTTAGCTTAACCTTTTATTTCTCTTGCAAGAATGGGTTTGAATGTAATTTAAACTGTCAAATGACATTTATCAAATGATGCTTTTGCCCTGTAACAGGAAAATGTCTTCCACAAAATTGATTAGCTGCTGACCTCATCCACCCTTTTCAGACCCTTCAAGGTGGATTTCAAAGAGTTGTAAAATAATCACTTCACTTTCAGTTTATACTTCAGCACAAGGCGTTTACTGTCCTGGTAGCAATACCTCAGTGTGTTCCACATCTGGGCAGGAGAGGATGTAAATGCCTGCCTATAGCTCTGCCTGTCACCACTCAGCCTGTTGTGCTTTAACCTAAACCTCCACTCCTTACAAAATAGGAACAGCTTTGGAAATGGCTTTTTACAGGACAATAGAATTAATAAGATTAAGAAACTTTATCTTCTAGGTGATTGTGCTCTAGTGATCAGGAAAATGCTCTGTTTTGTAAGACCTGCAGAGTGTTCAGTATCAAGAAGGTGCTGGAAGATTGAGAGGTAGTAGTCTCCTAAATGTGAAATTTTATATCCAGAAGAGTTTTCCTCTGTTGCGTTCTTGTTCTGCAGCCTCGTTTTGTAAGACAAATCCATCAGAAGCCCATAGACTTGCTTTCATTAGCATTAACCTACCAGTAAATGAATTAACTGTGCCATTGAGGAAGTCTGTGGCCTGTTCAAAATGGGGACTTTGTGTCTAAAGCAAAAATATGGTTTGCTATTTTTTTTTCTTCAGACTTCTGTGCAAGTTTCTTTGCCAAAGGAGAAGCTGTGATGCAGAAAGTAAAACCACAAACATAAAAATCTCAGAACTGCTGGTGGTGTTAAAAGTTCAGTTCTATTTTTAGACCCCCATAATTTCTTTCTTCTGAAGTCTCTACCACTCCTGCTTCTTCCAAAATCAGTGTTTAAAAATATACAGATTTGTGAAAAATGCACTTGACTTTCTCTTAGAGTAACAAACCAGTTGTAGCTTGTTTGCCTCTGCAGATCAGACTGCTGTGAATTAGCTTTCCATACACAAAGAGAGCTGGGAGATAAACAGCTGAAAAGAAAGTAGCACTTCCACAACTTCTGCCACATCCAGCATCAGGAGCAGCAGGGATTTTCCTGTGTGTGAAACTGCCAAGAGCTGTAACTGCGATGGAGATGTTTTATCAGGCTGTTCTGTGTGAAAACACCTCTTGCCTCCATAGTTTCAGCGAGTCTGGTGGGCTGATACGTTAAATTAAAAGGAAACAGTATCTATGCTGTATACTAAAGCTGCAACATTAAATGCAGAAAACCCGGTAGAGTATGAAGGCTTTAAATAGGAAGAGAGTTTCGAAAGAAGCTAGGCATTGCTAAGTAGTCTGAGTGCAATTTGTGATCTGTTCAGGATTAAATTTTGGACACTGTGCATGGCTTCTTTGGGCTTTCTATGGGGTTTTTGGTTTTTTTTGGTTGATGGGTCAACTGCTTGATTTGGGTTTTTAAATGAGCAATACCATCTGTAATGTGTTATGCAGGTTTCTTGCTGTAGCATTGTAGCAGTAGGCATCACCTTGTATCTGTTGGAGAACAGGGGTTTTGTTCTGACTCTTCTGGCTAAACATACAATATGTGCTGTAAATTGCCTTTATTATATGCTGTTTAAATATCTCATTGTCTGCTTTGCATACAAGCAATTTATTGCTGCTTATGTTCTGACAGAATGAAAACTAATGCTTAATTATGCATTGCCCTAGTAATGTGGTGTTTAGGGTGAATGTATCTGAATTAAATAAGGGCCATTAATAATGCCTAACAATTTATGATATATTCATTGCTTGATTTCAAATCATATAAATTAGAGAAGCTTATTTGAAATGTCACCAATATAAGATGGCTTTGTGGGAACACCTCTCTGTGTGCTAATTTCAAAATCATTACCAGCTGAGTCTTACTATTTATTCAATGTCCAGTAGGCTTTTATTATTCCCTTATTTGCAGTTTAATTACAACCTCTGTTTTCCTGACAGTGTGAATTCAATCCTAAACCTGCAGGAGCAAAATGAGTTGCAATCAGTCGTTTTTTGCCTGAAAGCTTCTTTTTGCTTTGGCCTTCTCCCTCCTCCTGTGGCCGAGCCACCACTCTGAGCCACAATTTTTTGTATGCGTGTTTAAAGGGGCAATGCCAGTCTAAGGCTTTTAACATTCTTCCGTCTTAAAGCTTGTAAGTTGTTGGGAGATGTTTCCAGGTTGCATAACCACCTGTGTTTATACTAATATCACAGAAGATACTGAATTAATTACTTAAAGGGAGGCTTCTGGGTCACTTGTTAACATTGTGTGTGCATGAGTTTACAAATGTTATTAATACACATGAGGTATTTATACATAATATGCATGGTTACTGTGCAACTAAAATTTTAGTCATTCATATTTAAAACAATACATTCTGTAAGACCTTTTTAATGGGATTTGAATTCCTCAAATATACAGCCAGCATTGTCTGTTTCAAAAAAGACAACATGCAGCAAAATTTTGCTTTGGCAACAGTAATTCAAGGCAATTAAAGGTTGTAGGTTGCAAGACTAAAAGAATTTTCCTTTTCAATATGATGCATATGCATTTATTATAAAAATGCTATATGTGTGGATTCTCAGAAGTAATTGCAGTTAAATGAATGTTTGATCCTGAGCCCCCAGTCCTCTGTCCAGTGAGCTCTTTTTGCTTCATGTATGCTTTGCAGTTATCTCTTGTGGGAAATTGTTTCTTGCTTATGATTTTATTACATTCAAAATCACTCCTCAGAGGAAAATGGGTATTTCTTATGTAATTATTACAGCTATTGTAACACAGTTTCTGCTGTAATTTGGAATACTGAACCTTCATCCTCACACACACATCTCATTTGCTATTGCTAAGGGAGCCAACTGTATTTAATGGGTAACATGAAGAGATGGGCGTAATACTTGTCAAAGGTATCACATGCATCTTAACACATTTTCTGTTGTGCTTAACTTTCAAGCACAGAAAAAGAAGCAAAATATGCATTTGAGATAAGTTGGAAGACAAACTGTTTTCTTTGCATTTCATATTTAGTGTCTTTCAGATGTGACTGTTTCTTCACACAGTGATGGCCAAGTAGAGAATTGATCCCTCTGACCTTTCTCTTTTCTTTTAGCTTTTCAAGAGCTCTTTGGGGGGGCTGTTTTGGATATTGTTTCTTCTCCCTTCCCCCCCTGCAATGTGGTTCCAGTTTCCACCACGATCTAATGACACGGGTATTCCATTCTGTCTTGTGTGCATTTTCAGTCTGGCCTCATCAAATCCATCCAAAAATGTACTATTGCACAAAGAACCAGACCTTGTACTTGAAAGGTTTAAATTAATTAATGGTCTGTGCTGCTGGGATATGCCATTACCCAGCTGGTGTGCTATACCAAAGGTCACTTCTACTGTGTGTTCATCACCTGTTTTTCTATTTTTCTAGAGAGGAATTCCCAAAAATATGAGAGAAATTGCTCTTACTTACCTCAAATTTGGATGAATCTTGAAAAAAAAAGTCAAAACAACAGAAACCTAAAAACAAACAAAAAACCAAAGCAACCAACCAAAAAAACCCCCAAAAAACCAACCAACAGAAAAAAGCACCCTGAAAAATTCAGCCCTCCTGAAAAAAACCAAAACAAAACCATCAAAACTTCTGTTAGTGGGCATTTTTCTGCTTTATTGGATAATGGGGAGCACGTACATTCACATCTTGCAGGGAACTTCTTAGAAGAAGTATTTTGGAATTGTTTTCTTAAAATCAAAGAATCCCTAGAGTATGCATATACAAAGGCTTTTTTCATTCCACTGTGTAGGTGATGCTTGTAAGACCTACAGGCACAAGTAAAACTGCCACTACATAGCACAAATTTAAATATCCACAGCATGAAAGCTATTCTATAGACATATGCAGAGAAGCTTTATATCAGCAAACTAAGAAAGCAAGTACACATAAAAATTTGATCCCTGCAGTTTTGATAATCTAAAATGCAAATTTGATAGCAAACTTTGTTGTTGTAGATAGTTGAAGTTGTTTCAATTCAGCATTTTTGACAATATTCAGCAGAAGGTGTTCTGGAGATCATTTTTATCTGGACCATATATGCGTGTATGTTTCTGCTACTCCTCGTTCAAGTGTGAAATCTGTGTGATCTGGCAGAGATCTGAAAGAGATGGTAATTCTGTAAAACAAATTCAGAATTTCATATCTCTGTGTAATATATCTACATGTCCCTGGTTTATTTGTACAGCAGCTAGACTGGTTCTGCAGATTCGTGAACTGCCTTGTGGCTTCAGGGTGAGATTCATGTACGGCCATATCAGCATCAGTAAAGAGCATGTATGCTGGTTGTAGTGATTTTTCAATCAGTGTTTTGTTGTTTTATGTTGTATTTAATGAGGTGTCATCATGATTTATTAGGCTTGTACAGCTGTGTTTTCAAAAATTTATTGGAGTTTCTTCTTTCTCCCCCTTTGGAGTGGTGAAAGAATGTACTCCCTACAACTCCAAGGAGTGGAGCACTTTGAGCCTATCCCAGACCTCTTTCTCTTTCCTTTCTCTGCTCTGTTTATTGCTGCCATGCTTCTATCTAGAACTTTTCAGATCTTTCCAAAGAGGAATTCTGTAAAATGCAGCAGATCTTAGCAGTTTTCATGTGGGCTGCAAGGATCTGAATTATAAAAATGAGCCATAGCAGGGAGCATTACTGGGGCTTTAAAGTATTGAAAGGTAAGGAGACCGCCTGACCTGCCTTCCATGTTGGTCTCTTTCTTCTGCTTAAGAGCTAGAAGACTCTTCACTTTTTTCCTATTTTGTTTAACTTCAGTTCTTCTGAAGGTCATACTTGCAGGGAGCACATTTTTTTTCCAGTATTTTTAACTTATAGCTGCTTCAGTGAAGGTTTCTCAAAATGCTTCTCTTAGGCAGGGTAGCATTTACAGACAATTAACATCTTCCTAGTTGGAAAGCATTGGTGAATAAGCAGTGCTGAGAAGCAGAGGAGCACACTTGTATTGCTAAATCCAGCCCCAGTGGGCATTCCCATTCTTACAGAGTGGGGCTTCCCTCCAAACCCTGTAGAAAACTGCTGAGAAAAAATGTGCTGTGTATGAGCAAAAATGTTTGGCTGGGTAAATTGAGATGCATGACCACGGTGTAGAGTGCTGTAAAACCATGGATAAAACGTGTGTCATGGGTATTTGGTGACTGTTGTTGTAATGGCTATCTCATTCCTGCTTTGGAAGGACCATTGCAGTCTTAACAATTCTGTTGTGTATTTGTCATGTTATAGTTAAACTTAAGTATTAAGTGAGGGTAGATTAATACATGCAGTACTAAAAACATGCCTACAAACTAGGTCTTGGTAAAGTTGTCTACCTTTTGTTATAGAGGTGTGGTCAAAAGTAAATTACAAATATAAGTGGAAAAATCCTCATCTTGAGAATACCGACAATGTTCATTTCAAAGCTAGAAAGAGTAGGTGGTCCATATAAATGTAAGAAAATAAGGAAAACCTTAGGACTTATGTACATTTCTATTTCTAGGCAAAAATTTTCCTGTTTAAATGTTTTGTCCAATGTGAACAATCAAAGAAATGCCTGAATAGTGTGACTTAGAAAAACTCATCTGAGTTTTGCACTAATGTAAGAAAAAACTTTTGCTTATTGAGCTGAAAGTACGTGCATTCATATGGGTGCAAAATTTCACTTTGTTTTCTATAAGCAGTTCAAGACACAGGCGTGTAAGATTACTTCATAAGCTGCAGGGGTAAATAGTCATTGGAAATAAAGAAGTTGAATTCTCTTTGGAAAGCATAGCTTGACTGGCACAACAAGAACAATGTGTTGGTGTAGGAGGCCATTTTGCTGGCATTGTCATTGACCTTCCATGAAAAGTACACTCCAGGTGTGCTTTAAAGCACTTTTTTCATTTCTGAAACAAGTCTAAATATGGAATACTATTTTTTCTCTTTAAAAGTGTCACTCTTGATATTGCATTTGATTTGGAAAGAATAACACTGCTTTTACATTCTTCTATTACCAGCTTTCACTCCTGGGATATAGACACAGGAAATAGTAGACTTTCAGAGTTAGAATATATTTGTAGCATCTTTGCAAAGACAGTAGCAACTAAATACATTCTGTTTTCTCTAGATCAATGAACTGAGCCATGTTCAAATCCCTGTTATGTTGATGCCAGATGATTTCAAAGCATACTCAAAGATAAAGGTGGACAATCACCTTTTCAACAAGTAAGTACAAGTAACAGTTTTGTGTGGAAGTAGACAGTGGCAATGATATTTTTATGAAGTACTATGGACTCTGTTATTTTTCAGTGCATGGGACTGAAGTTTTGATGATTAAGTTAATCCTGAGATAAACATAACCATCTGTGCTGTTCTAAAAAGCAACAGCAGAGGCTGCTGGGTAGAATTTTTCCTCCATATGGTTTATTACTGCCTTATGAGTATCTTAGATATTGAAGGTGATCATTTCTTGATGTGATTATTTATGGCTGAAATAAGTATTTAGTTGTGTATTTCTAAAAACATAACTTTATGTGCATGTGCTCTTTATTAAGTGTAGTATTTGAATAAGAATGAGAGCTTAAAGCCTATGTCAAATGTGAATAATATTCAGCTTTTTATTTTCCTTAATACAAAATCATACCTATCGTATAGAAGCTTCAAAAGTATTATGGTAATTTAATGTAATATCTATTGTCTCTTAAAAATAAAATGCCCCATAAGCAATATGTACAGACATACAAAACCATTAATACTAGTTTGTGTATAACCTGAATTTTTTTCACAAATATACGTAGAAATGAAAAATTTTACTACTTTGGGACCTGTGCTCTGTGACAAAGGTCAAAATAACTTCTCTCTTGTATAACTCTAAAATGAATATTAAGATATTAAGCTTAGTTTTGTATTGAATGAGTCAAACTTTCTTGAATTAGTCATTTTTGATGTCAGAGATGGTGTAGTAATTCTTGTAAAGCCAATCTAAGATTTCACCTTTGAAGTAAGTTTAGGTCAGTGGAAAAGCATTCTTTTCTCTTGAGTCCATGTTTCAAAATTGTCAAAATACAGTTTGTGTTCATTTCATCATTGTTGTAAGCAAATAAAATTCATTAAGCGTTGTGAAGAAAAACAAAATAACCCAATCTCATTAAAAAAAAAAATTAGAAGAGAAATTGTAAGAGGGTTGTTACTCTCAGCTTTCTATGAACAGTTTTGAGACTAAATTCTCTAGAATTTCTTGTGTTATATGCACAATAATGAAGTTGAATTTGTTTTATCTTCTTTCAGAGAAAATATGCCAAGCCATTTCAAATTTAAAGAGTATTGTCCAATGGTTTTCCGTAATCTAAGAGAGAGATTTGGAATTGATGATCAAGACTTTCAGGTAAGTTTGCTTTGAAAAAGCTGAGACTGGTGAAATGCACATTTGTTTTACCTTTTGGCCTGCCTCAGCTGTCTTCTGCTTCCTGCCTTTGCCATCTTTAGTCTCTGTGTTTCCCAGTAGAGTGCCTCCATATAAGCCACATTTATTGAAGCTACAGGGTAGTATCTCTTGCAGTAAAGAGGTAAAATAATGTCTGGATGCTTCTGGCAAGAGATTCTATATTCAGCTGAGTCACTTAGATAACAGTTGCTTAAGTGTTCTGTCTGTATGAGATGTGGTTTATGAAATGACCACAGCCTTTTTTTTTCCCCTCCTCATGTTCTTTTTAGTTAGAAGAGAATGACCTGTGGCCTGCCAGCTTCTTCCTGCTTCATCGTGTCTCATTTTCCCGTTGTTAAGAGGATCTGGAAACAAATTGCTTGTGTAAAGCAGATACAGCAAGCTAAGAAATTGCTCTAGATTTGGCTGGGTTGTTCTATGCAGTCAGAGTTTCGTTCTGCCTTTGCAAAAGAAAGTCCTTGAACTCTGCTTCAGCCTGATTTGCCGGTTCTCACTGACAGTTTCCTTTTCCATTAACAGTTCCTAATGCACAGCGTTTCGGTCACAGGGATAATTCCTTCTGCAGTCACACTGCAAGATGTCCTGTCCTAAAGAATGCTTGCTGTGCAACCCAGTACTGCCTCCTCTCATAGTCTTTTGCTTTTTTAAACTATTTTGATGTGAGCTGCAGTTATATTTATTATGTCACTAAGATATATTCAGAGAATTTTTAAGAAATGGTTGTAGGTAGCTAAACAAAAGGTACAAAATGCACTTGTACAATAACACTCTCATTCTTGCCAATGAAGTAAACTGAATGTTGCAGCCATAACCTATATTCGAGTCCTTCAACAATCCTTTTTATCAGTTTTCCCCTTTTCAGGATCAAACAATGTTAGAAATGCATAGGTGGCTTAAAATGTGCAGTGTAGATAGAAATTAGGTTATGAATCTCAGTGTACTGCCGCTCTAACCTTGCTAAGAGACTTTGCCATTCAGTGGAGAAGATGATTGTTGGTTTGTTTTGGCAGAGCTGTCTTGATTGTGTTCCATGATTTTTCATTACCCTATTTATGAAGAACTGTTCAAAAGGAAATGCACCGAGACTGAGGCCAGCAATTTTAACAGATATATCAAATTGCATTCCTGGTTCAGTTCTGCTAATGGTCCAAGGAGGATCCTATTGCTTGAGAAGTTACTTGATCTGTTTATATGAAGATTTCATTTTTCTTGACAAGGGAAGAGTGTCAAAGAAGGAAGACATAATTGCTCTTAAAACTGTGATGTCAATTCATGCTTGCTATCTTTAGCACATGGGCTTTTGACATTACTAGACAGTGGAAGGTAGAGTTCAGTAAATGTTAGAAGACTTAAGATGCTGTAGTGAGTTAAAACTGGCAAACTTGGCATAACCAAAAATGCTGCATTCCAAGCACTGTGAAATGTTTCCATCTGCACTGCTGTTCTGCAACAGAAATTCCTGTTGTAACTATGTTATACTGCTGTTTGGATTTATTAATGATAACAATGATAAAACAGCATTAAGGAACTGTCAGTGGATAAACTGTCTGTATTTTCGGATTAAAACCAAAAATACTTCTTTGTAGCTATGTGTTTTGGTAATGTAACTAATCAACAGTCCAAAATAAGAACATGTAACTACATCCTGGGTTTTGATACAACAAAATTATGTATTAGAAAAACAATCTCAAGCTTTTTAGTATTTAAAGCATATTTAGTGAAAAACAGAAGATAGTTAATATTAATTTTAACCTAAGGGAAGACAATGTCTGCCTTCACTATTGCTTTTTTCCTCAGCCCAAGCAATTTATCACTCTGAATTCTTTTTCTACTGGACTAATCTGATTAAAAAGAAAACAAATTAAATGCTCAAAGTATTAATGTATTTTGAACTCACTTTCAAAATTAAATTATTTTCACAGAACAAAACATAAAGAAAAATTGTCCCCCCACATGTAAGATAGGGATTACCCGTATTAAATGTAGAAGTTGCTTTCATTTTAATGTTACAGTCTCTGTGATTTAAAAAGGGAATCTAATTTGACAAAGGGAGTTTAACTATATATTCTTTTTTTCAGATAACCTTTATCTTCAAGGAAATTGTTCTAATTATTATTGATTAAAATTGTCTGATACTCAGAATCAAACCTGAAATTGAAAAATTATATGCAGTGTAGAAGGGAAAGCTTATAGAAGAAATATCAAGTTACTTTCTCTGATAGTTTTTCTTATATAGTCATTTTCAGGAAGGGAGCCTTAGTCAGCTGTGAACAATGTCATTCCCATTATTGAGCCAGAAAGGATTGGTTTAGATAAATAAACCCAATTACCTTCTTCATTAGTCAGACACATCAGTCACAGTCTCAAAGAACATTCATTTTAAATGCCTTTGTTTTCAGAATGTTCTGCTGATATCCTTGATGAGTTCTTCCAGAGGGCAAATAGTCTTTCCTTATGAGTAAGCACTAAAAAAACAAAACCTACCTCATGAAAAAAAATTGGTAGCATATGCTCTAAGTAGTGGGCTATACCAATTTTAATTGTTTACATTGCGTTTCTCATTTTGTAGTAATTTTGTAGACTGCTTAGCACATAGACTCAGTTCACATGTGGAATAATTAATATATGGAACTTGTCTAACAGATCTCCTTTTGTCTCTGAAGAGAGATTTAAATCTCACAAAGTACATGGTTTTTTTTCCTACAAGTAGTCTTTGGAGTCAGAGGAATTCCTAAAATTGTATATGGTTCATGCCTTACAGAAAGCCTTTTCTAGTATCGGCAATTACAGTCCCTGAAATTAACTCCCTTCCTTCACATGACACAAACCAACTCCCTTTTTTGAGATGTTTTTGGTAATCTGTCCTGCATCTGTCTATATTTCATAGCTAATTGGGCATCTCCAAGAGACATTTAGTATTGTACTGGGATGAAGTTTGGTGGAGATACATGTGTGGCTACTACTACTGAGTGTGGACTTTTTTATGATTCATGCTTTGTAATGGACAGCAGTGTGGAAAACACAATATGAAGTTAATGAAACCTTGAGTTTCATTTAAAGATTGCCAATACAAGCTTGTTATGATAAATTAAGTCTTTCATCTAGGTTAAGAAACTTTGTTCTTATATACAAAAAAATTCCAAAACAGTTACTGCATTAAATTATAAACTAGTCATTAAATTAAAAGAGAGAACACAAGTGATGATCAGTCAGTATGCATCAAAATTGCATTTGGATGATGGAAAAACCTTAAAACCAATTTAACCACTTATAAAGACTATTAATTATCAAAGGGAAAGGGACTACTGTTTTTCTTTGTACTGTTGGATATTACAAAAAAGTACATATGCATCTCTGATTGAAGATTACTTTTTAAAGTGTCAAAATAATTCCAAAGCCAGTGCATGAAGTAATGACAGATTTTTGCCTTGATAAGGTAAATTATGCGGGTTTTGTTAGTGTTTTATTGTTTAATTGAAAAAGAATCTGTCTAATGTTCACAGGAGAATACTTGAATGCATGAGCTGTTTCTAGTAGAAAAGAAAAAAATTGATGAGAAAACAGATATTGTAAAGTCCCACACTAAATTAATTTTCATTTCTGCATTCCCCTTCAGCTTTAGGCACTGTAAAGGTTATTCTACAGAAAGATTTCTACCCCCTTTACCCACCTCCCCCCCTCCCAATTAATGGGACTGCTATATTTCTTTAGGGTTTCTTTTCAAGTCAGTTGACTTTGTTATCTTAGAAAATCCAAGAGTAGAGTTCTGTTAGAAGAATTATAGGGTTAGCTTCTGTAAACTGCAAAATTATGAGAGATTAACAGGCAGGCAGCTCATCTAACACCCCTCAACAATCTCTACAAAAATAGGATCTACTACTGTTGCTCTGGGAAGGGAAACTTTTTTTACTGTGCTCCAACACATCTGTTCTTGCTTAAAGTTATTGCTGAATCCTACATCTGGATTCTGCTAGGCAGAAGAGGAAGACTGGGTTCTTGCCCAATAAAGTACAATTGCTCATACCAGAGGGCACCAATGTCCCAGTGTACCTAATGAACCTTCCACTGGGGATGAGGGAGAGTACAACTGACTTCCCTTGAAGTTTTAGTACTTGGTGTAATAGGAGACAGGCTCAGGTCTGATTTTTTCCTGTCTGCAGGAGCAGTTTGTAGAGATTCTCTGTACAAGACAAAGAATTCATAAAGAACTTTTAGCAGATTGGTCTGTAAGTTATTTTTAATTTATCTATGCTTAATATTTCTCTAAGCATTTTTCCATATAAAAGATTGAAATCTGTGGTACAGAAATCTAAAATAATTAATGAGATTTCCTGCTTTTAAGTAATTTCTGTAATAACAAACCAAAGGAACCTCAGTATCTTTAACTTCTTCTGATAAGGCTGTTAAGGAGACTTTTCAGTATCTCCCAGAGCTTTCTATGCAGAAGGATTTGTAGTCCAGACTCATAACAAGGCATCAGGAAAACAATGTAAATTCTAGGCTGGTATTTTAGATGTCAGCCTTCAATATAATTTTCTTTTGAGGTATCTAAACTTCAGATTATCAAAAGTCTTATCAATCTCTAAATATTTTTGTTCGTTTTACATGACTTATCCAGTCCTAAGACATCATCTTAAGAACTTAAAAAGTACTTTGTAATCCAGGATATGTTTCTTCAGACAAAGAAATATTAATCAGAGCTCTCAGCTGGTGCAGCTGCACTAAAATTCATGTTTTTCTTTCTTGACCCTTGTTTTGGGAAAGAACAAGCCACCTCTAGCATCAAACTGCAGACAACAATGTCAGCAACAACTGTTAGAAGTTGGAGCTTAGTCCTGAGACAATCTCTTCAATTAATACCATAAAGTGGTAAAATCGTCAAAGCAAGAACTGGCTTGTAAAGAAAATACCATTGCTAGTCATTTTATTTTAGCAGGGTAAGTCTGACAGTGCATGAAAAGTTCCTGGGCTCATCTGTCAGATGAGATGTAGCAGAGTATAGGGTTTATGGATCCCAAATGGACATTGATACCAAGATGTTCAGAACTTCTGACATCTTGTTTGACATGCGTATGGGCAGTGGTGGTAGTAAAGTGTTGAACCAGCTGTAGTAATAAAAAGTGTACTGTTTGTACTCTTTCCAGCATGTAAAAAATGAAGTTTGCAATCTAAATCTAGTATTCTAAGATTTAGTGCCTTAAGTGTCAGCCCAAATAATAATTTAGTGTTGGTGGGACTTAACCTTACTACATATGGCAACAGAAATTCTAACTTGTGGTTTTTCTCAGTTTTCCCTAGAAAACATTTAATTTGCCTTGCTTTTGGCTGTTCTTTGCATAAACTGAGTATCATTCACAGCCAGGCATTCAAACTGGAAAATAGTAATTTAGCATTGCTGGCAACATCAAAAGAACAAACTGATAGGTACTCCCTGAGTTCTTACAGACACAACTATTGAAAGAAAGGCATCAAGCCAAGCTTTGCAGGGCTAAAGGGAAAAGACCCAGAAAAAGTGCCCTAACTCTTTCCAAAGCAAGTGCATGCTGACAGCTCCAAACCCAGATCTGTGGTCTCAATAGGATAACTTGATTTAGGAAAGACCCTCATGTTTTATTCATTAACTCTTATTCAACAAAGTTGAGGAATCCATAACCTTTCTCCTGGAAAGATAGCTCAGTGCAAAAAAGAAAACGTTTCTCCTTTCTCTGTCGAAGTTTTTCACGTCTTTCACCATAGTAATCACTGCCTGAATACAATTTTTTAAATAAGTGTTCATAGGTGTTTGGAGTATGTACATACACATCTTAAAAAGATTGTAGTAGGAACTCCATATTTCTGATGGGAGCAGCACAGGACCAGTGGTGTCCTATTTTCAGTTTTTGGAGGTCTCATGACACTTGCCATAGGCGTTTTGAGAGTTACGCTTATGAGCTGACAAGAAATCATCATGCAAAATTGTCCATATATCTGGCAAAGGCAGGGGAAGTTAAACCCCTGAATGTGCTTGTAGCATGTGTTACTGGTAGGTCAGGTATGCTTTTCTCCATGTCAGACTGCTTATACACCTTCCAGTGTCAGAAATCTGTGTTGTCCGGTCATGCTTCCAGAGCAGGTTTTCCAAAAAAGCACCTGCTTAATGGCAAGAAGGCAGTGTCACCATACGAAATAGATCCGAAAGTCATCCCTACCTCTCACTGTATGACAACCCAGATATCTCTGGGTTTGGTGTTTCTGTTGTTAAAAAACACCAAGGCTTTGCCTTTCTTCCCTCTACAAGTTAAAACACTCCTGAAAATCATCTCAGAAGTGGACTACTTGTTTCAAATTACAGTAAATTACCTTGGAGCATCTGTGTCATCTATGAGTTGTATGACACTGTCTCTCTGATGTCCTTCTTAATCAGTAATCTTGATCTAATTTCCATATCCATGATTCCTGAGGTCTTGTAAAGAAAAGAAAAAAAAGAGTTGGAGGAAGTTCCAGGTTTGTCTTGTTGGGAAGCTGTGCCTTGGCCAGAGAGCAGCACTGTGACTTCTGCTGCAGAAGAACAGTCGGACCGTGTGTACATCATCCTCCAACAGCCATGAGCCACTGCCAGGCTTTTCCACTGACCTATGATTTCAGTCATCGCAGAGCATCATCTGTGCACTTGTTTTTGCCTATTTGTTCATGCAAAGCTTGCCCAGAGGCACTCTTAAATAGTCTGAGATGTGATCTGATTTGTCTTTAGGGTACGTTGAGCTTGTGAAGCTCATTTTAGTTTTCCACAGCTTTTGGATGAGATCACAGCTCCAGAAACCATTGTTTGCCTTTGTCCACACATCATGAAATGGGGAAGATTTAAATCAATGAGAAGCTGTTAAGCCAGTCAGTTTGAAAGATTACTGTTCTTCTAAAGCTCTTTATGCTTTACCACTAGAATTTTGCTGTTGCCCTTTTTCTCTTTCTTAGGAAAAGCTCTGACTCAATGGCAATTTTTATTAGGATCCCTTTTTAAATTAGTTACACAGAGTATTTGTCTTACATCCAACACATAGTTCATGTGTTCAAAGTTTCTAAAATACAATCTTGTCTGCTAAAATAGCAGTTAGAAAACAATGACATTTACATTAGGCGTGCGAGAGATTAGAATGAGCTAATTAAATTGACCTTTAAATCTCTCCACCCTCTTGGAGACTGGGGCTAATCCTTGGCCTCCCACTGTGGAGATAAAAATTCATGCTGTGAACATTTTAAGCAAAGTGGGCAGAGGAAGAAGAGCCTCACCACCAGTTTGTCTTTGAAGAGGGGGGGAAATACTTTGCCAGTTATAAATATAGCTTGCAGTTATGGTGTGAGATGGGGGACAAGTTCTTCCTGTACTTCAGTGGCTTTGCTCAATGTGTTTTCTTCACAAAAATAGTTTCAATTAGATAAAATAGCTCCAAACAAGCTTAACTTGTTACTCTTAGAAATAATCAAAGCTTCTTTGGAAATTAGCGTAGCTTTTTGATATCTGCTGTTCGTATAACCAACATTGAGTCATATCATTATTGTTATTTAATTACAATAGGTTGCTATTTTTATTGACCAATGAGCAAGATAAAAAATAGACTTCCAAAGGATAAAGCATTAGGTAATGTTTTAGCTGGCTTCTAAGGACTCTTGAGCATGCTTCTTATAATGTATTTGCCTTGATATTTTGTGTCTTGCATTTTTGAAATGCTAATTATTGCAGAGTTTTATAATAAAAAATCCAAAAAATGTATAAATAATGGATAATTAAATGACAACAGTCAAAATTTAATTGTCAACAAGCAATTGACATTTCATGTAGTGAAATCTTGTAGAGGATGCAAAATCCATTGAAACGTTGAAGCAGAATAAAGTCAAAGATTTTGTACAAAACCCACTTTGATCACTTGGTATTCTGAGCCTGTCCAAATGAGAGCTTTTAATATAGTGAGATGAATACTTATATGATTAAAAAAAGAGTGCAGAACTACGGAGATGAGGACTGTGTTCAGGGAAGTGGTAGCTCTGAGAAGGAACAAGGAGGAATTTCGCACTAGGGGGCCTTCAGACTAGAAAGACTAACTGCACCCTAGGGTGGATAAATTAGAAGGTATGAAAATAAGATCAGAAGGAGTTCTAACTTCTTTTTGACATCTGTTTATTTTATACCTGAAGCTAAAACTATATATAGTTTTGATGATAGTAGTCTTTAAAACAGGAGGTTGAAATTTGGATGTAGAAAAAATACTGGAAAAGTGTCAAAGGAATTTAAGGACATAGAGAATGCCATTGGGTTGGGAGAGAGAGTCTGACCTGCTGCACTGGGAAAAATTAGAGTTAAGAAGTAAGTAGTCTGTGAATATATTTGCAGAAAAAGAATACAAGGATATTCCAGGAATAAAATAACTATGAAGACCAGAGAAGGAAATAATTAAAATTCAAAATTCGACTCACCTTTCCAGCAGCAGAAATGGCTAAATACTAGAAAAACTTCAGTGGTGAATCTTGGTCTTTTGAAGATAGAAAAAATCAAGACTGTCTTTCTGGAGCTTACCTAATCCAAAAGTAGAGATTGGAGTTCAGTGTAGGAAGTGCTGGGTGAAATGAAATAGCTTCTAATGGGAAGCAGTTCCTGTTGGATTCTAGTTTAAGACATTTTGTTGAAATCTCCAGAAGCTTCTGTGAATGTCCAAGAGTTGTGGATCAGGTCCTAAAAGCACGAAAAAACCTTTTTCCTTACCTGATATATATTTATTGTAAGAAATAAAGCTCTGTGCAGATTGATGAGAGTGTGGGAAAGAGGAGAGAGAGTGGGTCTACAGCGAAATTAAACAACCTTGCAGGTAGTTTGCAAAAGAATATGCTGTTCTTAGGTGAGAGGATGACATATAATTTAGGTGTGCTGATTAACCTTTTTTTCTTCAAGAACTCTCTGGGAAGCTAAGTACTAGTAAACAGTGTAGTTTTTAGTGATGTAATTTTAAAGCTTTTTTTTTAAACTTATTTTATCAGAAATTAGTTCCGCATATAGGATGAATTCTTTGTGATTTGTAGCTTCTCAGCACTGAAGATCAAATGAATATTTCTAGTTGCCTGCTAGTCAGTGCAGTATGGGGGATCTTTTGTTTTTTTAAATATTCATTTATGTAAGGGCACTTCAGCTTCCAGCCAGTGATTTGTCAGAGGGAAACTATTTGGGAAAGAATGGAGAAATTTATCTAGTAGAGGTATCTGTGAGCTTGGCATGTTAAATGTGTCTTCAGTTGTATAAGTAATTACACAAGTAATTTAGTGTAGTCTTCAAGTGACCTCATGAAAGTATTCACACTTTAAAAGTACAAAACCTTTTCTTTCTCCTGAGACCAAAAAACCAGCAGGCACAAGATTAAAACTTCACAAATGAGAAGTGAATGGGGAATTGGCAGAACACGCACACTCAGAGCAGGAGACTTGCAGTGAGTTGCTAAGTGAAGCTGTTAAGTGGAACAGGGTATGCGTGGCTGACAGATGTTTTAATTGTGCCAAAGATCCAAGGCACACCGTGGAAAAGTTGGAGAAGGCTGGGAAAATCTGAAGAGGACAGGGCAGTCTGACCCTTACTTCTTTGAATTTTGAGCTCACTAATTCTGTTGTATAAGCAGCTGATTTTTATTAACTTAATGGGGCTAATACCTGCAACATTGTACAGCTGGAGACATGCTCTGCTGGCTCCTGGCACAGTAGGGAAGAGCTGTGTTGTAGCAGTTAGCAATTGTACAAGGGTTGTTAGAGCATCAAACCTCTGTCTCTTGGAGAGTAAGAGTTGGGCATTTTTTGTCTCCATCTGAGGGATATCCTCCCTGTTCTGGCTTTGTGGCTCGTAGATCAGTCTGTGCTAAGTGAGGAGTGGCTCATTTCCCATCTGTTCATATTCCACTTAGTCTTCCCCTAATTAAGAAGCAGAGCCAGAGGGAATTCAGTCCGGTATTTGCCATGATCTCTCTCTCTCTGTGTCTCTCCTTTCCCCCTCTCTCAACCCCATTTATATTTTCCTTTTGGAAAAGGGAGATGCTAAGTTTCATTATTTATTTCCTCCCTAGTCCACTAGAGATGCCTCACTTAAGAAGATCCTGCTGCCAGGGACCCCAGTGGGTCTCTCTTAACTGAGCTTACTGCTGGATTCAAGCAGAGGAAAAGCCCTACACTGCTCTCTTTAAACAGGTTCAATCAGATTTGCTTCCAAGGAATTTGGGCACAGATGTCTACCATGCAATTTATCTTCCTTACTTTTTGTACAAATCATCACTGAAATTTATCTGTGTTTTCTGCCGAAAGCTGTCTGGATCCCAGAAGCTACCATTTATATCTCAGAAGTGCATTCAACAGTAAGAGAAATGTCTATACAATGTGACTAATAGTTGTCTGAACAACAGGGCAGTACAATTCAAACAGATGTGTATTTTTAGGCTGTCTAATGAGCACGACTGCATTATCTTTAGGCAGACAATAAGAAGAAAGTTCATTGACTTAAAAACTTGCACAAGATAACCCCAGAGTAAGTTAAACTTGTTAACTTATCTGGATATAGCTAAAGTCTAAGTTAAAAGTGAAATCTGATACCACATGTGGTATTTCTGATATTTCTTATTAGTTATAGGTTTTCTAATGTCTGTGCTTCAAAATGGTTTAAGTGCAGGACCTTCTTGGATATTCTGTGTCTTAACTTAAAAAAGAAACATTTTCTAATGAAGAATCTCTTCAATTCCAAAACCTGTACTATTAACTTGTTAGTATTTGGCTCTATGACATGCCTGAACGGTCTAACAGGTAAGTTAGCTTCACCTACATCAAAAGGGAAGAATCCTAGTGGATTTAAAAAGCCATATAATTTCCTCTTTGAAGCCCCTAAAATCTCTTAATTTCATCCTTTCAGTGAAACTATTTCTTGATCGTACTTGTTAATGATGATTTGCCAGTGCAAGCCAATTCTTATCGTCTTTCTACTTGTTGTCAAGTAGAGATTCATTGTTGTCATCACCAGGTAACAGTAGATGTATTTTACTGAAGACAGATTTCTATCTATAAACAAGTATAACTAGTATAGTTGAGAGACAGGGTGTTTTGCAAGGTACCTGGAAGCTTTACTTTAGAAGGAATTTGAACTTGTCTCTGTTCACAGAAGTGAGAATTAACCATTACAAATAAAATTATCTACAGAACTCATTATATACAAACAAAATTTTATACAAAATTATGTACAAAACTCAACTATGTATTTATCAACACAAGTAAGTGGCAATTACCAGTAATCTGCACAATATGATATAATTAGATTTATTTTTCTGCTTTTTAAACCATGCGTGTTTAAGAAACTTGGGCAAGTGTCAAAAGAAAACACAGAAAATAGTAATAATTAAATATTTTCCCATGTTCCAAATGCTTTTAAAGTTGAAAGTAACTACATTCTGTATTGTAAAAATGCATTGTATTGAGAGAGTTATCACAAGAGTGGGGAGATAGTTAAAATAAAGTCTCAAAGAGGTTGTTTAATTAGAAGTTGTTTTTTGTTTAAACATGTTCAATGTTTAAACATCTGAGCTTAATTTATTACTAGAGTCAAAGTATTGTAGAGAGGGCACTTGGGTTATCTGTGCATGTATGGAAAGATGCTGCTTAGCATAAAGTTGGTTGGTTTATTCTGACAAATTAATATGCATGTGGTAAAATGATAGCTATGTGCATTCTTAATTAATCTTGATATAGATAAATACTAATAAAATAGCCATCTACTAAAAAATAAATGCATCACTATTTGAAACCCATTAAAACATTAAGAAAAAGTCAAGTGCAGCTAAATAATTATCCAGAGATATATTATATTCTCTTGTTAGCAACATTTTTGGTATGATAGTTATATTTGCAAATTGATTTTCATTATAGTTAGCAATCAGGCAAAATAAATTTTCATTAGGGGAAAAAAAAGTTACTACTGGAAAAACAGGGATCTGCTTAGATAGAGGTAACTTAAGCCAATTTCCTCTTGTCCTTTTGTTTGTTACCTGGGAGAAGAGACTGGCTCTCACCTGGCTGCAACCTTCTTTCAGGCAGTTGTAGAGAGTGATGAGGTCACCCCTGAGCCTCCTGTTCTCCAGGCTAAACATCCCCAGCTCCCTCAGCTGTTCCTCATCAGACTTGTGCTCCAGACCCTTCCCCAGCTCCATTGCCCTTCTCTGGACTCTCTCCAGCACCTCAATCTCCTTCCTGAATTGAGGGGCCCAGAACTGAACACAGAACTCGAGGTGTGGCCTCAGCAGTGCCCAGTACAGGGGCATGGTCACTGCCCTGCTCCTGCTGGCCACTCTGTTGCTGCTCCAGGCCAGGATGCCATTGGCCTCTTGGCCACCTGGGCACAGCTGGCTCATGTTCAGCTGCAGTTGACCAGCAGCCCCAAGTCCTTTTCCAACTTGCATCTTTCCAGCCCCTCTGCCCCAGCCTGCAGCACTGCAGGGGTTGTTGTGACCCAAGGGCAGCACCAGGCACAGGCCCTTGGCCTCGTTGAGCCTCAGAGCTCTGGGCTCTCCCCATCAATGCAGCCTGTCCAGATCCCCCTGCAGAGCCTTCCTGCCCTCCAGCAGATCAGCACTGCCAGCAGATCAACTTGCTGTGTCTGCAAAGGGACTGAGGGTGCCCTGGATCCCCTCATGTGGATCATGGATAAAGATACTAAACAGACCTGGTGCCAGCACTGAGCCCTGGGGAGCACCACTGGATGGAATTCCATTCACCAGCACTCTCTGGGCCCAGCCATCCCAACAGTTTTCCACCCATCCAACAGAGCACCTGGCCAAGCCATGAGCAGGCAGTTTCTGCAGGAGCTGCTGTGGGAACTGGTGTCAGAGGCTTTCCTGAAGTCCAGGTAGGCACATCCAGAACCTTTCACTCATCCACTAAGTGGATCATCTTACCATGGAAAAGGAGATCAGGTCAGTGAAGCAGGACCTGCCTTTCACAAACCTGTGCTGGCTGGGCCTGATCCCCTGGTTGTCCTGCACATGCGATGGCACTCAAGAGGATCTGCTCCATGACCTTCCCTGGCACCAAGGTCAGACTGACAGGCCTGTAGTTCCCTGAATCTTCCTTCTGGATTTTCTTGTAGATGAGCATCACATTTTCAAACATTCAATCAACTATCATCTCTTTCATACCCAGTGCAACCCAGGCCTGTGTTTCACTCAAATATGAAAAACCTTTTCATGAAGGATATTAAAATACACCCTAAGAGTACTTGAAACTTTGAGTTCATGTCCTTCACATTTTACTTTTTCTCCTTCAGATGTTCAGTGGCCAACTAGCCAACACCCTCTCTTCCAGCTTTTTATAGCTAAACAACCTAAGTCTCCTGCCAGTCTTAATTGCTTTCAAGGTTTATATTATATGTATTACAGTCTGAAGACTAGAGTTCTGTGGGAAAAATACATTCAGAATACTGTGGTTACTGCTTTATTGCAATAGTTAACCTTAGAATAATGTACCCTTTTCTGCTGGGAACAATAACAAATAATTACTCAGTAGCCTTTATTATTATTAACTGAATTATAGCCTAATAACTCAGCAGTAGTTTAATTCACTACATACGCTAATGGTTACCCGTGCGTTCACTTTTTTTAATGAAAAAATTATTGCATTACATCATATTTTCAATCTGTGATGAAGGCAACTGTATTTGTACTTCATTTTTTGATTTTAACTTCTATTATCAGCTCTTCATTTTGTACTATTAAATATAGACCTGGAAAGAAAACCAAGTTTTGATTGTAGAGTACAAAGGGGTTTTTACCTCCATAATTCAATTTGAAAATTATTGGAATACTGGTATCAAGTGTAGCATTAAAAAAATTTAATCAGTTTATAATACTTGTTACCTTGAATAGACTTCAGTACATAAAAACTTAACAGTGGTGGAATGGTGGGAAATTAATTTCAACAGAAAAGATCTGAAAACAGACAAAGAAAACTGCTATAATACTTGAATTTTCTACTATCTTCAATACCATGTGAGGTGATGGTGTATCAGGACTTGTATTTGTTAAAATTGACTGTCCAAAACCCAGTGCAGAGAAGGAGCTGCAGTGTCTGCAGTGGTGTCCTTAAAGCTCTCTTCTGATTAGTCTGGAAAAAATGTTGATTTATAAGCCTTAGAGAAGCACCTACATCCTTCCTTTCATTGAGTAGAGAGGATAATAGAGAAAGATGTCACTCTTTATCATAGACATCAGTAATTATTCTGGTTCATTGTACAAGCCTAGAAATATACAGAAAGAAGTACAAAAGATTTATTTCTCCTACATGTCATAATTAAGGTTTTTGTCCTAATAAGCCCTTGTAGAGCTGTGTGCTTTTAGGTGATTTACTGTTATTCCTGTTACTCCTGAGTATTTCTGTTGAACTAAGCAACCTTGTGGGAAAATGGTTTTATTTCATGTTAAATTGATTTCAGAAAGCACCCCACAGTTGGGCTAAATTAAACAATGCCTGAAGGCCTATTGAAATCAATGGATCTCTAAAATACAGAGACATAATTGTATGTGTTCAAGTGTCTTCTTAAATTGGGGGCTATAGTTACCTTAATTTTTTGGTTGAGGTCATTACTTTATAATAATTACTTGACCTTCTGTCACAGGGGTTGAATCTGCATGTCCAGCTCCTGCTGAAGTCCATAGAGTGTGTGAACAGATTGAATAATCATTAAAACCTCCAAATAAACTGTTTTTAGGTCCTACAAAAATAAAAACATGTGGATTTGGTACCTGAGTGTGGTAGATAAAGTGTTGGTAATTACTCTCTCAAAGCATCATCATTCTTCTAGTGCAAATCTGTTCTGTGACTTAGTTTGTGATGCCTTACCACACCACTCAAACATTCATTCTGTAACTGTTGGAGCTGAACTTTTGCAGTTTAGGAGTCTGCAATGTTTGCATTTATATATGAAATCTTATTAAAACTATCTTTTAAAGTAAAATGGCTTTTCACCTACAAGGAGAACATTATGCTATATGAATGTGGAAAGAGAGGAGGTGTATTTCAATTTAACAAGAGCTGTTTGTGTAGTAATGGTACAATGAGGAAGGATAGCAAGAGCTGGGCTTTTCTGTTAGGAGTAGGAATATACCAGATGGTTACTGCAAGTTTGTTTCATAAACATAGAAGTGTTCCAGTAGTCTATAATTAACTTGTTTAACCTTTTCAGAGTATGTCCATATTTATGGAAATACACAAGGGGTCCAAAACATCGGTGTTTTCTCATGGCTGTGTTGCTTCTCTTACTATATTTTTTTTTAGTGCAATTCAAGTATATAATAATTGGCATAAGTTCTTATTGGTAAAGAAAGATGTTTCCAGGCCAAAAAAAGTTGTTATACTTAGTCTAATTTCTGTTTTGTTTTATGAATACAAAGAAATCCAACCTGAATACTACTTACTCTCTGAAAAAAGGCAGAGGACTTCTCTTGCTTCTGTTGAAGCACTAGTAATTTTAAACTTCACTCTAAAAATAGTCCTTTATCTCTCTTCTAAATGCTATACAGTCATTAACTAATTTTATCCTCTTGAGACATTATGGAAGTAGGCTTATTTTACAAAAGAAGGTATTGTACAATATTATTTGTTTAACTCTAGATATGAAATCATTGGAATAGCTCTGGTACTAGAACTCAGAAATGTAACTGTGATCTTGGTTATGTACCAGCTCACACTATCTCAAGAGCAAATCCTGCTAGTGTTAAAGTGAAACTGTAACTCTGGATGAATCCTCTGTTTATAATTATTGTGGTGTAAGACAGTGTTCCTTCTAGATCTTAAATTACTCTATGTTTTCATCCCAAAGCTTGATAATATATACATACCAATGTCCAATAAATTCTCATTAAATGTTGAAGATGAGTTTAGAACCGCTGATGAGCAATACCTTTCTCCTCAAACATGCTTTTTTTCTCAGAATATTTTTGAAGTGTTTTCTCAAGATAATGTCTGTGCATATGTGCTTTGCAGAATTCAGCTTGGTGCAGAGATATTGAAAAATATTTTTAAATAAATGTAAATTGCTTTATTTGCTCTAAATAAAAGTTACATACTTTTGTCTGACTTGATGCCTTTTTTTTTTGTTTTAAATCAATTGACAGAATTCATTGACAAGAAGTGCACCCCTTGCCAATGATTCCCAAGCACGCAGTGGTGCCCGCTTTCATACATCTTATGACAAAAGATATATCATCAAAACTATAACAAGTGAAGATGTAGCAGAAATGCACAACATACTGAAGAAGTACCATCAGGTAATAAATGAACTCTACCAAGGTGTGGGATGTCTTCTTAAATATTATAATGCCAATCTTTTTTAGCGCCTTAGAAGTTTTAAATTAATAATTATGGAAAAAGAGTCACTTCAGACTTTTTCCTGTTTGCATCAGCAATTTATTATATGTCTGTAATTCACAAGGATGGACTTTTCTAAGTATCTGCACTAGTGTTTCATAGAAAGATATGTCTACATGATAGAGGTAACTTGGAGGCTGTAAGGCCCTTTGCCTTACTAAAAAGGTGGTTTTTCTTTTGGCAAGTGGACTCCCAGGCTTGAAGGTATTTTTTTCTGGGCTTGCTTGGAGATGTCTGTGTACATGTGTATGAATGCTGCAGGTGATCTCCTCTTTCTGATCTGGTCAGTGAGTGTTCTGTGTTTCACAACAGATTTCAAAGATTTAAAGTTGTATTATAAAGAAATTAAAAATAGGATATGATTAATGTAAAAATCCTACTATTAAAAAAAATGAGTTTGATAATGTGAATTTTCATACACAACAGTGAAGTTAAAAGTGAACAGTGGAGATCCCTCAAATCAGCCTTGAAAGCTGCCGTACACTGCTTGTGTATAGTTTGTGTCACTGGCACAGAGGGAACAGAACCTGGGAATTACAAAAGGCCTTAATAAAATCAGTACTGGTTTTCTTAGCCCTACATCTGTTTGAATAAGTTCTAAAGCTGCAGAAGTCAGAAAAGCCTCTAAAAAGTCACCTGAAATATGCTATGCAATAGGAAGGGGATTTTGTCCTCCTATCCATCTTCCTTCTCCTTTCTGCGAGTTGGAATTCCAGGTAAATACTGAAGAACATTTGGGATTGGGCCTTCTTTATTGTTGTTTAGGTGGGATTTTTTTTGTTGTTGTGCAATATTTGCGTTTGTAGTAGCGGATTTTTTTATACATTACTTTTGTAAAACCAGTTTTAACTTCTGAGGTGGGAGGCCATAGCATTCTTTCAGGATACTTGGAACTGAAGGTATTGCCAGCTATCTTTGTAGATCTCAGAAGGCCTTCCAAGTCCAAAGTAACTTGAGAAGACTTCAGGATGTTAGATGTGAACTCTTCTCTCTTCCTGTGGTATTCCTCAGTTTAAATAACATGTAGGGCCATTGTGTGTTTATTTTGATTGTGAATAAATATTACTATCAGAAATATTCTTAAAACATCTCCTAATGACAGTTCTACCAAAGAAAAATTTAAACCTAATTTAAATCTAACTGTATTTGGGGGTTTATTTTTATGTGAGTTTTCAAACTTGCTATTTTAATTTTGATCTGAAAGGGTTTGATCTATGAAGCTGTACAGCAGAATTAAAGTTTTAGTTTGTTTTATATTTGGCATCAGAAGCTAGTAGTAATGATACAGATTTTGAGACTTAATCCAGCTGAAAAGTCATTTTGCTTTTCAAAACAGTAATCTTTCAAGAGTATCAATGAAGACAGTGCTAACATGAATGAATTTAAATAATTTGGAGTCTCTTTCATTAATGCTTTCCAACATCAGGGTTCATATTAGGCTAGGTTACAAGGAATAATGTTCTGAAGTTTATCTCTACCAGGCACCTAATTTGACTTCATCCTGGAAAATCTTTCATGTAAAATAGCTCTCACTAGTGCCTCCAAGAGATTCATATAGATACAACTTGTATTTCTTTTTGTCTCAGAACTTGAAAGCACTGTACAAAATTCTAAATACAGAAGCACTCAAGTACAGAGACAGTTTAATAATTGGACTTTTTTATTTAAATAAATTCATTTCAGTATCTTCAGCAATGTACTGAACAAGATGGAAATTAAATCCATTAGCTCTAATGACAGTTGACACACTGTCCTCTGTGCTGCTGCTGGAAATTGAATGCTTGGGATTACAGCAGCTTGTCCTTCCATTTCCCTAGCTGTTTTTCAGGCATGCAAAGCTTATCTTCACTTGCTTTTCAAAGTCTAGCAAACCCATTGCCCTGGTGGAAAGGTATTAATAATTCCCTTGACCAAATTGTCCCACACAGATTGGCCTTCTGCTAGCAAACAGTCCAATGCCAGATACCGTCCGCTGGCACTTGAGCTCATTAATAGTCCCTACTGTGGTTTTGATTTGGGCCAGTTTACTGTCCCCCAAATAATTCTGGGCAAGAATAAAGGTGTTAATTAAGATGAGTCAATATTTCTACTTAGGAGTTTCTGAATATAAGCATCCTTTTTTTAAGAGGGGAGCTTAATAACTTAGATGTGAGTTATTCCATTCCAGCTGGAACTGATACCTGAGGACAGTCCAAGACCTGTCTGTTTCACTGGTGTGGATGTAGCTCTGTGGTTCTGTAGGATGGCACAGCTGCAGTAGTACCAGACTTCTCAGATGCTGCCCTTGTACTCCTGTAGAAATCTTTGTCAATAAAACAAGTTCTTGTGAGTTCAGTTTTATTTTAGCGTACTCTCTTCTGCCAACAGAGGAATTGTTACTCTCAAGTTCCCTCTATTGATTTTCATACCTTACTGTCCAGTATCTTTCTTGATTGTTAATACTTGTACACTAGAGTGCCAAACTTGGGGTTTTTAGGAAGAAGTCTGCTTGTTAGCTTTCCTCCAGTTTCAGTTCACTGATTGTCAGCAGCACTCACCACATAGGTGAAAATTCCTGGCCAAGTTATGTTTCACAGCCCGAGTGGGATTGGGAATGGTTTGGAACTTCTGGTGGCATGCCCCTGCAGCATACCCTGTGCCAGTCTCCTCTGAGAGCAGAGCTGTATTTGAAAGGTTCAGCCTTCTGAGAATGGGAGTGTGCAGACCCAGTTAGGCAGTGCAGGGATCATCCTGGAAAGGACAGCCTTTTTCAGGTGCATGAAGTCTAGGGAGGTGATTCATGTGAGAATTTTAAGCTTTTACTCCCTTATTCCTCTAAAAGAGCTGAAGTTAGATCATCTGACCATTTACAAGAACAGTGTCTTGTAAACCATTATCTTGGACCCTCCTTCATGTGCCCAAGAAGGCAGTAATTATCTTCCATTACTTCTGACATAAATATGAATGAAATTCATGCCATTTGTGGCAGACTATTTCTTTCAGGTTTTGTTTTTTTCCCCTCTGCAAATTCATTCCAGGTTCCTTCCCAGTTTGAAACTCTGAATGAGTTTCATTTAAACCATAATATTTACTCACGTGTTTCCTTATTAAGGCTAATAGCACAAGGCTGATAGAATCATTCTAGACCTTGAAAGCACCTCTGTCCTTGCTTAGGGACCAAACAAGCCTTATCAAATATTTTCCAAGACTGCTTGAACTGCTTAACAATAAATACCAGAGGGGACATCTGTCTTGAAACAAAGAATGCTGGAGAGAGATGCATCACTAGGCAGAAGTGTGGGACTTGATGTGTCCTTCATTCACCAAAACAGTTTTCATCCTGGCATTTGCAAAAAAACTATTGTTTTCCTTGCACCTTTTTGAACTACAGAGCTACCCATGAGGCATCTGGGAGTTTGTGTGGTTGGCAGAGAAATGTAGCACAGCAGCTTTTCATGAACCTCCAATAATCATGAGCTTATCATGAACCTCCAAAATCTAATTCAAGGCATTAGTTATTTTTTTGGAAGTTACCAAAGGATTAGATGGAGACATGTATACTGCCATTGGCAAGTAGAAATGAAAGTTATTTTGTCAGTAACTGGACATCATAGAAATGTGTAGTTCCCAAGCCCATGCAGTTCTGTTAGTCCTTCTCTCCATCTGTCTGAAGGTTTAATAACCTGTCTGTTCTTTGGAGCTCAGAGGAACTGAGGTCGTAATTACACAGTCTGTATATATAGGAGTTTATAAAAGGAGCAGGAATAGTTCATAGCTTGTAGACACTTGTAAATTTAAAAATCCCAAATCTGGATTGGTGTTTTTAAATCAAAGATTATCTGATCAGAGATAAATTCCAAGCCCAGGGCTACATGCTAGAAATGTGTAAATAACTGAAAGTGAGCTGGGCTTGAAGGAGTGTCAGGAGAAGTTATAGAAACAGCATATATGTGTATATATGGTGATTCCAACTTAAAATTGTTGAATTATAAATAATAGTCTTGAAGATTGTAAATTATACTTTCTATCCAAAATAATGAGTTTTCAAAAATCATGAGTTTCCAAAATCATTTACCCTGTCTATGATGCCTTTTTTTAGTGGCAGTCAGGCCTACAACCTCAGACAGATGGTGAACACTTCAGTCTAAACACTGGCACTTTCTGTCAGCTCATCAGATGAGTCTGACACGTCTAATATTGAGTAGAAACACTAGAGATAATTACTTTATTTTCCAAAGTTGAAAGAAAAAAAACCAAAACACTGAGCAAAACAAGCCATTTAGCAAAAAAAAAGAGGAATAGCACCTTTCTCCATGTTTAAAGCAGCAAAACATCCTGTGTTTTATGACTAGACTATTAAAGGCCATTATGCATGGATCAATCTTCTATCTACGTTTGAAAGCCAAAATGGCCTAGAGGTAGGTTTTGAAGTGTTATGGTAAATACAAATACGTGTATGACATGCTAGATTCTTACACTGTGACTCTCCATTCTAGCCAGTTTCTAACTACAGTAATAGTTTTTGGTACATAGTTTGAAATACTGCTTTTAGTCACATTTTTATTGATAATTTGCTATCAGTTTGGACTGCTTGTATGATTGGTATATTGTCAATTATGAGTAGAACTCTACTCACCAATCTTCAGTGCTACTCAGCTAAATGTTATTTACTTATCAAATGCAGTAGAACCATTGATATACTCAAATGGGTCAAACTTTCAAGTATTAGGAAAACTACTGCTGTGTGGGCTCACAGATGTAGCTGGACCATTTAAAACTATGCAAGTTAATCAAGCATGTTTATATTAAATAGTATTTGAGAGCAAAACCAAATATTCATTGCAAATGCCTCCAAATCTAGTGCAATCTTGTTTTAAACCTAGGCTCCTGACCCCAAGAGCATGGACCAGAAAAATGGAGTTAAAACCTACTGCTGCCTTTGGCATTGTTAAGGGGGAGTCAGCATAGTCATCTGTGATAAGTGTGTAGTCAGAATTTCACCCTGTGTTTAAGGAATGGGTAATAATATCCTGCTTCCTCCTAAAGGAAAACTTTCTATTTCATCATATATTCAAGTTATGCTTATGTATTTCTTTTGGATATATTGTCCTGGGCAAAAAAAAGTTTACTAGTTTGTATAAAATATGTACTGTGTATATTACTGTATTTGTAGATGTTTTCTAAAGCACAAATGTTATTTTCAAGGGCGGAAATCAGTAACAGTTGAGTAAAATTCTGAAGGCAGATTTTATAGTATCTGAAATGTCAGAATCAAGACATTCTGCCCTTTCCAGTAACATTAACTTGCTTTAAATCTTAAATTGGTGTAAAAGAGGAGTCCTTTGCTCTTTGAGAACAGATGATGGGCAGGACAGAAATTATTTTAAATAAATGAAAGCAGTTTTATTGTCTTGGATAAGCCAACAGCTTTTAAACACATTCTTTCATTAAAATAACTTCAAAAGGGATTACTTATTCCTCATTGCTGACACCCAAGTAACTTCAGTAAAGAAAAGAGAAGCCATCTCAAAGCAGGTGAACAGGAGGGAATTGTTAGCATACAAACCTTCCAGCATAAAGCTCCTCATGAGTGCAGGTCCCCTTTAGGTTTTTTTGTAGGCAGCTGTGCCTGTTGATGGCACAGCTCCCTTTCCTAGGCAGGTAATTGTATGCAGAACTGACACCTATTGCACTGCCTGTTTGTCTCCCTGGCAACCAGCAGAAATAGTGAATAAAGGAGAGGGACTACCCATTTACCAGAGGCAAACAGTGGAGGGATGGGGAAGTGAATGGGAAGAAAGGAAAGAATAGAATGAGCAAAAAAGGGGAAATGATAGAAATAGAGGACAAAACAAAAGCAGAAAAATATGACCTTAGCTGCTGGAGGGGGAAAAAATAGCAAAGAAATAGGAAAGCAAATTAAAGCAGGGAAAATGGAGGCAATGAGGTGAAAACAGAAGAAATTGCACCAATAACAGAGTTCAGGGCTACACAGGAATCAAGGAACAGCAGCAGATTACGTGGAACATAGGAGAAAAATTTAAGTCATTAATAGATAAATACTGAAGTAGAGAAACGTAGTATGCTAAAAAACAATTTTGTCAAAGAATTGATGACAACATAGGCTGGAGAATATCCTGGAAAAGAAAGTGGGTCCTTGGTGCCTAGGAATTTGCACTGGCATGGGTGGGCTGGTCAAGCGGGTATGTTGCTGAAGCAGAGCTATGTTAAAGTTTGTATCACCCTCCCTCTGCATCAGTACTTGCACAGGTTATCAGTGGCTGCCTCCCAGCCCCCATCTCTGCTTTTGCTGCATGAGTTACATTCATATGAATCACAAAAAAAGGAAAAAGGTAAAAAGACAAAGCAAGACAGCATAATGTAATGTTATTTAAACACAAACATTAATAAAGAAGGATGTAATGGTGACCCTGACTCTGCGTGTCCTGAAATAGTAAGAGGTGAAGATTTCTGGGAGGTTTGTAGTTGAAAACAGCCTTTCAGCAGTTCTGTGTGAGAATCAGGAGGCAGTGCAGAACACAGCTTCTGCCCTGTGCTAAGATAACTGACTGTAAAGCAGCTTTGATCTGAAAAAACATGAGAAGTAGAAAAAGGAGACATGAGGATGTACATATTCTTATCCAAACAGTCTGTGCTTCACCTGCGTCCAACAGGCCCACTCTTCCTATAGGAGAGGCAACCCTAAAAACAGGCATCTCACTGATGTGGGTGTCATATGGAATTTCAGAGGGCTGATATGCAAAGGGACTACATAGACTGGAACCGTAACCAAAAAAAGGATACTGAAAGTTTTCCCTGAAAAATGCAATGTTTCATAGATAAAGAAGTACACAAAATGGCAGGATGGTCTTGGCTACATTGGCTCCGTTGGGGCCTAGGTTTCACCAGCAGGTGTTTTCTGTATATTTATTGTTTTATATATATATAAGGTATTGATGTTGTGCACAGCACTTTTCAGAAGAGATCACTCCACACAGTGAGTCAGTTGTAGTAATATGATGGTCCTGATAACAGATCTGCATCCTAGATAATCACGTGTGGTGGTAACATTGAGATTATGCTACACTTAGAAATAAAAATAACTGGCCATGTCTGAAACAATGTGAAGTGTCAGTGTCACAGTGTCACCATCTGTGAATCCCAAGGCTTGTATATAAAAACCTACATATTTATCAATCACTTCTTTAAATGAAATTACTTTCTTACATGGCTTATTTGAAGAAAACAGCTTTATATGCCTTGAAAATCTGTAACTTTCTGGTGTGTGCTATAGTTTGGCTCATTAATCCTTAAAATGTATCACATAAGTACCCAATGCATAATATTCTGTATAATTATTAGGATAAAAGAAAATGGCAATAAGTGAAATTTATATAATATTTATAATTATATTGATAACAAGTTCTCAATCTTTTGGCGGGGGGGAGTGATTACACATGCCAATGCTTGTGCGCAAAATACATTGATGAAGGATAGTTCTGATTGCAGACAAGAGGATATAAAAGAAAAAGTTGAGCACAAAAATGACTATCAATGTCTAGTCCTGCACAATGTCCAAAAGGGTTTTAAATAATTATGTAACTTGTTATTCAATTTCTTTAATGGAGTATCCTGGTGAATGTATAGACATGTCACATGCTTGAATTACCAAATGCTTGCCTTAATCATGATACCAAAATTTGTAAAAATACTATATAAAGGGGTAACAGAGAATGAACATGTTGTGTATGTCTGAATTAACTTTCCAAAATAGGGCTGTGAGAAATAGGAATGCTGATTTTTCACATAGAATGAAGATAGATATCATTCAAGATTTAATCTGCACCAATGTCAAATCTTTCCAGAGATGATCTCCAAGTGGAGCAGGAGAAATGGTAGAAACAGAAATTTTACTCTGTTTTTCCAAAAAGATCCAAAAGTAGTATAACTTCTTTGCCAATAAATGGTATGCATTATGTTATCTTTTTATGTCTCTGATAGCATACTCGCATTGCCGTAGGGAAGCAGGAAGCTAATTAGGTAAAGCTTAATTCTTACTAAGGAGTCTTGAAGCTGTATTTATACAAAAATTAATGAGAAAATAGGATCATAAAGAATTCCTTAATAATTTTCAACTTGAAGCATGGGGTCCAAGAGAGCTCAGAAATTTCGTTATTTGAAGTCTGTGCTGCACAGCTGATAAAACGTGTCAATATGCTGATATTACTTTACTGTGTTAATAATAATATTGTCCTTGTGCTGTGCACAAACATGAAAATTGTCTGAATTTACAAAAAAGAATGATGAGGTGTTTACTACAACACTCATTTTTAAAAAATGGATTTTGTTACTGCATATAAAGACTTGTAAATGTATTAGCTGAGTATTACAGTTTTGTTTAGCAAGTCTGCTTAGTAGAATTGTTTTAATGTTCTTTTTAGAAAAAAATTAAAGGAGTGGAGGTCTTTTTCTTTCACTGAAATTTAGCAGTCCTGTTAAGCATGTACTGGCTTATTTTCTAGGCTCACTTTTTTTCCAGCTGTGAGTGGGAAACTTCAGGAAATCATTCCTAAAAAGCACCTTGAGGTGACTAAATTGCTACTTCCTTTATATCAAGATGGACAAATTGAAAATCTGCCAACCACAGTCACCAGTGCAAGTCCTGCTGTACTCCCACCCAAACAGATGACACGTTTTGCCTCCTCTGTGATGCAGATATGAGGGATTGATAGTTTCAAAGGTAGGAAGTTCTAGACCAACCTTGTAGATGCTGAAAAGCAAGTGGCATTCCTCCCTCTTTCCTTTGTCTCCCCATCAGGATAAGAAATACAATCATAGGAAACACTGGAATAATTTTAGAGGCTTTTCTTTCAATTTCAATGGCATGAGTGTCCACAGTGAGCACCAATAGGAAACAACGGTGCAGTACCTGGTCTGCTTTGAGAGGGTCCCTTAGAAGTCTGCATGTCCCTTTTTATCAAGAGGAGCAATACTAGCAGAGCTTCTCATGTCTTGTGTTGCATGGTGGTAACGCTGCCCTTTCAGAAGTCTTTGTTTGCACACCAAGATAATGAAACAACAGTGCTAGCAAATGGCAAACTCTAACTTACAAACAGGACTGAAGCAACTCGGACTGAAGCAACTCTCACTAGTGGTCTTTTTGTCCTCGTTACATAGTACAGAACAGTTTGGGGGGGGTTGTACTCTGCTAACCAAATAATTTATTTTACAGTGGGTATGGTGATCATGCTCTGATAATGGCATTGCCGTTTTATAGGTGGGTACACTCAGGACCAGAAAGGTTAAAATCTGAGTGTTAGCAGTAACTAGAGTTGAAGAGTGAGTTTTAAGTGTCAATACTGTGGCAGTCACAGCTGAGAGGAAGGGCAGGGGGTTACTAGTCTGGTACTCAAGATGCCTAGCTGGCATTCCTTCACATGGCACAAACTCTCTGTATGATTTCAGATAAAGGTTCTGCATCTGAGATGCCCATATGGAAAACTGGAACAATAGTATTCATTTTAATTCAAATTCTGTAGTTAAAAAGCCATAAGATTATGAATGGCTGGATCCATTAAAAAGTTGAGTAGCTAGAAATTCTGTGACACTAAACTCTTGTTGGAAGCTACAACTTCATTTCATTTCGTGTTCATTTTCATCTTGTAGAACACAATCATTCTCGAGTAGAAGTCACTTAGTAAATGTTTTTATAGGAACAACCCTTCTTACTTTTTATAAAGCCTTTAAAAAGTACTTATCTTTAGGATATATATCAAGTACTTGATGTTTATAAAAATAATTAATGTATTTCTGCTAGTATGGATTAGTGCTTTTATGATTGGATCTTTGAGTGAAATGATGGTCAAAATAGGTCAAATCTTGATGGTCAAGATGGTCAAATAGGTGTATCTTGTAATGTGTTATAACTACTTCATGATGTTGTTAACAGCCCTATGACTGAAAATTCTCCAAACTGAGAACTTCAGCTTAAAACGTCTGTATCTTTTAAGTACAGAAATCTTCTCAGGTGCACAGTGATTGATCTTTGTGCACTGCTCACAACTGACCTTGCTTATGTGGCCTTTTACTGCCAAACTTCTGTTTGTGTTTTGGGGCATCCAATCATGCTCCTTTCCTAAGATTCTAATTTGTATTCACAGAGTCCCTGCAGCACCTTAAGATATTTTGCCTATTCACAGGCGGTTTGAGCTTAAAAGTGCTTTGCTGTGAAGTGACACAACTCCATCCTGACTTTGTTCTGTGCTTCAGGACTTGAACCTCCAGTACAGCTCCAGAGCAGGCCGAGAGCAGAGTTACAGCCCAAAATGTGCCAGCAAGATTTAGCAGGGCTCATGTGTCAGCCAAAATTGGGTTCAATTGACAGTCAACAATTTCTGTATTTGTTTTCATTACCTTTGTTTCTTGGTGGACAGGATCATTTCCAGGAATCTTAACTCTTATTTTTATTTTGCCAGTTAAAAGGTCTGTCTGTGATATGTGCAGATTCCAATATAAAGTTAGTGAGAAGAATTCCTTAAAATTAGCAGAGGAGCCCAAAATTGCAAAATCTCCAGGGTTTCAAGAGCTTCATTACAGTATTTGTTACCAAATACTACCTGCCTCTGTTAAGCAATTGAAATGGCTTATTCAGTTAACTTGTTCTAAATTCTTCTAAAAACTGTGTTTCTAATAACTGGGTCACTTTGGCACAAAGGAACAGCAACTTCAGTGTGCAATTAATATTTTAAAGCTGGCTGTAGGTTAGATTTCATGTTTCCTATTTGGGCCTTGAGCTTTTACATTTTCTCCAAATTCTCTGTCTGAGACTTGATACCAACAGAAAGAGGAAAGCTGGCAAGTCCTTTCTGGTTTGCATCATTCTTGCTTAACTTTTCCTTGATTCCACAAAATATATAAGTGAATGTTTTTGAGTAGAATTAATACAACATGGAAGTTTTTATTCTGGGAATAAAAATCCATCCTTCAATAGTTCTCATCATCAGTGTGTATCTGATTTTTCTGCTTCCTCCAGAGGTCTTTCTAATAGAACAATTACTTGTAAGGCAACTGATCAGAAAAAAAAAATGTTGCAGGTGGCAAATTTTTTCAGGGTTAATAGCCCATTTTTAATGGAATATAGTGACCTTAAGGAAATATAAGGGCTCATAAATAAAAAAAGGTACAGGGAATTTGCACTTCATTGCTCAGCTCTATTCACCTCAAAATGCAACTACCACATAGGAACTAGCAGAAAGTTGGTGATAATAAATAATACCCCTAGCAGCACCATAAATGTTCATCATAATAAACAAATACTGAGAGTGGAGAAACACACGATTTAAATATGGTCTGGGACAACACTGTACAGATTACGGATGTTCAAAGAAATACGTGGGTTTTGACATAACTACCAAATGTATGCTATCTGCTTCAGGGGGTTTTTTGCGTTAACATAAAAGTTATAAGGTCTGTCAAATGGAGCCTCCTCTTTCTATGAGATTGTCTGTGGAAGTTGAGTTATAAGTTAAGCAGCTCAAGATTTTAATTTTTAAACACTGGCCTAAAAGTAGAATACCTTCCTGATGAGAGTGTCTGGTTTTGCATAATTTTGTTGAAGGTTTGTCGCCACACAAATATTCAGCAAATAAATGTGTTGTTTCTTGGTATTTTATACCTAAAATCTAAGTATATCTTTAGATATTATATGTCAATCCTGATTTCTGTTTTTTCTTTTTATTCTACAGTTTATTGTGGAGTGTCATGGGAATACACTTCTTCCCCAGTTTTTGGGCATGTATCGGCTTACTGTTGATGGAGTTGAAGTATATATGGTTGTTACAAGAAATGTGTTCAGCCATCGTTTATCTGTTTATAGAAAATATGATTTAAAGGTGAGAAATAACTGCTGATTAACTGACAAGGTAGCTGAAAATCTTTGCTATAAATGTTAGATTATACTGATGCTTGACTGTTGCTCAGAAATTTAATTAATTTAAAATTGTGTTATGCAAGAGACGGTATAACTCATTAAATTCTACACCTAGGTTTAGCAAAACTGAAGGATGGTTTTATAGACATTATACAAATTTATCTGTTTTGTTCATTTTTAAGCACAACAACTTAGCCAGGTGTGTTTGCTTAATGTGGCTAGTGGTTAAAGGTAAAACCTTTCACACTAGTACAATAATAATTCTGCTTTTTATAGGTTTTTATTAACATTATGGAAAGCCGTAGTTGATTCTGCAAGGCTTTTATAAAACAACTAAATAGCATCATTTAAACCAATAAATGCTGCTAACAGAGGTACATTACTATTGCAAAAGCTTAATAATTTATCCAATATTTTAAAAATTATTCAAGTGAAAAGAAGACTCTTTAAAAAACCAAAACATCTGCTTTTATCATAAGATCTGTTTTAGTTTTGTTTCAGAAGCTTTATCTGCTCATTGTAATTTTGACAGTAGTTAATATACAGTGCTTACAATACCCAAAACGTAGTCTTAGTCCTTCTACTCAAGGGATGGTATTTTAATTTCCTCTGTAAAGTATCCCCCTAGAAACCTACTTCTTTCTAATACATTTAATTTCTATGTGCTGAGCCACTAAGTGCATCTGCAAGCTTGTTTTAAAATGTTCATTTATCATTCTGTTTTAAGAGATTTGTAATGCTGTGTAGTGCACCATCCTTTCCTACTGTCAAGTCTCCTAAACAATTGCTTAGATAGTTGACTGAACTTGATTTATAAGAACTGATTTCCAGATTGTCAACAATTTACTTTCTGATATTCAGTATTATTGGCAGCAGTTGTTACCAGAGAAAGGATTTTTTTTTTTTTTTAAATTTGAGAGAACTGTGATTTAGAGCATTGTAATGTCCAGATGCATTAAAAAGGGCAGGAAAGCACAACAGAAAGAAACAGTAATTATATACAATATGTTCTGAACATTTGTATCAAACGCTCTTTGTTATTTACCTCTCTGAATGTTTCTGTAGTCTATTCAGTTTGTCCAGCTGGACAGCATTGCTTTAACTTCTCATGCAATTTGAATTTAACATCAATATCATATTCCTCAAAACAAACTCCTTCACTGAACAATTTATGGTGACATTGCATATATTATAAATTACTTTTTTTTGGTATTCTTTGCTGTGGCATCTGCAGTTGTAGATTCAGAGCCCTTTTTTGTACATCAATATTTTTAACACCAACTTAGAACTCACTTCGTAGCACAAGTCTCTACCTCTGTAGATACAAGAAAAAAAGACCACAGATCAACATAGGATTTCAAGGGTATTTTTTTGGCCATGGATGCATTTTGTTAAATTTGTTAAATTATTTCAATGTCATTTTTTAACCAAATGTCAAATTTGACATCCTCCCTTGTTTTTACTATTGCGGATATTTTTTTCTTTTCCTTCAGTTTGGTTTTCAGTTGATCTTTTTTCTGGCCTTATAGTCTGTTGGAGTATAGAATACAATATAAAAGGTGTCTCCTGAGCAAACTAACACGTTAGGCTTTTACCAGGCTTTATTATCAGTTGAGAATAATTCAATGAATTCCCTGCTTGCTGGGCCATACATAACAACTAAGAGATACTGTCCCATGTATCTCTTTTCTCCGTCACTTACAAGTTTTTTAAGTTTCTTTCTGCAAACAGAATAAAACATGCTATAAAAGGGGGATCCTTATATTCTTTAAACTAGTAGAACTCCACTCCAGCTCTTCTTTATACAATGGACACCCTTGAACAAACAGCAGAGCTAATTTACCCATCTTTTCAATGCCCAGTTACCATATCTGCAGTTACTGTTTCTTGCAGTGCTGTTATGTGATAAACAGATACTGGGTATTTAAAAGTGTGGTCCTACTCCAACCAATTTTTAAGGAAATTTATACGATTTTTTTTTTTTTTTGTGAGCTCCTGGTTATTCAGAAAGCACCATATTGCCCACCAGTTTTAATCTAAAAAATAAATATGAAAAGAAAATCCAAAATGTCTTTGGCAAGTACTGTAAGTCTTGTGAATCCACAGTTGGTATCTTCTTTTTACTCCATGCTGCTGTGAGATGGCGTTGTTCTTGTTTGTACTTTATGATCTTTTAAATACTTTTTATGTTTATATTGTGTGACATCCTTTTCAAATGTGTATTAGAAATGTCCAAACAGTTATACAGAATAGGCTTTTCCATATCCATACAGCTAAATTGGCACAAAAAGATGAGAAGTCTGCCAAGCAAACTGAACTTTCCAGCATGATACACACAAAATGAGGATGGGAATTGAGGAGAAAAGGTCCAGGAGTTAGGAGGACAGTAGAAGTGTAGAGTATTTGAGGGTTTAATCTATCTTTCTTCTCTCATGATGCATCTTCTTCACATGATTGCAAGCAGTTCAGCAGTCCTGGACATTCTACCTACTGCATCACCTTTCTTTAAAACATTTCTCAAGTTCAAAAGGATACAGTTCATCTACTTTCTGACCTATTATCATAACATTTTCAAATTAGTTTCTGGCATATGCACATTTTTAGATTCATTTTTTCTGTTTCAGGGCTCTACTGTGGCTCGAGAAGCCAGTGACAAAGAAAAGGTATGGTGCATTTCTGTTTCTTTTTCAGTTAATTAACCTTCTAGCTAGACTCAGAACAAACATAACTAGTTCTCTTCTGACCCTTTCCCTTTTTTTCTGCCATATGGTTCCCTATTGAGTTCTACCTTATCCCTCCTTTATCTGTCCGCTATTTCCTGCAGACCTTTGAATATTGGTTTGCAAAGGTGTTGAAATTTCAGAGGTAAGTGAGCCTATCCTCTTCTTCCTCCATTTCCTTTTCTCTTCTCTTAGTTTCTTCAGGGCCTGCCCTGTGCTAGGAAAACATCAGAACTTTATTCCTTTCTCTCCTGCTTCATCTTCTGTCTCTTCCTCTTTAAATATTGAGGTTTATGAATACTCCATGTCAGTTAATGGAATTATGTGATGGGACACCGCTTCTAAACTGAGTGCAAGAATGAACCAAACCTTGAATTATGAGAATCTTTGGGTATGTAAAGCTCATACAAATGAGCAAATGACTGACAGACTTCGATGTACATGTAGCTATAATGAGAGACAGTCTCCCTCAAATTCTGGGCTGAAACTTTGCTCTAAATGGAAATAGATTACTTTGTTTTTCTTCACCTCCAACTTCAGTTCTTTTGGAAAATTTAATGTTCTCAGTTTTTCTTTTGTGGTTTTAGCAAAATAGCCAGATGGCATTTTAGGAGAGGTTTCTGTGGAGATTCTGCAGATAATTGGAAGTGGAATATAGTCTCCATCATCTACGACTTCTTAGATCTCAAACTGGTGTAAGGTCTAACAGCCCATGGCCCTTGTTTTCTCAATTGGTCCAGGCACATTCCTCCTGAATTAGCATGAGATCATTCAACAGTTCACTTAAGAGACTTCATTTAATGTTGTTCCCAAATTCCATTCAGATCATTTGTTTTTCTCCTAAGCACTAGTGGTACCATACCTGCCTCTCTGACTCTTCTACAGCTCACAACTGCACTAAAAGAGTAGGGACATGCAGTAGCTGTGAGTTCCTGCTGCGTGAAAAACTCTGTGCCAGTTTTTTCCACCTTTCCTAAGGCATGATAGAACACTCTAAAATTCTTCTTCCAACATTAGGTAATACCACAGCCCCACATGGGAGCTGCAGTTACAATTGCCAGCATCAGCTCTCTTTTGCTGTACCAGGCCCTCAAGATCATGTCTTGGATGGTCTCTGTTCTTTCCTTTGTCATCTGTTTTTGTTCTTGTTTAGTGGCAGCTGTAGTTTTTAAAGTGCAGGGAGTAACCTGTCAGTGAATTACAAACAATACCTAATGTCATTGAAAACCTCTGCTGTACTATCACAATAATCTGATAGAAAGGATGAGGACAAATTATTTGGATGGGACTGCTTCAGATTGCAATATTAGTACTTGGACTAGTTACATAAAATTTTAAAATCTTATGTATAGTCAGCTATACAGGAGCTGATAATATATAGATGTTTAGCAAAAGTAGTTTTGAGCAATTTTAGGAATATGCCTCATAATAATAAATAGATTAATAATAGTACATGTATATTGTAGTTAATACATTAAGTGAGAAACCTCAAAGAAGCAGTGCCCTAATTTTGCTCCTGTGTAAGTTCATGGCGGGATTACTGTTAAACTTACTTACAGATAATTGAAACAAATTTGTGTAGTTTTATAGAACTGCATACAACAATTATTCTGTAAATTTAATGTGAAATTGTAACTCCCATGAGGCAGATAACAAAAATTCTTATCAACTTCTCATCTAGAACCTTCCCATTGATTTTGAGTACTTCTCTGAAAAAATGCATAAAAGCCTCATCCCCCCAATTCTTATTCTGCTATTTTAATAGTTTTATTTCTTGGGGATTGGAACTGCACAAAGCTTATTGATGTTGTAAGCAGACAGTCTGAGGCTTTTGGAGCAGCTTTCTGTCACTCATCATTCCCCTCAAACCCCAGTGCCATGCAGCAGGGAAGTGACAAGCTTGCATTCAGAAAAAAGATTTCCAAGAAAGGAAATTACTGGGTGGGCTTCTACATTCATGGAGGGAATAACATTTTACACTTTGAGACTCTTAGGGATTCAAGGAAGGGAAAATTGGTATTTTGCTTATTACATGGCTTTTGTTTAAGTTTTGGAGTCTCCTGTTTGATTTGGAAAGGCCAGAATACCTTTTGTGCATTGCAGATGTTCAGAAGATTTGTCATCACTATGATCTGAATCTCTTGCAGCAGGCATGACAACAGATTTACTCACACAAACTACTCAAATGTTTCTAACACACAGCTTTGAGGTTTGAATAAAAAGGGTGTTGTGTATTTATATGAATAGACAAGGAAAGTTTGGTTCTGAAACTCTGAGCAGTCCTAAAGAGCTGCTGTCATGAGAGGTACCTCTGCACATGTGCCACTGATTTCAGGACCTGAGGACTCTGTTGACCTGAATATGTAGATGGTCCATTATTCCTGAGGGGCATGTGGAGCCCTGTAGCATGGTTTTTTACTTCCATTTTCTCTTAAGTAGATGTCAGTATTTCAAACTTTTTCTTGTCAAAAAGATCTGTGCGAATCTCAAATCAATTTTAAAATTTGAAAACAACTGGAAATATTTGACTTGAAGCGGGGAGGGGGGAAAGGCATTTTAGCAAATTCTCTGAAGAGATTTTGGTGTCTTCTGTCATAGAAGAAATTGCCCTGTGGGATTAAACAAAACCAGACAATCTGAAAACCTGAGCTGGTGTACTAAATTATTGGCTGGTTTATAGCCAGATGCAAGCTAAATCATCAATTTTTTAATATTATTTGAAGTTACATTAATATAAATATACTTCAATTAATGGGTGTATAATTACTTAATATAACTGTATGGCTATTCACATGTGAGGGTAATAAAGGAAGCTTTTGGTACTAAAATGCATGGCTAAATTTTCTGGCAATGGCTAGTTTTTAAATGGACTTCTAAGTAATTCATACTGAGTTTCAAATTGCAACACTCAAGTAATCAAATGGTTTTCAGAATATCAAGAATAATATGTTTACTTCTCTTAAAGCTGCAGAAATCAGAAAACAGAAGAGCATGTCTTTCAGTCACATTTTAATGCAAACTGTAAATGTTAGATGACTTACTTTGTAAAGGCAAATTTGGTGAAATTTATGTTCTTGAATCTTTTTCCTATCAAAATAAAAGTTATTCAGCTAATAAAGAAGAGACAAATGTGTAAAAAGATTTAATGGATAAAAAAATCAGAGAAAATAGTATAATTCTATTTTAGTTTGGTAGTGTAAAATAGGTATTAGTACTCGAACATTTTTTTAAATCAGTTGTTTGATTGAGAATGGTACTTTTCCATCCTGTTTGCAGTTTACCTCCTGCTTGACTGTCTTCAGCTGTTTAATATCTTAGCATATGGATGAGCAGCTCCAAAACTGTCATTTCAATATTTTGTGATAATCAGTGCAGAAACAAACACTATTCCCTTAAATTTCACCTTAACACACAATGCCTTTCATTTGTGTTACAAATTATACTTTTAATAATAAAGGTATCACTTTCTTGGCAACATGTATCATAACACGCACTTACAGATGCCTTGGATTTTGAAAGAGCAATATATTTCAACAGTTGTCAAATTCTGACAGCTGCTCCTTTTTATTTTTTAGTCTTTACTACTATTTTTTAAATTTATATTATTTTAATAGTGGACATTTTTCATTTATTCTTTGGACAATTTTGCCCTCTTAAGTGAAATGAGGATAATGCAGAGCTCCCCTGGTGGTCTAGCTGTTCACAATTATGCCATACTTGCAATACAACATCAAATTAGCAGTAACAGCTGAGACTACTTTGTACTGATGAAAGAATCTAAGCTGTTGCTTGTGAGTGAGCAGTTCAGAAAAAAATTTGAAGAAAAAAAAAATCTCAACTGAACTGATGCCCACCACATTTCATTTTTCTCAAGCAATTTCAGAGATTATTACACGTTTTTAAATCAATCTAAAACTGGTTACATTGCCACCTCTGTAGTATGTATTGTTTCATAAATCATCATTCATAAAAAAATTTTTGTAAATACAATTGTACAAAGGATTTTCTATTCAAGTTTCTTTTGGGAAAAAGATTACCATAGTTGACAGCTATGTTACATCATAATTAAATTGTACGCCAAATACATGGCTGTGATAATTAGATTGGAAGTTACCACTAGATATTAGCTTTGTGTTTTACTTTATATATTATAACATATACTGATTAACTGATTTCTGGGAGGAAAGTATAACCTAAGGAGGAAGGGCTTTACTAGAGGAACATTGCAACAAGATCACTCAGTCTTGACTCAGGTTTTTTTTTTACTTTTAGTGTCAGTATGTAAAACTTTATTGAAAGTAGATCATGCCTTCATGATCTGAAGGTTCAAAATCTGAGCTATTTTTCCTGCTATTTTAGAATTGCTAATTTCAGAACATTTTTGTATGTATCTCTTATTAGTGATTTCAGTCCGCTTCATGTGCTGATCTCACAGAAGAGACTTGTGATGTGTCTTAGATTTATCCATGAAATAAATCTAACTGTTGTATTGTACAGAGATTATAACTTTCAAAGCATCACTCTCCAAAGACAGGGAGAGACATTCAGGGTTTTGATTGCAGCATTCAGCCTTCTCATGACACCAACCCCATTACAGTTTTTCAAAATAAATCACTAGCTTGCCTTTGTTTGGTTTTGAGGGGTGGGGGTGTTTTGTTTTGTTTAAAAGTCTGCTTTCCATATGTTAAAAGAATTTTTAAAAATAACAGAGGAATTTTGTGTTGCATTTTATATGTTGCATGTTCATTTTGCAGCAGGAAGACAAGAATACTAGGGATAATTCTGGATGTATTTCCTTGAGCATTGAAAAGACAGTTTCTATTTTGGTACATGCTTGAGTACTTAACCCTTCTATACAGCATCCTGCACAATTTTTTTTCTTACTCTCCTACAAAAATCATTGCTTTACTGGCAAAAGTCATCCCAGTGTAATTTTGGAGTTACAGCTCTGTTTTCATTGCCTTGTATAGACCTGTGATGTCAAGTGGAGCTGCACACCCATTGTATAGAAACCCCTGTCTAGGGCAAGGCAATTTGTACAAGAGAAGTTTGCTCCCAGCTCACAGAACTATTGGAGGCAAGAAGCTGCATAATTCCAAAGGAAGTTATTTTTCCATCATGTAGTTCTAGGGACTCCAGAGTTTTGATTCAATTCAAAATCACCTGTTCCAAATTATTGCAAGCTATGTTTAGTATTATAGCCTTTTTTTAAACCAAACACTGCCTTCCATATATGCTGTTGAGCCCAGTACTTTAAAAAAGTAAGGTTTATGTGGGCCATTTGCTGTTAAAAAAGTCCAGGGTGTGGACCTTCACTCTTGGCAGATGTTCTGCATAATTTTCAAAAGTTATAAATTGTAAGGCAATTTTTCCATGATTAGCTGCATGAATAATGTTACTTGTGGCTAGTTTCAGAGAAAAAATATGGCTGCTATGCAACATTTCTCCTAAAACTTAAACTTTTGTCTTTGTTAGGTGAGAAATTGCTGCCAGGTCATGAGGACAATTTGTCTTTTTCCGTTTTCAATCACTTATTTGGAAACTTACCTGACTTACAGCTATTTTAGCAAGCTGCTTCTAAAATGCCAGCATTAATGTTAGCTGTGACCATTATTTTTGATGTCATGATGCAAACAAAATCCCTTTAGGGGAAACAAAATTGCTAATACTCATTTCAACTCATTAGGGTAGGATGCTGAATGGAGATGTCCTAAGAAATATACAAAAACTGTTTCCATGTTTGTCTAGAAATAGAACTTCACCTGGTTCTTACAATCCAAGACTTTTTTTTTTTTTTAACTCAAAACAGTATCAGCTCTTACATTATACTTTTCTTTTGAATGAGACTTTACACATTCTGTCATCTTAGTTACTAAGAAATCTTCATTGATTTTCAGCCTTTCAAAGGCAAGGAAATTTTCCTGCCATTAAAATTCTCTGTGACCATGGCAAACTTGGGAATGCAAACCTGAAGTGTGCCAATAACATGCTCTTTTAATAAATAAGTATTTTATATTTGCAAAAATCTGTTGTGCCTTTCTTGCATCTTTAAATAGGAGATTAAAAACAGTGGAGGTGGTTCAGAAAGAAAATCTATTATTAATTTAGTGGAAGTAGTTAGATGCTCATCTCCTGTGCAGCTCTTAAAATATTTAGTTCTTTAATGACAGTAATATGTTCATTATAATGAATTACATTCTAGGAGAATAATTTTCCAGCAAGGATTTTGCTTCATTGGAAATATTTGAGACATCATAAAAAATTAACCATATCAATTATTTCACTGAAGCAAAGTCTCAATTTTTTTCATTCAGATAATGTTCTAAACTGCCACAATGTGATTCTATTTGTGTTTATTTCAGCATGTAAGAAATGAGCATAGTGAGATTTTTCAACATGAATGAATGTATTATTAATTTGGCATAATGACATGAGCCCCTCCTAGCTGAATATTTCATAGGTTTTGATTCTTAAATTCACAAATCAATTTTAAGACAAATTTCAGTTAAAGTACTACTAGAATCACTTCTGCTGGTGGCTGTCATTGGTAATATGTGGGACTGCACCAGTATCCTAGGACTACTCAGCTTTAAATAAATAAGGAGAATAATATTGCCTAGCTTACCAAAAAGAAAAAGTTTTGTCTAGTAACATCTAGAAAGAGAGAAGAGAATAGGCTGGAAGGCATCACATCAATAGTGTAGTGAGGACAACCACTGGCACAGAGCTTTTTAGCTTCAGTTGCTTAGATGGGACCTCCACTGCTTTTACTTTGTCTTTTTTCTTCACTTGCTTCAGAATTGGCTTTTAACTTACGTGGTTCTACACTTGCCAAGTCTTTACAACTGTGGGTATTTGGGTGAATAAAAACTGCCTCAGATAAGTAGTGTCAGAGGGATGATGGTGGACTGGGGGAACCTGCATACAAGGCAATGGAGAGTCTGGCTTTTTGGGAGTGCTGACTCACTGCCTGGAACGTCCTTGGGAGTACCCCTTGGGTCTTGTGATGACAGGCAAGAACTGCAGCAGTGTCAGCTTTGCTAGCTCACTTCTATTAAAAATAGATCAGAGACAAGGTTAAAGTGAAGTATGGCACCTGCACAACTGGCTTACCAGCCCTAGCACCTTCCAAAAAAGACACTGCTTGTAATTTCAGTTTATTTTTACTACCGTAGGCCTGTCCTCAGTGGCGAGGCAGCTTCCCCTCGCTCCCCCGCCAGCGTGGCTGGGGCTGTGCTCTGCGGGAAGCCTGCGGCAGAGCCCAGAGGCAAACAAGCAGCTCAGCATCTTAACCACAATCACATCCTCCCTCTCTACTCACCCCCCAGCTTTAAATAGCACTAGTGGGGGGGGGTTCTGTCTTAATGGATTTGTTTCACTTTAGCCTCTGCCTAATTTAATCAATAACTTGGATATACTCAGTGGAAAAATAATTTGGTTTGTTTTCTTTTTTTTCTTTTGAGTAATTTTGAGCTAAAAAGGAAGCTTGATTTTCTGCATTCTTTTCGTTATTGCTTCATCTTAAATTATTTCATCCAAATCTCCTCTCCATTCTTAAGCATCCCACGCACTGGATTCCATCCTCCAGTGTTGGCAACATCCCTGGATCCACAGTCCCGCCTCTGCAGAATTAGCCCTGTCCATGGGACACTGTGCTCAATTGAGTATGGTAATCTCTACAGCTGTTAGCCTGTAATGCTTATCTGATGTTACCCCTGCTCGTTTGTGTCCTAAACCTCTTACAAGTAGGCCAGAAAGAAAATCTATATATACCATGCAGTCATATTGTGGTAAACAATTCATTGTGAGCTTCACAATATGTCCAGCATTGTTTTTGAGTAAAGCAGGAGAGCACTGCTGAACAACTCCTCCTTGGAAGTGGAGTCTGGGACAGATGAATGGTTATAGCTCCATCTCAGCTGCTTGGGTGTGTGTTTTCCCTTTTTTTAAAAAATATAAATAGAGGATCACTATTAGAAGGTATTTAAATGTATCAGAATGTTCTAGATGCAAGACAATAACAATTCAGAGCAGCCAGACTAGGAGCTTGTATTTTTTCAAACTTCATAGGTATCAGGATGCCATGGATTTAATAATGGATTTGTAACTGTTACAATGTTACTAATTTCTTAAATGTTTTTAAGCAGTTATTGGAAGAAAAGGATTGCTTTTCTAAACAGAAGTAGCATTGAGGGATGTCAAGCAATTCACAAATTCTGGGTCCAAAAACTTAATTCAGACAGTTGGGGAGCTGAGTATTTTGGCCACTTCAGTGCACACAGACAAACAGCAAAAAGAACTTTTGGCCATTGTGAAGATCTATAAGGGCCTTTTGGAGTCTGCTGTGGTGCTCACATTTTAATGCTGTGCTTTCAAGATACATATATTGCAGCAGATTCTTTTCCTTGCTGTGTCATAGGAAGAAAATAAACTTTATGAAAAATACCATCTCCAGTAAGATTATAAGCAACATCTGACTAGTTAAACTTATGGAAGATATTCCTGTAGGCTGATGTTAGCTGCCTTTTATTCCTAGAAGAAGAACCTTCAAATTAAGGTGACATTATTTTATTCAGGATACTCACTAGTTCTTGGCTATTGACAGTTCGTAAGAATTGCAATACTGGTTGTTCTGTAACATTTTCTTTGTAAAGGAAACCTGTTCTTCCATACTGTTTGATTAAACATGGGGCAGGAAGAAAGGTTGTTCATTGCTCTTAACGGGCCAATTTTTTTAAAGCTCTGATTGCAGGAGTTACTATGACTTTCTAGCGTGCTTGGCCAAATGTCCTGAAGGAAGTGCTCTTTTGTTTGTTGGTTTGCTGGGGTTTTTTGGGTAGACTTCCAGTCACTGCCCATTAAAAACAGAGCCTATTTGAAGTGTTGCAAATCACTTCATGGGGGAGTTGAACATGAAGGTAATCAAGTTGCTCCAACATCAAGAATATTTAATTACATATTGAAGCGGTGGCTGTCTTCTCTGGCATTTGCTCCTTTTAATCAGAATTTCATCATTCATATTCATTTTATGCTTTCCAATAGTTATTTGGTATTAGGCACTTGTAAACATTCACAGTAGTTGTGTAAAATGCAATCTAGTCTGACTTCCTCTGTTAGGCCTGATGCAGGCCCTTTGTTATGAGGTATAGATCGTGTTTTGACTTCACTTATTGCCAGTCACTTTGAGAAATGACACCTTGGAAAAAGCTCGATTTAAATCGGTGTTCAATGCAAATCCAGTATTGAGTGGAGATTTTGTCCTAGCTACATCTGCTGCCCAGCTAACACATACCTTCTAGGCAGATTCCAGGAGGGATAAGCTAAGAAAGAGCTCCATGGGTTCAGTTATGGAGAGCTGCATGCCATGGAGCAGAGGCAGCTCAGGGGTGCCTTCTCAGGCACAGGGGCTGCACCAGGCCAGCAGCTTCACCACACTCCTCTTTACAATCCTGCTCTTACAGGAATTTTGGTTTGTTTTAGGCCAAAGAGCTGCCGACGTTCAAAGACAACGATTTTATTAACGATGGCCAAAAGATTCATATTGATGAGAATAACAAAAAGATGTTCCTTGAGAAACTCAAAAAGGATGTTGAGGTAAGAATGTGCCTGTTCAGTTACATGTGATTAAAATGTGTGGCAAATTATGGATATCCCAGGAAATCATAACTGTAATTCACTCATGAAAGCTCTTGTTTGTAAAATCGTAAACACTGACTGTTTTAAATGAAACACAATTTAAACTTTCAGGAGTTGATCACTGCTTTGCTGATGTGATAAATGGCTTGCTGCCATAGCTGGTTGCCATACATTGTTCCTGCCTTGATGATGTGATGTTAAAATGATGGTACTGCTTAGGACTTAATGCTTTACAAGCCTAGTACTTCCAAATGCCCCCGAGAGAGAGGTGAGTGTTGTTAGTTGTATTTTACAGGTGGAGGTCCACCAGAGAAAAGGCCAAATACAGACTGTAGTCCATAGCAGAGGAGGGGCATCTCCGCTGCTCACAGCTGTGCATGCCCTTTTTGTTTCACATTAGTAATCCAGTTTTAAATCATTCTTAGTATCACAACAGTACAGTGCTTCAGTAATCTAAATACAGCAATTGGATTCTCATTTTCTTAATGTAGTCTTTCATATAAATGTGTAATTTATTTGGCTGAATATAGTAAATACTTGAAATAAAAGTGTTAATGTATGCATTTAATTAAATATTTTTACTGATTTTGTTCAGCTAATAAACTAAATATCAGACTAACTTTTTCACACAACTTGCCTTTAGTTTGCATAATTTAAAATATTTTTCCTAAACATGGTATTTTGCAGCTTTATACTCAAAGACTAAAATCTGTTTTCAAGTAAAAAGGCACATTTGCAAGAGACTTGGTAGCAAATTGTGTCTGTGACTTAATAAGTCTTTTAGCTATTTATATCAAAAGAGCTCTGTGAATTGACTTTCTGAATTCTTCAGATCTGTATTTCATTAGTTGTATAAAACAAAATACTGTTACTTTAGAATTTACCCAATAATTTGCTTCTGAGGAAATCTAATTTCCCATCATAGTAACAATGGGAAATTTATGGTGGTGAGGATGATGAAAACATAAATACTTTGTGAAATATCAGTGTGTGTTTATTTTATATTTAAAATATTGTGCTCTACTGATGTCACTGCTCTAGAGATAAGTTTATTTGGGTTAAAATTTTGTGATCTTTTAACATATACTGCTGCTGCTGACTACTGCTTTTACCATAAGTAGGTTGTAGATAATATCTTAAGTGTGTGGAAGGAATGTGGAAGATACTTTCTTACCCCGAAAAGTAGATTGTGTATGATCTATATCATTTGCCAGACTGGGAATATAATTGTGGATTCCCGATTATGACTTGAGAGGCTGTTTTTATGGGTTTGAAGTTTAAACATAGAATTGTTTAATATCCATGTAAACCACTAGTGTGAAGTGATCTGGCTCCTGATTTTGACAATGGCAAGCTATTCTTTAACCTTGTTTTTCTTTTGTTGGTTCTTTTGCCCTTGTTAGATAACTGATAGACACACTTTGTAACCAATGTGTAAAAGCTCACATTTCACTACAATGAAAAGAAACAGACAACACTTAGTACATGATTATCTTATCAAACAGTATGTATAGTTAAAGATATCATGGAGTGCTATTCTGAGCTATATAGCTTTATATCTGTTCTTGTTTTTCATTAAACTTTGTTTCCGTATTTCTTTCCTAATCTAGTCATTTGTCCTCTTCCTGTGTTTAAACACAAATTATTACTGCTGTTTTGATGTCCCCTTGTCTATTTTCCCATCTCCTTATTCCATTGTAAGTGTCCTCAGAAATGCTACATATTTTTTACATTTAAAATCAGGTTTTTTTCTCTTGTGCTGATCTCCCTAAGTCTTTTTGTTGTTAGCAGTGGCACACTTTTTTCCAAGAGCCATTCTCTTCCAATTTGTAGCTCCCTGTTTTTTTCCCAAGAGTCCATTCTCTTTCATGTTCTGTGTTATTATTGGTGGATTTTTTTCCCCTGTATTTACCAAGTAGTGAGTAATATGCCTAGAGTTCCCCCACCCCATTTTCTTTGGCCAGTCTCATATGTTTGTCTTGTATCATCTCTTCAAACTTTGATCCCTTCCAGGCTTGTGAAGAGTCTATTGTTTTAAAATAAAAGATACTGGAATAATTTTAAAACAGTTTGTTCTTCTTAAAAGCGCCTCTTAATCTCACAGTATTTCTTCTAGTACTTGAATTTACAATTATCTCCTGCTCATCTCTTCTCAGAATCAGATTTTGACAAACTAGAGTTTCTCATTAACTAGTATTTTATCTTTTTTTCACCATCACTATCTCTAGCCAAGTCTAGCTCAAATGCCTTCTTCGCTGGTCTGCTCTAATTTCCTTTTCACAACCATTTAGAGTTTATAAAAATTGAAGCAATTTTTGTTTTCAGCTACTTTTTTTGCATATCCCAAACATGAGCCTCACAAGTTTGAAATCACAGTACTGCTTTTAAGCTGCAGCACAGCTCTGTCCTGCCTATCCCTCACCTTCTTGAGCTGTTTATACCATTTTCCTGCTTTTATACCTTCCTTATTTCCATCCTCCTCTTTCTACCTTATCCTGTTCTCCTCAACTAAAATAACTCTTTGTTTGTACGTAGAGTGTATTAATCTCTCAATTTCATAAAATCTCCCATCCGTATTCTTTATTCAACACCACCCTTTTATTCACACACATGTTTTGCTTTCATGGTGTAAATCATGAGCCTGTCACTGTGAAGAGAGTTCAACATCATTTTCATGTCTTCGGGGTATAAAACTTCACAGCTTTCCACTGCAAGAATATTTGAATCCTTTTTCATGATTCTTTAATAAGACTTAAAAGGGACTGAGAGGGTGGGCTCAGCACCAGATCATAGCATGCTCTATACCTGATAGCACAGAGGATGCTCTGGATACTGAGCAGTGACAGAGCAGTCCCCACCTCAAGGGCTGTGTGTGGTCTTGGGCTCCACAACATAAGGGAGATATAAAGCTGTCCAGAGGAGGGCAGAGATGATGGTGCCACAGCACCAAGCCTGACAGAGTTCAAGAAGCATTTGGTCAAGACTCTCAGGCACATAGAGTGACTCTTGGGGATGTTTCTATACAGCAGGGCCAAGAGTTGGACTTGATGATCCTTGGGGGTCATTTCCAACTCTGTGAATCTGCATTTTAACTGAAACACGAGACAGGAATAACAGTTATTGGCTTGTAGACAAACTGGTGTTCACTACTCACAGATTTTTTTTTTCCCTGAGGCTTTTTGAAGAGTGGGCTACAGTGTAAGTTTCAAGTAATTTGTGTGTTGCTAATATATTTTAGTAAAATCAAGTATCTCTTTGCCAGCTTTATCACTTAATCTTCCCTTTTGCTTTCCCTCAGAAGTGCCTTAGAAGTTTTTCTCAACTGGTGACACCTTTGTGTAACTTCTGTTTCTAAGTGGAGCTTTTGTTTTTCAGCAATATTGATAGATGCTTATTATCACTTTCTAGTTCCTTGCTCAGTTAAAACTCATGGACTACAGCTTGCTGGTTGGAATTCATGATGTTGAAAGAGCTGAACAAGAAGAAATAGAGTGTGAAGAGAATGATGGAGAAGAGGAAGGTGAAAGTGATGGGACCCACCCCATTGGAACCCCTCCAGACAGTCCAGGAAATACCCTGAACAGCTCACTGCCTTTGGCTCCAGGGGAATTTGATCCAGCTATTGATGTTTATGGAATAAAATCCCATGAAAGTAAGCAGTAAGAAATATTTTTATGTTAAGGTGGTTTGATTCTTGCATCAGAATCCTAAAATCCTCACCATGTAAAGGCAAATGTAAACTGAAAAACTGAAGTTCACTCTGTGGAAGAGGAGATTTGCTCTTTGGTGCAGCAGAAAGGAGAAGATTTCTACAATGCTTAGCTATTCTGATTCACCAGTTCTTTAGCACTTAATTCATGGGGTTTTCATCCCTTTCAGGAAGTCTAGTATCTATAATTGGTCTTTTCTGACAAATAACACTGTTAAACACTGTCTAAAAAGAATGAGAAAAGAAGCATTCCAAGTTATATTTAATTTTCTTGGTTGGTTTTTGAAACTTTGTGCACTCATACCCAATTTCTGTGTTGCAGCTAAGAAAGTCATCATAAGGAGTGTGTAAGAAGCCTGAAACTGAGTTTAATGTTAGCCTGTAAAATTAAGTATAACTAGTTACCGTGGCTATTCAAGACAGGAAAGTTACCTTCTCTTTTTGTTTATAAGCATTGACATGGATAAATACATGGTTTTAGTCATAAAGAAAATATGATCTTAAGCTACACCAAGGGAAGTTCAGGTTAGATGCCAGGAAAAATTCTTCACTGAAAGAGTGATTGGGCACTGGAATCGTCTGCCCAGGGATGTGGTGGAGTCACCATCCTGGGACGTGTTTAAGAAAAGACTGGATGTGGCACTCAGGCCATATTTTAGTTGATGAGGAGGTTTAAGGCCATAGGTTGGACTTGCTGATCTCAAAGGTCTTTTCCAACCTAGTTCATTCTGTGATTCTGTTTGTTGACACAGAAGCATCACCTTTCCTATAAAACTTCATAGTTTTTCCACAAAGATGAAATCCACATGACTTTAACTGAGCAATAATTCCTATTTCTGTATGCTAGTTTTTTATTTTACACTCATTTAGGCAGTTGTGCATTATATATGAGTGCAGTTAAACTCTCAGTTAAGGACAGCTTGAGCTTGTGGTTTTTCCCCATCTTGATTATGACTGATGTTGACCTGTCTCAGCTGCTGATTGAGTCTTACCAAGCCTCCTTTGTTAGAAGGAGGACTCCTTAAGGTGTTTCAGAAGTCCTTACTGCCCTGTGTTTGCTGTTGGCAGATGCACCCAGGAAGGAAGTGTACTTCATGGCCATTATTGACATTCTTACTCATTATGATGCAAAAAAGAAAGCTGCCCACGCTGCAAAAACAGTAAAGCATGGGGTAAGTATCTGGGTTGGTTTCTTCCTCTTAATCTGTTTATATTTGTGCATTTTTGTTTAGTGCCCTGATACGGGACAGTTCAGTAAATCTAGCAAAAGGGGAAATAGATCCGATTTTTTGTCAATTTTTTTCTGGTTTAATGTGCAATAAAAATGTACAGAGTAACTGCTACACATTACAAACTGAGAGTGCAACTCCTTTTTCAGCTGTGTGCACAGTTTTCTCACCCACAAAGAGCTCTAGTGAGATGCTTTTTAAGACATTGTCCTAAATTTGTGAGATCCACCTTATTCTTGCAAACAAAGCTGTTCACCACTTTATGAAAGCTGTCATGAATCTAATTTCAGATGCAGGGCCCTAGTGATGGTTTCATTATTTGGTACAGCCTGCTGAAAGTTAGTTCTTCAGCACATAACATGGCTCACTCTAGAAGACTTCTTCAGAAAAAAAGTGCAGTTTACAAAATCAGGCATAGAAATATAATTTACATATTAAATACTCAGAGACTGTTCAGTGAAGGCTTCTGTTTGACCATGATTATTTAATTTTGACTGAAATTGTTGCTCAGCAGCACACAGCAAAGAACCATGGTGAAACAGCCCAGCCTTCCAGATTTATGATTTATATCTATCTATGATTTATATCTATTATCACTCCTGTGGTGATGCAGCATTCAAATTTCATAAACTTCTTAGAAAGAGCATATCCATTCACGAAGCTAAAATCTCTCCTGTGTTTAAGTATCTAAAGGGTCAGGGCATTGTGGGAAATTTTAGGCAAGAGGCTCTGGGCTTTTTAGTTACAGTAGAGGATGATGTGACCTGCAAAGGCCTGTAGGAGGTATTTTTTTGTCTGTAAAGCAATGCTCTCATTACTCTCTGCTTTCTGGGCAGCTGAAAGTTGATGCAGACCATATGCAGCCATTGTCTAGCAATTATTACTGAACTTTGAAAGTAGCAGACTTTAAAAACTCACACTTCTGGCTTAAATAACAGAAATATGTTGTGAGTAACAGCTATGATTATTGAAGCTGATTGTGATTAGAACTTATTACAGAACATTACTTTCATACATCCATTTTGTTTATTTCTCTGTCTTCATCCTGAGTCACATGACACTGAAGTTCATTCAGTAATTGCATGCAACTTTTCTTCTAAAAGGAAAAGTTAAACAGGAAAAAATATAAATAAAAATGTGGGTATGGCTCTGAAAAACTCAAGTAAAATAGGAGTGAAATCATGACTTCATTGAAATAACAATCATATGGCTTATTCGGTGAGTGCAGATTTAAATGGATAAATGTTGAAAAAGTGTTACTCTTACCATGTATTTCAAACCAGGCTATGTAGCATTCAGATAACAGTGCATGTTACACAACTATTGACATGCCAGATCTAAGTATGGCAATTCAGTCTTCTCTGTATGAGGGCACTGCTGCTCAAGTGACCAGCATCAGCTGGTGAATCAGTGTGTGGGTAGCATGGCTAATGTGCTGTAAAAATTCATATAGAAGACTGAAGTACAATGAAAGTGAAGAGAAGCATGGAAAATAAAAAGAAATTTTTTTAGAAATGGAAGATAGCTGTTACAGAGGTGAGTGCTGACTATCAGTGTCCTCCTGTGAACCCTGAGAAAGCACCAGTAAGATTCTGCTTGAGGGCTATTACAATTTATGTTTCTAGTCTCTGGTTCTGAAACTGCACATGAAATTTATTAACATCCTTAATGACAAAAGCATCAAATAAAACACTGGTTCTTCTTTCTTCTCTCCTCCCAATTCTCTGTACAGGCTGGTGCAGAAATTTCAACTGTTAATCCAGAACAGTATTCTAAGCGCTTCTTGGACTTTATTGCCAACATCTTGACGTAACCTACCATGTTACATAGGACAGACACAAGACCTGGGGACAGCAGCAGTGGCTACAAGTGTAGGGAGAAAAAGGAACTCAGAGAAGCACTCATCTTACAGAAAGCAACCCCTTTGTTTACATCTGCTGGCAAAGATGACTGAAGTGGGGTGGAGTACTCGCTTTAACAGCTGCCTGATATTCCCAGCATAGTTCTAGCTATTTCTGACTCTTTTGTGTGTGCAAAAAAAAAAAATTAAAATAATTTAAATAAATAGAACAGCTTACTCAGAGTGCACTGTGACAGTAATACTCTGATGCTACCAGCTGAAACAGAATAAATGAGCAAAGAGGTGTGGGGTGGGGGTGGGGAAGAGTAAATGCATGTTAAATCTACAATATTGATATCAAATTGTAAACTGTGGATCAGTTTATTTTTTGAAAAAAAGATACATGACAGTATTCTTCATGATGATGATGGAAATAATAATGAAGACTTTACTGCGAATATTACACTTACACCCTGCTCACTGGCACTTCTTAAAAACTCAGTTGCAACAGCCCTTGGTGCCAGAGGCTTTTCCCATTTGGTTCCTAGCAGTTGGGATTTTCCTTTTCTTTCCTCTCTTTCCTGTTTTTTGTCCTTTTTTTCAGCACATTGCATCAGGAAGGCCATCATCTCAGACATCTGAGAGCTGGCATCTCTTACCTTACAAAGAGCTAACATAATTCATGCTATGTGTACATTTTTGCTGTAGTAAACTTACCTTAAGGGAAAACTTTGCTTATTTCTCTTTGTTACCTGAAGTTTTCATTTGTTTTATATTCTTGCAATATAAGAACTAATAATGTTACAAGTGTAAAAAAAAAAGCTTATCTGAAGAAGGGCATAGTTTTGGGCAATAGTAGCTCCATTTCTACCCATCCTGAAAGATGTGCACACTGATAGAAATTCCATTCCCTTGTAATTTACTGGGAATTCGAAGTTTAAATGCTTATGTTGTACTGTTGAAATAGCAGTATTTTATTATAGATTATCCCTTGAAAAATGAACCCTGAATTTTACTGTTTACATTATTAGGAAAGCAGGGATATTTCTGAATTTCAGAGCCGTGTACAATATAAGACTTTTGAGTTTACATGTAAAGTTATTTTGCAGTACAAATGAAGTAATGTTTGTCATCTTCCAAGAAGTAATGTGCAGTAGTGTACTAAAGTGAATGTCTCGCTCACCTCCATGATAGACTCTTTTACAATAAAATGCAAAAGGATGTTTCAGAGGGATTTTTCCCAAGGTTGTCTTTCAGCATCAAAATGACCTGTCCTACCATTTGCTCAATTTTGATTGTATAGTACATTGCCTGAAACTGTGCTGATCATGTTTAACTTGTTTAAAATTTTTAAACAACATTGTATTCCTTCTCCTCTTGTATTTTTCCCTGAAAGACTCCATGCTTGAAAGAGACAAATTTACATATGCTTAGAAGTTTATCTACTTACACACTGTGCTAAAGCTGTGCCTTTAAAATTTCTTTATTGAAATTGTTAGATTTTGTAGGCAGCATAAGAGAAGTCAAACCTCCCTGTCATCCTTTCTAACTGGGATCAGGAGTGCCAGCATGCCTTCTCCGTAACTAATGTCAGTGCTGCTCAGCCTGCAACTGTGTATAACCTATGTTGTGGTGCACTTCTGAGGAGCCCCTACAACAGAAGCCCCTTAATTACACTCTCTTCAGCGGCCAAAGGCAATACTATCCCTGTTGCTGTGTACTAATTTCTCTTCCTTTCCCCGACCTTTCCCACAGGGTTTTTTGTTACGTTTGACTTAGTGATGTCTGCAGCACTGTAATGTATGTGTATACTTTTGTATTGTATGTATTTAAATAAGTTGGTACTGTGGCTTGATTTTTTTTTTTTTGTCCTCTCCCTGAACACTGTGGTTGTCTATGTTCTTACCCAAGTTTCGTTTTCTGAAGCTTCTGAAGGTATGAGGCCACAGGGAGACCCTGGAGTAAAAATAAGGTACTTGGAGTACATATTTAATTGCGGCCAACAAGTGTACGTTTTTAGACCATTTTAGACATTTACAGCAAAGCATTCTTTTTGTCTGTGTAGCATTTTTGTCACTCACTCTTGTTGATAAACTGTTTATTTGGACAGGGCAAGGAAGACTCATTATTGTGTATGTTAGTGCTTAGATTACACTCCAAACATGAGCAAGGCTTTATAAAATAAAGCACTTTGATGACTCACTAGGTAAATCCTTTGTTCTTGTGTTTCACCTGTGGTTTTGATTGCTTACAGATGAATTTTGGATGTTAAATGCCTGTATCACAAAGGAAAAAAAGTAAGATAAAATTCAAACTTGAAGTTTTTCACTAGATTTTAACATGCTTCTTCCATGCTTACTTTAAGGGGCTTGAAACATTTAGTGTCTGGGGTTTTGGGCTGAGACTGGATCTGAGGTTTGTAATTGGCAAATCTGTAGACTAAATACTAGTATTCATAACAAAATATGAAGGTCATCCACAATAGTTAATTGATAGAAGGATTGGCAGAACTTTGCCACTGTGATCTTATGCTAAACCAATTATTTTTAAAGTATTTGGGAATAAGTCCAAACTTTAATGGAATGGAGGGAGGGATTTCTGTTCTAGAATTTCAAGACTTTGTTGGGGTTTTCAGTGCATGATACAGCTTATGCTACATATTGTGGGCAAATGGCAGAAAAGAGTCTTTTTGTCTTTATTCTGACTTAACTTTTAATTCTTTTAACACATTTGTCACTTTCTGGGTATTTTTCAGTTTATTGCGCAGATGTAGCAATACAATATTTTCAGCAGTATTACCTGTGAAAGACTAAATTAACGATAAAGTAGGATATACCCCAAAGACAAGGTGGCTGAGGAGCTGTTCTATTAAAAGTAGGTGAAATGATAGAGAGTGGAGAGATTCAGCTTCTTAATTACTCACTTAATGATGTCTCTAGTAATCTAAGGTTGCACTTCACACAGCTGCTTCAGCTGCTGGGAGTTCAGTGTGAACATGGTGCTCAAGGAATGCTGCTCAAGTTACATGCACCATTAGCCACGGTGGGCAGCAAGCAGCTGCAGGACCCTGTCTTTAGCAGAAGTGTGTCTATGGTAATGCAAGAAAAGGTTATCCTTCCTGAAGGCAGAGATGATATTCCACGTAGGAGATCCAGCTGGCTTGTTAATATAAGGACTGCAAGAAAAGAAATAATTAAATTAAAAATTCTTGGAAACAGTAAATTTTCTATGTAAACTATATAACCTAAATGTATAATCTGAATTTTCGGCTCTCTTGTGTGCACTTTTGTTCCAAAGTAACCCTAGTTAGCATCAAGTGGGATAGTTACATTCTGATGGTCTCAAAGCCTGCCTTTATTCAGTGTCCACTCTCTATATGTGCTGTCCATTTGATTTCTCTCAAACTCATATGCTTAACAGGGAAAAAAAATACAAAATAGAGAGCAGTTAACTTCAAGGAGAAGTCTGTTTCATCTCTGTCCTGATTTCTTTATGGCAGAAATTCTTTCTGCAATCAGCATGTCTCTTACAATGCCGAGTGACAAAGGCGTTTAGTGTGAGACGAAATCATTAACAATTGCTTTATTAAAACTGTTAAAACACAGGTCTGGAGAGGACTTGAAGAGGTAGTAATAGTCTATTGCAGAGCAGTTCAGCTGTAAATAAACATTGGTGAAAATTGGGTTAATCCTTTCCAGGAAGGGTAGTTCCATGACTTCCCTGTGCCATTCCTTCCCATGCCTCACTAGCTCTATCATTACAAAGATTTTCTAAAATCTTACGTGACTACATTACTATGCTTTAAGCTCATTAATATTTGTTCTATCTACAGTGGACCCTAAGAACAGTTTATTCTCTTCCTCTTCCAGTTTCTCTTAATGTGATCCTGCCTCTATGTACTGAACAATGTAAATATTAGCTTTTGCACATATTAAATTGAATATTCCCTCTCTTATTTAACAAAATTATCAGAATGGTTTGAGCAAGGCAGAATGGCCTATTCAATTTTCTGTAATGTCTAATTTAAAAAGAAAAAAAAAGTTTAAATGGTGCTTCTTGAATTTCTGTTTTGAGAATTTTCTAGCCATTCATTTACCATCTACTAAAAAAAATTGTCATAATTGCTGTTAGCACAAAGTGCACTTTCAAAATGAGCACAGCTAATCCTTGGCTGTAGTTGTTGTTATAACTGCAATAAAGTACTAGTTTTCTCTTTTCCCAAAGTAAACAATATCATGATCTTAGCTTTTCTCATCACATTCTCTTTTCACAGCTTCCTATCTCATCTCCATTAGTGATAATCAAATAAAATAATTACTTGGCTATAAGTATTAAGATACAAAAAATACTTCTTGCAAGGTGGCATAAATTCATTCTTACCCAGTACTCTGAATACTTTTAGGCATTTTAGTTATTGCCCAATATGCTTTGAGCTTATAAAAAGCTGCTTCTTCATTCCAACTTGATCTGATTCATTCATAGTGACTCATTTTATTTAGCAATGTGTCCCCTATTGGAATAAATGATGTTTGTGTAAGAATCTTGTGTTTTGAAGAGGTTTAGCACTTCCACACAAGCCTGGAAGGTAATTTAACTCATTGCATTTCTGGTATTTCACCTTGCCCAAGGCCAAAGCACTCTACTTTCTCTTCCATTTTATGTATTTTAAAGTGGATGCATAAAGCTATTATGTTACAAGAATATCTCAGTCACTCTAATGTTGAGAGTGCATGTGTTGTACCAAGGCAGAGAGAAGGGCTAGCTCCAGTGTCTGGGCTGACAACAATTCCAGTTTGTCTCCCACTACCTGAGGATAACAGGGTTGTGATTGATTCTGGTTAAGAGGAAGTCCTGTGTTCCTGAGAGGTGCCTTTTTATCCCAGCACCTTGGATTCAAGTGATGCATAAGAATCCTTTCTGCTAAATCAGTCTGATTAATTAGTGCCTACTTTAACCAGGCACGTAATGCTAAATTGAACTTCACACTCTGGGTCAGGGCCCTATCTTCTTTCACACTGTGGAATTGCATAGCAAAACAAAATATTTTCTGCCTTTAAAGTCTTTACTATTTTCTCTTAGTTCAGAAATAAGTCTTAGATAGATATTTATTTGTGCATCAGCTGCACCAAGGACTTTGTATTTAAGGCATTAAAATACCAAATTGTACTGCGCAATGATGATCATCTCTTCATAGGGTAGAATGGAAAGAATCTGCTTTTAGTTAAGCAGTGATGTGCATGCTCACCTGCTTAATACTGCTCTGCTGCTTCAGTCAGCAAAGATCTGTGTGGAAAGAATTACAGTGTTTGATCTGATTACCCTGTGAAGTGCTCTGGAGCAGAAGTTTGCAAGTCATGTTTCACATACCGTGAGCTGCAGCATCTGTGTGCTGAGCTGTTCTTTCACCCCAGGGTGCAGGAGAATGAGATGGCACTGAGTCAGTTGAAAGAGAGAAAGCTGAGTGCATTTGTGGCCTTGAAACTGGACCCAGCAGTACAATGGTGCTTTTAGAGGTCCTGGTCTGGAGGGAGAAAAACTTGCTTTCTGTACAACGTAGCGACCGGGCACAGCCAGCACAGCTTCATGAGAGGAAAGTCCTGCTTATCAAACCTGATTTCCTTTTGTGACAAGGTAACCCAGCTGGTTGATCAAGGGGAGCCAGTTGATGTAATGAGATTTTTGGATTTTTGGCTTTCAATGCTGTCTCTCCCAGTGTCCTTCTGCACAAGATGTCCAGCTCACAGCTGGATAAACACATCATGTGATGGTGGATGAGCAACTGGCTCACGAGTTGGGCACAAAGGGTTACAGTGACTGGGGTGACATCAGACTGGTGACCTGTCACTGGCAGGGTTCCACAGATTGCAGTAACAAGAGTTTAGGGTAAGAGGAGACCACAAACCTTTTCTGAAGTGGAAAGGAAGAGACAGTAATGAAGCCAGTAAAGAAATAAAGCTGAGGAAAAAAACCCAAAACATAATGAAGCAATACAGAACATACTCCCTGGGTTAGGCATTATCTGCATCTGCTCTGGGGTCACAGAAGACAGTCCCACACGGGAGCAGAGGAAAATCTCAGACCATAAAATTATGATGCAAAAGGAAAGGCATAAATTGCTACATTGAGGACACCATAAAAGCATTTTACAGTAGTTGCCTTCTCACCCAAAGTAATGGGAACAGTGCTATGGCATAAGACTGGAAGTAGAGCAGTAGAGCGAATCAGAGAGAACTGATCAGCGTAGAGAGCAGATGACAGCAACCCTAAAAAAACCCTAAACCCTCAGCATATTTAAAAGCATTGCAGTAAAAGGTTCAAGGAGATAAAACATAATTAAACTGCAGAACTTGAGACCTATGATAGCATGCTGATATAGAAAAGACTGAGCAGGAAGATGGCTACATCGAATGTTTCCATCATCAAAACAAGCTCTTTCTGTGACCCAAACCAGTCTGTGGAAAGGCTTTGTCTGGATGGGATGTTCTTTGGACAGAAACATTTCCTCATGTCTTGTGTAGCCTGGATCTCCCACTGTTTAAACTCAGCCTCTTCATCAGACAGTCCCCACAAACACCCTGTGGCTTTGTTCAGAGAATCGTGTTGTCTGGCCTAACACAGCTGTTTTCACGGGCAGATTTGGGCAAGGGAGAGCTGATAGAGGAACAGTGTCTTCAGATGAGAAGATGAGTGTGAAAAGACTCATTCTCACAAGGTTCCCTGTGAAGCAGCTCTTCCTTCTCCAGTATCGGGAGTTAGCTTTGAACCCTCAGTTCAGTCTTTAAATTATGAAACAGGGCTCTAACTTGCCTTCTTGGGGAAGATGCATCATGTGTCTCGTCAGTTCATTGGATGATGCTGTAGTGGAAGAGCAGATCACAGCTCATATCCTAGAAGTCACCTAGTCTGATATACACATAGCAGTTGAGAGCTCATGCTTTAAATGTGTGGTTATTCTGAAGAATTAGAATGTAAATGTTTTAAATAAAAAATGCTTTCCCAAAATGGGGTTCTGTACTTAAAAACATCTAGAGAAGAGCTGCTCTCATATATTTTCTTGTGCTGGTGAACAGGGCTCATTATTCAGACCCTCTCCAAAGGCACAGTGCCCTGTATGACCACTGAGCAGCTGCACATTTACTACCAAGATATTACTGAAACAGCATTTGTTGGATTCTTGACAAACAGGGCTTCACGGAAGAGAAAAAATTTACAGAGCTGTTGTTACCAGTCAAATTCCATTTCATATTAAAACTAAAAAAAAAGCTTTTTCAAGCAGGTGAGAAACAAAGCAGGTTGCACCCTAGTAAGGACAAGTATATATCCCTAATTTAGAGCAAGAGGGTGGGAAACATTACACAGTGAACTGTGGCCAACCACAAATACCCAGAAGGTGACAGCTGAAGATGATCTTCAAACAGCCAAGCTTTATGCTGTTAAATGCTTTATAGATCAAAATTATCAGCTTATATTAATCCATGCTTTATAGGCAGACAGTGTGATAAATGCAGCTGGGACATAATAGGATCAGAATAACTGAAGTCAGGGAGTAAATGAGTTGCACAAGCTGTGAGTGGAACAGAAACCCTGCTGTGACCCTGCTCAGACAGAATTGTGCTTGCTGGACCTTGTGGGCACCAGGGCAGGAGTAGCCTTTGCAAGGCAGCCACGGCCCACATAAATACAGAGGCTGTGTCTGGGAGAAAGGAGTGATTGGAAATAAAGGCCATGTACTGAAACTTGTGATGTTTCCAAGCATACATTCTGTCATTACATAGGGCAACTAAAGAAGAGAGTTTGCATAAGAGAGTTAGAGGATTTGCCAGCTCCTAGAAACAATTTCATGGCCAAGCATAACCAGAGGGCCAAAATTCACAGTTTCTCCTGAAGATAAAAGGTGGAAAAGTTCAGATAGTTCAGAGAAACCAGGCAAGGATCACGTACTAACATATTTCTGGAACTTTTCCAGATTTTTTGACCAATGTTTCGGTTTATGTCTTTCATGTAATACAGATATTGCTATGAAGTCTCAGCTAGGAAATTAGTTTTAGATGTTAACAGCCAAACTGTTTCTAACGCTAATTGTTGCTTTTTGCTAAACAAAGTAGTTTTAAACAGGCCTCCTATGTAGCTTAATGTGGTTTTTAAGCAAGCTGCTCACAAAAACTGCTTTAGCCTCTTCTGGTTTATTCCACAAATCAAAATGTTACCTTCCAGACTAATTCACAGCCTAGAGTGCACTGCTCTGGTTTTTAATCAGAATGATAGAAAATGGTCTCATCAGCTTCCTTTGCACTGCCCCCTGTGCAGTCACTATCAGGTCTGGCTTTAGCTATGAGTTTCCTATAGCAAAGATTTACCATGGTAAAAAACAAGTTATACTATTTCTGAAGTTCACTCTGTCAAGCACATGTTATTCCTTCAAACCATTATTCACTTTGGAACGCATTCAACACATCAAAAGAAACCCAGAGGCATTTGAAATATTTTCTAACTTACAAATAACTTGAGTTGGAAATTATAACTTGATCCAAAGCCCAGGAAAGTCTCTGTCTAAATTCAATAGTTATTGAACCAGGTTCTTCAAGCATAACCTTTTCATCATCCATGACTCACACAAATTAGTCCCTGTGAAACTAAAAGGTGTTGCTGTTTTAACAGTGCCAGCATAAACTCGTATTTCCAGTCTTTCTTACCATGGATCTAGATACATCCTGGTAAAAGTACTTATGTTCTTAGCCCATATCCCAGTATTTCTTTAGGATGCTTATTGAAGTTATTCTGCTTTGTATCAGCATAAGACGTATGACTGTTCTTGTACTAAAAACTTTACAGCAAAACTACAGCTTTGAAAGGAGAGTCAAACTTCTCACCAAAAGGTTTACCATGTATGACTGTATTAAGTATAATGAGTTAGCAAGACAGATGTTTGAGCAGACCTTCTCCTGAACAGAATCTTCAGTCCTGTTTGCCTATTGCTCCTGTAGTACTTAACAGCCAGCTCAAGCATCCTTTCAACTGTCAAATAAATTCCCACAGACCAGATGAGAGCAGAACAAATCCAGCTCCAGCACGCACAGAGTGTGTGCTAGTTTTCCTACAGTGTAATTAGTACCATGCAGCTTCTCTATGCAACAGGAGAACTCTGCCCTAACCAAGGAAAAGGAAAGCGAGCTCACACTGTCTGTGTTAGACCTTCTCAATTCCAAAAGACACTTAAATACATAATTTAAAACACAAGCGTGACCATTTCAACTCTAAGTTGACTGAAGTGGTGTAGTAAGATGATGCTCCTCAGCTTCAGTTGCTACAAAACCTTCCATGAGGTGTAAGACATGACAGAAGCTTGGTTTACAGCCAAACACAAAAGCTTTAATGAAATAAAAACATGGAAGCAATATTTCTTTCACAAATATAATATGAAAAACAATTTTTCTCAAAACTTGATTGAGAAAGAAATACCACAAAATCAACTCAAAATAATTTTATTGGAAAAAAACATTGGAGAGCAATTTAAGTCCTAACAATGCACGTCAGTTTGCACCACTGAGGAACCTTTTCCTTTGTATCTTATCTGTAATGTAGATCTTTGTCAAAGCACTCCTCCTTCCAGTTCCAATACTGCAATATGTGGAAGAACCTGCCCAGATGTTCTGCTGACTTCCCTCTGGTAAAGATGGAAGGAGTACCAGCAGACTAATAGTTACAGTTACATTTATGAAAATAGGTTAGAACAAGAGTCTCAACAATTGTAAGCATAAAACTGTTTCGCTCACCAAGTTTCATCATGCAAATGAACAAAGAAGGTGGGAGGTGAGCAGAAGAGAAATGAAGGGTGACAGCTGTTAATGTACTTGGATGTCACACACCAATGGATGTTGTTAAAGAGCAGAATGGTGTCAATTCCCATTTCTGCAGCTATGGCACACCCCTTTATTCATGCAACACATCATACACAATTATTCTGCAGAGGTCACGGAAGTCAGCTATCGTTTTCATCTCATTCACATCAATTAGAAAAATATGCCAAGGTTCATTGAGTTGGGGGTTTTTTTCACTTTTATGGCAGTTAAGGGACTGATCCTTGATTCCAGAAGTTCATAGCCTACTATCATGTCCTCAGGGCGAGGGTGGGGGCTGCAAACAGGAAGAAGTATGCAGCTGTTCTGATAAAGAAGTGAAAAAAAATAGATACCTTTGGTGTATGTCCCAAGAAAATGTTATTAAAGATGCCCTGGAAGTCATTCTAGAGAGAAACAATAAGGGCAAAGAAAAAGGATGTTCATGGCCTGACTTGATTTTAAAGCAGCAATTTCACCACTCACAATCAGCTGTTTGTAGGGCAGAAGCACCAATTGTGCTAGTTCTGGAACAGCTACCAGCTGTTGTGTCCAAAAAATCCATCTGCAGCAACAGCATTAGCTGTGAGTGCATATTTCCCAAAGTGGTGACATTCCTTCTGTCCTCTGGCTTTTGTTGGGGCTTTAACCTTGTGACCAGTGCAAATCTATCTGCACCAATGCAGCACACAGGAGCAGCTGGGAGCCATTGTGCAGCAGGAAAACTGTGACATATTTGCCATGACAGAAGTGTGGTGGGATGGCTCACAGAGCTGAAGAGCTGCAATGGATGGCCATAAACTCTTCAGAATGGATATGCAAGGAAGGAGAGAAGGTGGGGAAGCCCTGTATTTAGGGGCAGTTTTGATTGTCTGGAGCTTAATGATGATACCAGTGGGATTGAGTCCTTATGGTAAAAAACCTGGCAGATACCAAGATGAGAGTTTGTTACAGACCTCCCAGCCAGGATGAAGAGGCAGATGAAAAATTCTATAGGCAACTGGGAAAAGTCCTGCAATTGTTAGGCATGGTTCTCCTGGGGTACTTCTACTTAAAATGTGGGAGTTGGTCTCTATTCGCAAGTAACAAGTGGTAGGACAAGAGGAAATGTCCTGAAGTTGCAGCAGGGGAGATTTAAGTATTGGCTGATAGGATGAAAATCTTCACCAAGAGGGTTATCAAGCACTGGAACAGGCTGCCCAAGGCAGTCTTGTTGCAGCCCACTGCAGAAGGTGAGGATAACTCAGGTTCTTGTTAATAGATCCCTTGGGGCAGGTTAGAGTGAAACAACACGGAAGGCGTGGTGTTGGTGAACATGCATATGTAGGGTTTATTGTAGAACAATTTGGTTGCAAAGGAAACCAGGTATGTAGCCACTTTGGGTTTTATTATCTGCAGTAATAGAACAACATAAAAGCATTGCAATATGGAAGTACAACATCATCATCCAAAGACATCCACAAGGGAAAAGAAAGAGAGAAAGGACAAGAGCATGAAGCACAAAATAGAGAGAAGGGACCAGAGTGAAGACCTCATCACCCACAGGCCCTGCAACAAGATTCAGCTGCTTGTAGTCTTGGTCACAGGCTGGCTCCATCAGGTGGGAGAGGAAGTCCCAAAGAAGTGGTGGGGAAAAATCTCTGGAACCCACCATCTGTTGGATGGAACCCACACAGGTTCAGGTGGGAATGCCCAGATGCCTCCCCTGAGGTGGGGAGATTGATGCAATAGTGTTGATTATGGGACACTTGGGAGCCCTTGACACCTCCTAAGACAGCACAGCTGCCCATCACATCAGCAGAGGGAACACCCTCAGGCCACAGCCAGTGTCCTAATTCCCAGGTCCTCCCTAATTCCCATCCCCACAACCCAGCAGTTGGTGCAAGGAAGGGCAATTTAGCATAAATGAGAGGCACAATCCATCTCCACTGGATCTGTCTCCTCTCTCACTCATAGCCCCTCCTGCTTTCACCTCTGTCTTATCAGACCACAGGCTTATCCATTACACACCCTAAAGGTCACCTCTGTCTGATCAAAGCCCCTTACACACTCCACAAATGGGGGAAGGAAGGCTTTGAGCCATTATTACTTAACAGTTCAGCCTTTCCCAACTCCCCATCCCTGGAGGTATTTAAATGACGTGTAGGTGTGCCACTTGAAGAGATGTAGTTTTGTAGTGGACTTAGCAGCGCTGGGTTAATAGTTGGAGTCAATGATCTTAAAGGTCTTCTCCAACCTAAACAATTCTATGATTCCATGATTTTCTTCACTTTTTTGTTGGGAATCCATCCTCAAATCCCCTCCTGCCCTGTGGTGGGCAGCTTTCCCTAGCTTCCTCTCCAAGGTGCTTTCTGTGCAATTATGTGTATTTCTACATATACAGCAATATTCTGGATATACATAAACAGTTGGAAGACCGCCTGGGATCCAAGTATTTCTGTGGCATGTAAGTTGTAGTGTAATGTTCAGAACCATAAATACACATCTGCAGAAAAGTGAACAACTTTGGATCTATAATGTTAACGATTTCTTTTCAAGCTTCCTTCTTGTATTGCTAGGCTTGACTGTAAAACAGAGTCCCTGAATGAAAACATGCTGCATTAGATCCTTCTGTGCCATTTTAGTTTATCACCTCATCAAGAGAGAAATCCTCTTAAAGTTGAAAATAGCCTCCAGGTTCAAGACTAGGCAGCAAAATTGTTCCCAATGAGATTAAAAAAAAAAAAAGAATAATCCATTCTTCGGCTGATTCATTGAAAGAGCAAAACACACTTTGCTTTCTTGGATGTATACCTATACTTGTTTCCCTAAAAGGCATCATCTCCAGGAGCTCCACATTCTCCACTCCATTGCTGCCTCATACGCAGCTTATATGAAGACAATGCAAATCCATAATGAAAAAAAAAACCACTTTAATTTTTTTTCTGGCCTTTCACATCGTCTTAAAGGAACAACAAACCTAAGACAAGGCTGAAGTCCCCCTGATCGTCAGAAGGCACTGACCAGCTCTGCAGCAATCTGCTCTGGACTGCCTTAGCCCAGATTTTCCCAAACAAGGCCTCTTTTCCAGCTACTTGTCATTTGGAAATGAAATGCATTTCCTGAAGATTTGTCCAGATCAGCTGTGATTGGGCCAGGGATGATGGCTTTAGTCTAAAGAGGAGATGTTTGGATTAGGAATAAAAAAATAAATTTTTTACAGTGAGAGAGATGAACATGCCATCCACAGAAGTTGAGCGTGTCCCATCTCTGAAATGTTCAAAGCCAAGCCAGAGGGAACTCTGGGCAGCCTAAACTAGTGAAAGGTGACCCTGCCCATGACAGCAGGGTTGGGCTGGCTGGTCTTCAAAGCCAACCAACCTGTGATTCTGACTGCACATTCACACACCACAGGTCTGACACTGCCTGGAAGTTTCAGATCTGCCATCAACAGCCTGCACAACTGATTCACACATTTACAGTCAGCCCAAAATACTTCCCAAGCGCTACATTTATTGCACATTTACAGTGAATCCAACACTTCCCAGAAGCTTCAGGCTCATTGCAGGGGCTGAGCACAGTGCAAGCGTAGCAGTTTCTGTCTGGAACACCCCAGCACGCAGGGGATTGGAGTGGCACAGCAGCCTTCGCTCCGCGGTTTAAATGAACACGGCAAGGCCACTGTGTCACTGGGCCTGAGAGATACAGGGACACTCATGGAACACCCCCCGTTCTACAGTGTAATATGAAGCAAATCCAGGAAGGACTTCCTCCACTCCTCTAGATGCTGTACAGGAAAGTGCATGGACTGAAATCACTTACCACTTGCAGCTGCAGTTTGACTTCAAGCAGCAAAGAATCAAAGAATCTGCTGAGTTGAAAGGGACCCATCAGGATCATCGAGTCCAACTCCTGGCTCTGCAGAGCACCATCCCAAAAGTCACACCATGTGCCTGAGAGCATTGTCCAAATCCTTCTTGAACTCTGTCAGGCTTGATGCTGTGACCACTTCGCTGGGGACCCTGTTCTAGTGCCCAGCCACCCTCCAGTGGAAGAACCTTTTCCTAATATCCAGCCTAAACCTCCCCTGACACACCTTCATGTCATTAATCCATGAGTTAAAGTCCACTGACCTGCTTCTGTTGGTATTCTGGCTGCCTTTCCAGGAGAAAGATTCTTGCTGGCTGGTATAAAACCATCAACATTATGTACAGTTGTTTAATTATAGGTGTTTGTTCCACTTGTTTATCAAGAATTAGACACTACCATTATACAAAAAAATATCTAAGGACTTCTATATTAATATAATTGTCGTGTTAATATAACATATATTGTTGTAACTAGTGGCAATGAGACATCAGCAAACAATTGAAATTTTGCTGACATTTGGTATTATCCACGCAAGAAGTTCACCATACAAGATTAACCTTCTTCAATTACTAAAACTCCCTCTCGGCTTTCCACTTCTGCAATTTCACAAAATCCAGGTGTACTCTTATGAGTGTCGTGATAAATGGAGCATGTCAGTGAAGCAGCTTACAATTTCATTTTAAAAGAAATACAAATAAAGTAAGAAGCTTCTTTGCACAACAGAGGCTGAAATTCCTAACATCTGGAAAATGAAAAGACTCAATCATTAGGCTACAAAGTCTCAGCAATTACTAAGTCTATCTAGATATTCAATACTGTGCTGCCTTTCTAAAACTTCAGTGTAGTAGTGTATGAAATGTGCTCCTTCCCCTCTTTGTATATAAAACAGTTCATCTCAAGTAGTATATGGACTGATGATATCTCAATTATTTTCAAAAAGGTATGTTTCAATATATTACTTGCAATACTAAGTAGATTTTGAAGCTGTCTGACAATTATTTTTCTTAAAGCCTTGGTTTTGTGAAAATTGATCAAGACTGGTGTAAAAGCTGAACTGTGACCTAAGATTGCGCTGCTTGTCCTGTAAGAAAATAACTTGCAATCTACATCATCTAAAGAAATGCCTTTCAGACTACCATGGTGTTTCATTTTTTTTCTCAGAATTTCTACTATTGGGGAAAAATAGAATACAGAGGCAAAAATGTTTTCATTGACTTCCACAAGTCTTTTATTAGACTCAAGAGACAAAGAGAACATGTAACACCTGGAAGGCTGATGGTAAGAGGAAACAGGAATTATTTTTATCTATTTCCCCTCTATACCTCCACTACATTTCTTCATCCCCTCATTAAGTCATATGTCATCTTGGGAAGATACTCTTTTTTTCCTCCAAACTCCCTCTGACAATGCATTAATTCTCCAGCTCATTTCTGCAGCACAGTGTTTTTCTTTCACGTTTAACCTTTTTAGAGAAGGATTTCACCTTTTTTCCCAAAGCAATATGTTCACACATACACACCCCTTTGGTTTTTAAATTCATCATTAAAATGGTATTCTGTGCTTCAAACAGGTTAATCTCAAATGTGCACCACAGACATTACCTCATCTGTGCAGCATATGCAGCTCAGTACATGCAGTCTCCTTTATGTGACAATCTCTTCAAGATTGCAAATTATCATTTCTCTATCAGAAACATGAAAGCATTTTTCACAAAATGAAGAGAATCATGGCACATAAAGGCACCCTCAAAACTTGCATTATCTTTAGAAGACAATGAATGTGGGGTAAAAACAACCTACGTGTTCCTGTTCACGTAGAGTCAACAACAGTGTCATTTGGTTTTATAAAGAATTTTTTTTATGTATTCAGTTTATTTTTAACTCTGTAAAATGTTAAAGGCTGCAAACTTTTCTGTGTCCTAGCTATAGACACTTCATTATCCCAGAAGGGATAACAGCAATTTTTTAAAAAAATTAGGCAGCCTATGCACACAGCAGTTACGCAGTTGTGCAAACTTAGCTGCTTTGTCCAATACTAGAAAAGACAAACTTGCATTGGAGAAACATTTTTGGTGCTTTTTGTGCATTTTGGCAAAGATTATTTATGACCCAGGATAGCCAGAAAATTATTTCCATAAGCAGCTAGCTTTTCTTCTTTCTTTTCATCATTTTTCCCCTAAATGCTGAAACTCCCCATAACCCATTTAACTCCTTTAAAAGTTCTGCTAGTGATATTTTCATTACTGTATGTAATTTGTGGCTAGCTAAATTGCATGTATTTAGCTTTGATAATTTTAAGCATTTACCGTTCAATCCTATTCATGTTGATAATATTCTACTGGATTTCCAAAAAGAACAGAACAAGTCGCTCAAAAACAAGTATTGTGTAGCCTGCCTAAAGCTGAATCTATTATACCCTCCTACATGTTAAATTATTTCAAGGAAGCTACATAAAGGGTACGAATCCATTTCCCACAAAAGGGTACATTTTCTTTTTTATCTCTGAGAAATAAAACCCTTGATATACTTGCAACACTAATACTTTAGTTATCTAGAAAACAGACACACACTAAATAAAAATATCTCCAAACTCACATATATAATACTACAAAATCTCCTGATCTAACCAAGGAGTTTGCATTTAGAGTCTACATCTCCACTAACACCACAGTTGCATCTGGGCCATTATGTTTAATAGCCCTCAGTGGACCCACCCCTCCCTGAACCCTTTAATGCCTTTGGCCTCCACAAGTGTTGCCAAAGTATTCTCATAATTTTCTCTCACTGCAGCCCTAAGAGCCTGAATTAGCTGCACTGGCAGAAACATCCAGGAGGCTTGACTATTCTGTTTTAAGGATTAAAGTGGTCAATACCCCAGAGCGGGGTAAAATGTTCCTCCAACAAAGAAACAAAATGGAAGGGAAAACTACAAAAAAAAAAAAAAAAAAAAAAAAAAAAAAAAAAAAAGATTTCTGTCTTTAGAATTACTTTTTGATAACTTTAAATATAAATTGGAAAAAAGATCTGCAGATTTTTTTCTGCTGGAAAAAAACCCCATCTCTTCATCTCACTGATTCTATTTTTTCCTTCACACTGTTCCCAAAAAAATCCAAAGACAACAAAGAACTGACCCTAAGGTTGGTTTCCATTAAATGTCTTCTATGATGCTTTTAAGTTTGACTAGACTTAGATAGCATATAATATACAGCACCAAGAAATGAAAGAAATTTTTACATTAAATACAGATAATGGCTATATTACTTATTAGGAGGCATAAACTACATCCCTGATAGTAAAAGATAAATCGCTCAGTATTTCCAGGGCTATGCATTAACAAAGTCAGTGGAAGGGTACAAAATATAAAAATGTTTAGTTAAATAATCAAATTAGCTGAGAAGAGACTGGCTGTGTATAAGCCTTAGAATTCATTAAATCTCACATTTCACTGAGGACAAAGAGAGGTTGAGGGACAGCGAGTATCAAGCTGTGGGGATGTTAAAGAAACACCTCTCCCAACAAATACCAGGGAATTAAAATAACATTGCACCATTGCATTTCCAACATAAAACTGCTCCTGAACTCTCTATTCCTCAGCCAGAGAGAAGAGGAATAACACAAGAATTTTCTGTCAAGCCTGTTCAGATGCACAGATACCATCTGCACAAACTCAGCAAACAGACACAGGCACAACAGAAACATGCAAGTAATTGTAACCAAGACACAAATTCTGCACAATATAAAATATTTATCATCACCACAGGTGGTGTAACAGTTTGTTGTGCAGATGCTCACAAGCCTGTCTATTACACCTATGAAAGGAGCAAGTTTGCCAGCTTTACCTGGACTCAAAGCAGTGACTGAAACACAAAACCCTTAGGTAGAGTCCCAAGAATCTCTTCCCTTTGGGTGATTGTCCTTCGCCAACATTATTGTAATACAGACACCAGTGCTACTAGAAGGTTGATAAGATCTAAAAGGGATCTAAAGCTTGTGGATGTGAATATTGCAGCTGGAGTTGGCATCAAATTACTCTCTGTCCTTTCTTCAGAGCCTCAAACTTTCACGGTGCATAGTCCCATACCCAGAACAAAGTCAGGTATGCTGGGGAATACTTCGGAGCACCTACTTAAAAGCAGAAAGGCCAGATCTGATTGCAAAGACCCCAGAGTACTAAATCAACCAACAACCAGAGCTCCAGCCCAGACTCAAGTCTCCAGATGCTCTTCCTCTTTTCATTTCCTCTCTGTATTGCTCTCTAACATCTGTGTTTCCTTTTAAATACCATGCTACAATCCAAACCATTTGTAAAATATGTCAGTTTATACCAGCATAGAGTGCTACTAGATAAATACAGGGGCTATGTGGAAGTATACACAGAAAATATGGCAGAGTAAATGTCCAGAATGAAGCATCTCCTGTCCATGGCCCCTCCAGACAGGGTCTCCCAACTCTCATACACATACACATCTCTAGTCACTGTCTGACTCGATTGTTGCAGTTTCTTATTTTCCCACCTTCAGCAGTAAGGCAGCCCAGGCAGCAGCACACGTGCTGAGGAAATTACATTTCTGAAAGCCATTCAGTAAGGCCGTTTTCTGCAAATCAAGTCTCCTCACCTTCAAATTCATTCTCAGGGCAAATGAGTTTTCAATTGCATGTTTACATAGTGCTGAGCCCTTGGAAGGCAGAACAGACTGGAAAGACAACGACCAGGGGCTGTCTCAACCACGTAACAGTTTTAAAGCCCAGGCGGAGACAAGAAAAGTCATGGGGGAATGGCACAAAAGCCTGCTGTTCCTGCCTATAGCAATATCTGCTCCTACTCCCACCTCATTAATTGCTAGTTTTCCTGATTATAGAAACAGCTTTTTCTGCTGCTGAAATGTATGGCGCTGTGCCATTTGCATATGCAAACTGACAAACGAACAATGAACCAGTTGCACAGTTCCTTAGAGAGCAACAATGTAGAGGATTTACGACATGTACAAGGCAACAGGCTGGGAGGGAGTGTGGGGAGACAGACACACAAAACCTCTCGTGATGTTCTTTACATTGTTTTTCTGATAAATATTCTTTCATTGAAATAAAAATATTTAACACTTCAGTGGATTTCTGACACTGGATTTGGGAAAATAATAGAACTAAAGATCTCTGCAACTTTGATTTGCCTCCAGAAGCATATCTGTTTATCAGCTTTTAACATATGATCTTTGATTACATGATTGCACACTGTTCAGCCACAAGGTCTTCGTGTTATTCCATACAGAGAAGAAAATGTTGATTTAACAAACAGAAGCCTGGCATTCTGTTTCCTTCCTGTTTTTCAAGGTATAACCAGGACTTTATTTGTACATGCTATTGAAACTCTACTATCCTAAAGGAATTAGTAATTTCCTTATGGACATCAATCACTGCATCAAATGTATTATTTCTCTAATTTTGTATTATTTTTTTCTTACATTAGATGTGAGACACCATTATTACTCCCATTTTATGGACCAGGAACTGGAGACAGGTTGGGGGGGGAAATTAATTTTGTGATGTCTGTAACCTATTTTCAAAGCACTGAATGTTATATAGGACTTCATAGATTCCAACCACATCTCTCATCATGCCAACTCCACCTCTGAGTGTCTTGCATTCCCACAGGTCTTATTTCACAAACACGAAAACAGTGATTGCCTGGAGAAGATCTGGCTTAAATAATAATCTGACCAGGAAAATGTAGAGCCCTGCAGCAGTGGCAAGGGTAGGCCGCAGGTCTCCAGACCATCATTTGGCTGCCTTAATCATTTTAAGTAATGGTTACACCATCTCTATGGAAAATGAAGAAATTGTACTGAAGGCAAACCCCCCAAGAAGCAGCAATTATACTTGATGGATGGATGGATGGATGGATGATGAACCACATGGCTCAGCACTTGGGCTGAAACCCTTGGGTTCACCACGAGCACCGCTGCCACTTGAGGTAAGAAAGCAGCTGGCAGCAGGAGCAGGTTGTTACACCTGCACGGACAAGCACTGAGAGGGAACACAAGGCACAACTCACCAGAAAACTTCTCAGCTAATTCGTGATTGCAAAAGAAAGGCAAGATTTAGAAACCATAGATACCATCCCTACTTTAATAATCAACACAGACTTCTGGTCTTTCTCCTTGGGGTTGACCCCTTTCTGCCCCATCCTCCACTCTGTGTTTCAGGCCCACCCACAGCCCTTGTACCTACATCAAGCTTCTCAGCTCAAACTATGCCTGGACAGCCCTGATTCCCTTAAAAGTACAGAAAATGCCAAATTGTGCCTCCTTATTTTAAAACATGGAAAAATACCTCAGAAGTTATGGACCATTTTGCCTGACATCAGTGGGCAGCTGAGTAGAAAGCAGAAGGAGGCTGTGCCAGTACAGCATCTCTGCCAGGTGTCTGGCTTGGAACCACACAACAGGTGATACTTTATATGAAGATAATAAGGCACATATAGATTAAAAACTATTTTAATGCAGAATATCAAAATGTAATATGTCATTTAATGAGAAAATATCTGAAAGGGCCTCCCTCTCCTGGGAGAACCCCCTGAGCATAGTCCTCAGTCTTTTTATCTACTCATTGATGGTCTACTCAATCTCACAAGAGCTTCGTCAGTAGAGCTTGTGCAAAACACCAAAACCAAGATCTGTAGAAAGAAGTGAACATATTATTCTTATGTGCTCCGATAAATGGACACAGCTCCACAGGACATTTCAGGAAAGTCTAATGGAAATCTGAAATGCAAGGGATGCTGGAAGGACAGAAGACTACTTTGACAATCAGTTTCTCAGAGGGAAGCTGAAAAGGCCATCCATAACACAAGCCTGTGGCATAAGGTGCAAATGGAAATATTGAGTGAAAGGAATTGATTTTACTACAGTACAATTCACTCCAAGACCACTATTATGTGCAATCCTGATGCCCACTTTTCTAAATCTCTCAGCTTCCTTGTAGACAGCTGTACAAAAGTGATAAAAATTTGTAAAACAAGTCATAAAAGTGTGAGCCAAGGAACAACTGCATGCCTAAGTTGGGCTGGATAGCTGTTGTCCTTCCTGACCCTGGAACTAGATTTCCACCCAACTCATTTATGGACACTGGCCAGACATGTAAGTTTTGTAGCCTCCCATGAAGCCAGCTATTATTTTCTTCAAGTATTGCATTTAAGCTTTCTGCTGTTAAGTACAGGAGTCACAAAGGAAGGATTTCCCCATGGACACAGATGTATTAATTTGGCTTCTGATCTTAGGAAAAACACGGATGTCTTTTTTAACTTCATTTCCTAAGGAAACCAAGACGCAAAGCACCATGTGTGTCTGCATGTGTCTGATCTAGTTCTTGTCCAGATTCTCTGTCCAGCCCTAACCAAATTTAACAGGTAGGTACAGATTGCTTTGAGCTACCAAGTTCCTATACATCTTCAGAGTCTGAGTAGAAAAGGGGGACTAAGCACCTTGCACAAAGAAAAGCGGAACAACAGTCCCCCAAGGTAACAGTCACTTATTGAGACACCATGTGAATATTTACTCACAGCAAAATTCCATTAGGAGCTCAGGATCAATCACAAAATACAAATCTGTAGGAAGTGCTGGAAGGGGTGAAGGCAGATGGGCAGAATTATTTGTTCTGTTCCCCTCAGAAATAGCAGGGCTTTGCCTCAGATGCTGAGAGATGCTGACAGCCAGAAGTCAAGGGAGGGGAAGAAAACTATCCCTTGGAGGTGTGCCTGGCGCAACTGCTCCAGGACAACCAGGGCAGAGCAGGCCAGGTTAGGGCAAGGTGGTGCTGCCACGTCAGAGGGGAGAAACCATGGGGAAGTTCATCTTCCCTGCAGCCGAGCCACACTTCACCTGCAGGAATCCCCCGCCCGTATCTTCTCTGATCAGTTCCCTTTTATCACAGGACCCTGCTGAGCTGAAAAACGGATTATAAGTAACTCCATGTATGAAAAGTACTCAGCAGATTCTTCTCCACTGGACTCCTTTCCTAATTCCATCTGTGAAAGTAGTTGGCAGGTTCTTCTCTGCTTGATTCCTTTACTCGTTAAAAATGCAATCACCCAAATTAGGTGAAACCTCTACCAATTTAAATGAATCCTTTTGCTGGTTAAATATATGCAGAAGTACTAGATACATTTCTCTTTTTTTTATTAGGAGAATATATGGTCCAACTCACTGTACTGTTATGAACAGTATATTTTGGATAATGTTTAATAGACATCCTTAATTAACTAACTTAACTGTATTTATGTATGTGTATAAATCCTAATGCTCCATTTGACTGGAAATCTGCAAGTAACACTGGCATCAGATAAGAACAAAACAAAGAAACAACTAAAATCAATTATTACTAATTAGTCTATAATTACTATTAAATAATATTAATACTTTCATTGAAATTCTATTAATTGCTACAACAAATTCTAATGAACTCTTAACAGTGCTTCCTGGATGTTCAAGAAATATCATTTCCCTAATATTTTTTTTCCTCTGTTTTCACAAAGATTAAGTTTACATAAGAGTAAGCAATCCTTATATTGTCTTTTTTCAATTTGTTAGTCATTTTCTCTTGTTTAACTGTCATTTTCCTGGACCTAATCGTAAAAAAAAAAAAAAAAAGGCCTTATTTTCTGTTCTGATCACTTGAGACAAATATTAGAGGGGGAAAGTTTACAAAATCCAACACTATCCAAAGTGCATAGAAAGAGCAAGTGCTCAAGCAATATCCAATTCCTTATGCACCCAGCTATATTTCACAGAAATGACACACAGAGAAAAAATATGTTTCCAGAGCTACTTTATCAGTTCTAAGACCACAAAACAGTCACTTCACATATACATATTTAGTATGAGAATGTTTTTATATAAATAAAATAAATGTTTTTGCTTAGACAGCTATGACATTTTCAGCTGGTAAAGATCTCTGTGTCTATAGGCAAAATCTTTTGGGTTTTAATTGTGGGAAAACAACTACTAAATTTATGGACTTTATCAGTACTATAATCTGACAATATTTCTAAAATAGACCCATGTCACAGCAAGAACATATTCCTTTAAATATCTTAGGTGAAAAAATCCTCCAGGGGAATAACTAGGACAAACATGTTTATGATTATTCAGCATTGTAGATTGCTGAACCGGTGATGTCAGCTATACAAAGCATTTCTGCAGAGGCAAAAAAAAAAAAGCCACAAGATACCGTTCGAAAGGCCCTATCTATGTCTCCACATCGAAAGCAAATGCCTCATCCTGCTGGCCCAGAACAGGTGAGAGGGATCTGTGCCTCATGGCTGCAGGTGAGAAAAATACACCAAAAGTAACAGTGAATGTATCCGGCTTCCAAACAACTTTTCAAAGATAAAACAACTTATGTATTAGCCGAAAGCATGCTGTCAACAAGAATTCTTTTATATTCAGTGCTTTTTCACATTTTTGAAAAGGTGAGGCAAACCTCTTTCCCTAAATTTTCAGTGCTGGGTGTTTAGCACGTCCTCCTGAGCCGGGTCCCTTTTGCTGTGTCACAGGATGGCATGGGCTGTGTCCCCGATGTCACATAGGGGGCTTCTTGTCAAGCCTGGCTGCCCCTGGACAGCCGTGCCAAGGAGCTGCCCGCGTTCCGCCAGCCCTGTGCTGGCTTGGCACCACCCCACGGCACCTGTACGGAGTTGGGAGATCAGAGCCGGGGCTTGGGTTTCTGCCACTCACGTCCCCATCTCAGCTCGTCGTTAGGGAAGGCAAGCATCTAATTATCCCGGCCCTCCAGTAATGACACTGTGCCCCCTGCAGTTTCCATGGGATACGGTCCCTCTCCTGCCTTCCTCTCCTGAGCTGCGGGGCACAAGGCTCGCTTCCCAAAATCGCCTTTTTTTCGGCACAAAGAAAATCTGGGTTGAGACTATGTTAGCACAGCTAGCAAGGGCTGGATCCTGGCAAGGAGAGGGCTGTGAGAGCTTGGGCAAAGAGGAGCTCTGCACCTCATTAACCGCTTTTCTTTGCTGCGAAGGTACTCAGCGGAAATTCTTCATCAGCGCAAAAATATTTTTTCCGGACAAGAGTCCCGTTTCCTCTGGAAGCTCACCCTCATATCCTCCTACATTACCAAGCAGGCCACAGACATCTGAGTACCATTTCCATGCTGTCTGACCGACTTTAGGCTCCGCAGAGCCAGCCCGAACCCTCCGGGATTCCTCCTGCTGCGCTGTGTGCCCCTCGGGAGGGGATTCTGCCCCCGGGGCAAAGCTCACACTGAGGGCAAGGGCAGTGATTCCTGCATGGTGGGCTTTCCAACCAAAGCTCTAATTAATAACTGCAAATTCACAGGTGGTATGTTACTGGCCCCATGGGTACCATCCCAAATAATTTTCCTGCACATAGCTCAGCACAAGTTCCCAGAAATCCTGTATTATTAATATTGCAAGCAGTGTTATTGACACAGTTGCAAATAATATACAAAACAAATAAAATATACAATAGATGTTAACTCTGCAGAATAACTAAGAACTAACAATAACACAAGCTTCACTTACTATCCCTGTTTCTAAAGGCCTATGATTTAATCTAAAACTTCCCTTCTATACGAACTCTGGTTTCTGTTACATAAATAAAATCCTTCTCTGGCTCAAGCCCAGGCAGCATGTTGACCCATTTACACCATCTTGGTTTCCTGCTCATAGGTGGTAATTATCACATCTGCGTTTGTTTCTAAAATTGGAACTTAAAACACAACTCAGTTTACTAAACAGGGGCAGTATCTGCAGGCTCAAGGAAAGAGCTTTCTGTAACATTTAGGACTCACCAAATCTGCACTGACCTGGCTGCATGTAAGGAGGCAAAGGAATGCAAATTTTTTTGCCCCATGGGAAATATCAGCACTCATGAGTCACTGGGAAATTCCCATTGTCTTCAACAGGGCCAGAACATGGTTACTTCTGCCACTGTAAACCTCTTCAGCAAGTAAAATTTTGGGAGGAGGTGAGTAACAGGCCACAGACTGAAAAATATCACAGTGTAACATTATTTTCAGATTTACAGAGCAGCTAACATGTCTGGTGACTTTCAAAGGACCTTTTTGTTTTTAAGCATTTTAGCTGCTCAAGACAACAACAAAGCACACGGTTCTTCATTCCCATGTGGTTGCCTTAAGATGGGAGCTGCAGAAGCTTGTTTCAGTGGGGACTCTCCAACCTCTCACTTTGTCACCAGTTTCTCTCTGGGGCTTTCTCTGGGCCTTCCCACCTTGCCAGCTCATTTTGTTAGAAATACTAATGTATTTGCACTACATCACTGTGAGGCAAGGTGGCATTATTCTCTTAGTTGTATATGCAAGACATAAAATGAAAGAAAAAAATTAAAGCTGAAATGTCAGGTCTCTTGAACGGTTTTCTTTAGAGAGCAGTAATGGCTGGCTGCTCCCTTGGGGCCAGCAGGGCAGGGGCAGGGACTGACAGCCACAGACTGGGCTGGCACAGGGCCCTGGGCCGTGGGCAGGGTCAGAGAGGCCCCAGATGAAGCTGGGCAGGCACAGTGAAACGTGTCAGCGCCTTGAGGTTTGGATCTCCAAACTGGAAACCCTCAGAGATGAGTCTTGGGGTATCTTCATTTTTTGTAGTACTTCAAAGATTCACGGCATAGCTCTCAACAACTTAAACAGAAGTTTTCTCAAATCAGGTCCCCTTTCAACTCTGGTCTTTGAGGACCAGAACCAGGTAAGTGCAGCACAGAACAGTCATGCAGAAAATTTTGTGACAGAGGCCAGCCCAGGTGACAGATGAGCTGTTACATCTGAGGGAAAGTAGCTGCCTGTGGGGTTTCTCCTCAGGAAAATGCTGCCTGCTCCTGCTGCCCGCCCAACACTGCAGCCAGGGAAGGACCCAGCGTGCCAGGGAAGGACAAAAACACACACAGGGCAGGAGGCATCTTCTGCATTAAATGAGAGAGTCTTGCAGCAAAGACAAGGTAATATCTCAAAATCTAAATGGACCAAGAGTGCTTTATAGTAAGGCCATATTACCTTGCAGGGAAAATCTTCATCCTGTCATTTCCTACTTTTGAGTACTCCACTCTATGCACTTTTGCTTTTGATGGTATTAAATTCTGTGAATTTCTTCAGAAGAAAACCGTCCTCTGAGAACACTATGTGTCACAAAAAGTAAACTTTTCACTGACTATAATTCCATCTATCCTGCACTCCATCACATGGCTTGGGAAATCAGAAGCTGCATGTGTGTCCTGTGTGACTTATGCTAATGAAGGCTAATGTAGGGATGTGCCTAGGAAAGGGAGGTGCACAATTTCCCAGGAGAATTCCAAGTCATTAGAACTGGGGGTGGGAAATAAAAAATAGCCATAACAATTCTTCAGTCTTCATCCCTCATGGCCACAAAAACAGCTCTGCAAGTCCAGCACAGCAGGCACCACAAGGACAGGATTGAATAAACGGGAGATAAGAGGAGAAGACCTCCTTACACAGCCTTGCCACCAAACATGAGATCACAACCAGAGCCAGCAGCGTCTCCTGTCTGGGTAGCAACACACCGTGCTCACACAGCTCTTGCACCTAGTGCTGTGCTATATCATTTCCTGAGCACCAATTTAAAAACTTGTGGGTTTAAGCAGTTTTCTGAAAGCTTGATGCCATGTTTCCAAACAAATTATTAGTTCTCACCCTTTCAGCTTGGAAGGCAGGATTTAAGACTCGCAAACAGTGACACTAGCAGACCACATTCAAGTGGACAACTCCAGTGTCTTACATAAAGGCTGCTTATGTGTTTTGTTTGAGAATTACTGCGTGAAGTGCATAAATCTCACAGGGGACAGAGATCCAATCTCCCTTCATCCCGGTAGAAGGTCCTCAGTATAGACTTTGGGCTCCTTTCTTGTTGTCTGTCTTGCTGGCCCAACAAACCTGGTATTCCTTTTGGCACATCACCCCAGCTTCACACAGAATGATGCATGTCCTTGGTCAGGAATAACGTCCTCAGCTACCACCGCACTCAGGAGAAAGACAAAGTTTATCTCATGAGCCTGAAGAAGGCCCCAGAGCCCTGGTGCCTTGGGAAGGGCTGCAGGCTGCAGGAGTGGTGTTCTGCCCACTGCTCGGAAGGCTGGTTTAGTGAGAGGCATGGCTGGAACACCGTGTCCACACACCCTGGCGCTGCACTCCGGTAGCCTCACCTCCGGCTCAGCGACACGGTGCCAGGCACTCAAGGGATCTGTATGGGAGACTGACTCGTTCTCTCACTCCCGAAAGACGATGGGAGCAGACAGGAGTCTGGGCAGCACCTGCAGAGGGCAGCCCCCACACCGGCACTGGAACTGGTTCAACATCTAGCTGAGGAACTGGCGCTGCCCCAGCCCGTCCTGCCCGGCTCTGAGACCCCACCCCGGGCCCCCGAACAAAGGGCCGGGGCGAGCAGGGGGAGCGGGTAGGTTCTCCGAAAGGGAGTTTCGCGGGGGACGCGACGCCAGTACCGAAATGAGGAGGCAGCCATGGGTGCCGGTGCGGAGCATCGCCCCCGCATCGCCCCGGAGCTGGACGGCGCTGTCGAGGCCAGCAGACGCCGCGGGGCTCCCCGAGGGCTGCTCCGCTCCTCCCGGACCCTGCCTGGTGCCGAGCCCCGGGAGCGGGGACGGGGGCGGCTTCTCCCGGCGGTGGGGTTTCCCGAGCGGCAGCACAGCATACGGTTTACATGTTGCACTACTGCATACAAGGACTAACATTCAGCCCAGGGATTCACTTGACATAAAAAAGCCCTAATTACAATAATTTAGAGGTGCCTGAATGACAGCAGGCTCAATTTTTGGTTGAATTTGCAATTAAGGGGAGATAATTATGCCTCGCACTAGCGCAGAGTATTAATATTTATGGTAGGAGCCAGAGGCTCCTGTGGCTGAGAGGATGCGGTGGAGCAAAGGTTGAAGCCCCGCGGTACCGGCGAAGGGAAAGTTCGGAGCCCCATAAACCAGGGAGACGGCGGCTGCCTCCATCGCGCCGATGGAATCCAGACCCCGCCAGAGCAGGCAAAGATTTATACACATCCTTTTATATATATTTATACCGCCTGAGATACGGATACTTCCTCTATAAAGCTTTTATCTTTCAGCAGGCACCTCCTTCACCTACTTCGGTTTTACTCCCGACTATCGATCCCGGGGGCTTTCCATGCCTCATTAACAGATTGGTGACTAAATGAGTAGAATTAATTTTTAAAACCCTTTAATTTACTTTATTAATTACACACATGCGCCTTTGCCTACCCTGTGTGTCCGGCTCACTCGGCACTCAATGTGTCGGGGATCCGCTCACGCCGGGTCCAGAGGGGATTAAATGGGCAAAGAAAGGTGTCTGAAACCTCCCCAGCGCCTCTTGTGTCCCAGCGCCAGGCATTGGCCGCCCCCCGCCCCCGCCGCCGGCTCGCCAGGGACCGGGCATCGCCCGCCAGCGCCTTTTAAAGCCAGTTTACCATTCATTTAGCGGCGCCTTCGCCGGTGCCGGGCTCAGCACAACAAAGGCGGGAGCCCTGGCGCGGGGGCGGGGGCGCCTCTCCGGCAATTTCGGCCGCCTGATTTCGGGGACAGAAAAAGAAGGTTGTTAAAATTAGCGGGAGCGCCCTGCAGCCCCCTCCCCCTTCCCGCAAGCCGGCGGCTCCGGGAGGGCGGCGGAGCCGGGCGCGGA
>VWYP01012006.1:201782-267466 GCA_013400435.1 Pycnonotus jocosus
CCCCCCAGACTTCCACAGTTTTAAGCACCCTAGTCCAAAGGACTAAGAGGAAACCTTTGCAGTTTTTAAGCCTGAGACTGTGGGATTTAAGTGATTCAGTGACTTTGTACCTGTCCTTCTACACAGAATTTAGGATGAATTTTATCCATGGCTAATCCCATTGACTTCAAAGGGAATGCCTGCATAAATGAAGTAGTTGATGTTTATTTAAGTGAGATCTTAAATATGTTTTTTAAAATGAAACAGCTTTGCCATTTAGTTTCTGAAGTTTCTGCTGCTTAGATTCTCTTTCTCAGAAAGTGCAATTTTTAATTTCTCAGTAATTGAGTATTTCTCAGCAAGTCCTCCAATTTTTGTGCAAGCAGAAAGGCTTGAAACTGTTCAGAACCCAGTAAAAAGTGATATATGGTATAATCTAATTCAACCCGGACTCAACCAGAGAGACCCATGGACAAAACACATGTTGTTTGTTTTGGCTTTTAAAAGCACAAGTTAAATGTGGAAAAAACAGCATGATGAGGTTTTAATCAATGCAATGAGGTTTGAAATCATGGAAAGAGAAGATGTGTAAATCTGTTCTTGTCTGGTTTTCCTTTTCACTTAAAATTTCAGGGAAATCTCTAATTGTAACTTAATCGTTGACTCATCCAAATGCTCCTTGAGACAATATCTTTTACAGTAATTCAGATTCCCACTCCTGGTAGCTGGATTAAGTCAAGTCTTTGATGTCTTTTCTGTTCTGATATGTTCAAAGTTTCCTGTTTTTCCAAGGTCCTCACGTGTTAGTTTATTTGTTTATTATTGGTGTTTCATTGCAGTGTCATTCTCATCACCCCCAGTCAGCACCTTTTTCCAAAATAGCTATGAATTTCAAAAAGTTAAACCTGTCACCTTGTTGAAACCAAATAGCAACCAAGTCAGTGACCAAGAGGGCTGTCCACTGAGTAAAATAGTCTCCAGGCTTGCCTATAGGTAAACAGATTGTGTAGGGATGTAACATCCTTTGGAATAACATCCTGGAAACTCTGCAGTTTCCAAGTGCAAGAGACAAAAAGCTGGTGCCATTACCTTAAAATGTAAGTAAAATGCACAAACCTACAGGTTAAAAAACCAAAAAAACCCCAAACCTCTTTCCCTTCAGAGAGGTACTTCTTTCACCATCTATGGATTACCATTTTTTTAAGACAAGTGGGCAAAAAGATAAATCAAGCTGCACCATTTATCTGATGAATGCTATCTTCATATGAGGACCTGTTTGGTCTTTATCTTTTAAGCAGAGTGACTTCAATTGCAGTTAATATAAAGATTTATTAACTTGAGAAGTAAATATTGACCAAGGTGAAGCCAAGGTCAATGTTTACCTAGAGGACTAATAAATCTTTGCATTAACTTAAATATGGAAGCTGATGGGCCATATTTTGCTCTCAAATCAGTATCTACCCTAAATTAGCCCTACTAAGTTACCTCTGTATTTGCACAAAATGTGTTTAGGTTATGAACTGTTGTAAAATACATTCAGTGTGAATTTATCAGAAATAAGAAAATTAGCCAATTTTTGTACAGGATAACTGACTATTGCTTCACATCTGAAAATCTGACAAATATGTAACAGTAGGCAGCTAGGATTATTTTTTGCTTGAGGGTGAATGTTCATTTAAGTGAATATAGGATCAGGCAAGGGTTTTGTTTTATTTTACACTCTTTTTAAATATAATAAATTATTATGGAGATAAAAGGACACTGATTTGACATGACCAGCTTCAAGAAATCACAGCTTTTTATCTTATTTATATCAATACTATTGTCAGCCCTTTATTTAGGACATGAGAGGTGCCCAGGTAAAACAACTAAAATATTCATCAAATCTGCTGGCCTGCCTTTCTATAGAACCTCTTGAGATAACTTCAGTATTATAGAATTTGAGTGCTTTTGTCTTTATGACATTTAGTTTCTAAGCCACATAGCTGTGCTGTTTTGTTGACCCTCACAATGGTATAATTTTAGCTTATTTCATAGGCATTACTGGGCCTTTAACTTGTAAAGAAATCACCAATCCTTTGGACCTACCACAAATATTCTACTACAGCTGTCTCTACGTGCCTCAGAAAAATATCACCGTTATCAACCTCTCAGGATGTTTCATGAGTTTTGACAGAATTAGTGTAAATGCTTTTCTCCTTTGTTATCTCTTTAATAGATTTTTTTTTCCTGGGTTCTCTGTCTCAGTTGTCTGGTTGAAATGCCGCTTTCTCTGTTCTCAGGAACAAAGAAATGGCTCCTGTTTAACTTAATCAAATACTCTGGTCTCTTTCTGATAGAAAGAATAGTGGCCAATTTACCTCTAGCACTATTAAGTCCCCAACAGTTTTCCTGTGTTTGATTTCTGTATGTGCTTTCAGTACAGCCTTTTTTTCCCCTACCCATTTTCCTTTGTTTCCCTCTCTTTAGGAAGACTGACACAAAAGAATAGCTTACCCATAACATATTCTCTTAGCAAAATCTAGTATTATTTCATTAATTTCTTTCTTGACATTTATTTGCAATTAAATTAATTCTACCTTCTGCACACACGAGGTTTTAGTAAATGAAAGCATTACTGCTCCAAGCATCAGATCTTTCTATCTTTGCTTTGCTTAGCCTTTGTGCAGCAGAAATCCTGTTGGCTGTAATGGAAAAGCAAAGTATTACTGACTTTAACAGTCCTGCCTGTGTGAGAAATGAGTCTTGAGTTTTGTCTGTTAGTAAATGTGTTCTGGATCATATTTCACAATCAGAATTTCATACGCTCACCGCTAACATTAGATTTCTAGGCTCAATTTTTTAGTTGCACTTCCCATTCATCACACAGAATAACTGATCCTATAAAATGAATCTGTGTTGGATGAAACAATAAAAGGAGCATCCAGTCTCTGCTGCTCACTTTTCTCATGCAAGTGGACCCCTTGAAATCAATAGAATCATTCAGGGGAGTCAGACAAGCAAGAGCTAACTCAAAACAGGTACTCTGTGCTGCCCAGAAACAAACTGCTTCTGTCCTCTCTGCCTCTATGAAATAAAGGTGCCTCAGGTTCTACCAAAATTATGAAAGGAAAGCAATTTTAAGAAGAATTGTAGAGGGAAGCCTATTTAAACTCCGATGGCTGGCTTTTGCATGCTAAGGGCACAGTTTAGGAGATGAGTAAAAATGCTATGATCAGGAAATGTTAAATTACTCTATTTTTAAAGGAATTGTACAACTGTAAATAATGCACAGTTAAAGCTTTTCTCACTTGTTTGGAACAGCAAATGCAACCTCTAAATTGGTCCTTTCTTAAATTGTGAGTGTTAAGACAGAAGGCTGAGAATGCCTTAGAATGTTGCTACAAAACAGTTCTGCTGTTTAATTAATTTGTTTCAGTTTGTTTACATTCCTTTTGTATCCAGTGTTTTCAAATGTGCTTCAGAGGGACAAAATACTGTCCAGTTTTGGTGAGACTGTCACTGATACAGTCATTTTTAACCAAAAGTGAGAAAATCTTCACAGAAAGGGAATCTGGAATTCACTATATCACGTAGCAGAAATACAGATTTCCAGGGCTGGGTTTCATGGCAAGAAACATTCCTCAAGGTTCAGCCAAAATACCTCGGATGTCTACATGCTTCTCAAAAACTCATGAAGATTTACACTAGGATTTACTTGCTTATATGTTTTAAAATAACAGATTTGTTCAGATATCTCAATATGTATTTGTGCTTGAAATTGAAACAGGAGAAGAGATAAATTTTGTTGTATAATTGATGGAATACAAATTATATTTGTGGGCTTGGTAGAATACAAGTTGTACTACACACCAGATTTCTGTGGAAATGAAAATCTGGTCAGACTGATGGTGTTTTATCTCTTAAGACCTGAATCTGCAGTTATTTGTCAGTATTTTTTTTAAGCACAGACTGCTCCCCTAAGTAAAGCTATATACATGTTCAGGCTGCTCTAGCTTTACTGTATTAATCACGTCGATCTAAACATTTACAAATTGCCTTCTAATTTCTACTATATCATGATAATTAGAATCTTTACAAATACTACTCTGAAGTCAAAAGCCTGGCTAAAACATCAATTAAAACCTTAAGTTATGTTACTGCCAATAAGTGGTCATTAAGGGCATGTGAGGGCAACCACCGCTGCTGTAGAATCACATTCTTAGGGGTTGGTGTCTAAAGCAGATGTTTTTCATTTTTATTTCTTTTTAAAATGACTTATGAAATCTTAAGACAACTGTAAAGATAGTGAAGAATTTTTTTTCTATCAACAACTCATTATAAATGCAGAAGTAAGATTTTAAACACAAAACTTTATTATTGATGAGAGAGAAATAGTCCCTGATCTGTGGAGAGAGAAGCATTGCAATAATATTGATGGTTTAGGAGATTGCTCACTATATTTTAATGAAGAGAAGAGGAATTAGTAGCTTTCTCTAGTGTGACAATTTTCCAGCAACATGAGAAAGGAATTTATTCATATATAATAAAACAGCAGAAAAAAATTTCTTCACACATTACAATTCTTCTTATTTACTGGAAGCATACTACTCATTTTCAATACATGCTATGAAAAGGTAGATTTTAAAATCTGTTCAATAGGATTTTTTTCTTTTAATACGTCATGCATAATCAAAATGGAAGTACTGATCAGCTTTCTGATGAGCTTGTGTTTTCCTGCATGACCTCTGAAGTGGCCCAAAGTTGTCCAAAGGGAAGTATTACCGCTAAAACATAGTCCCAGGCCACCACTTCCAAATGAAAATAGTTAATTAAATAAATCTCAGAGTAGGTGAAAACTGTTAATTTCACTCACCTCCTTATTCCCATATCACATTGCCATCCTAACGAATTTAATCTTCACTGAAAATGAAGTATAAACTCTTGTTTGGGAAGTAATAATCACAGCATGTAACAGGCTGAAATATCGTTCTTAGTCAACACCAGCTGTTTGGCTTGAGGTAGTTTGTGGTGTTGAAAAAGCATTTAAATTATACAGCAGCAGTGGACTTTTAATGGAATATCTGTTTCCACTAAGTAGAAACCTCTCTGTTGAATCTAAACATGAAACAGAGAAAAAGACTCAGTCTCACCTCTTTTTAATTTTTTTTTTTTGGTCAAATTTCAGCATGAAGTAGATCAAAGTATAGGGGATAAATCCCAACAATGTAAGGAAAAATAATGCCCTTCCTGCACATGCAATAAACAGGATTCTGAACAAAATTACTTTGTATGGTAAACCACAGAATAATAAATAATAATAAATAATATACAGAAGTTACTAGCAGGCTGATGCCCAACAAAGTAACAGGGCAATTTAACCTGCCTTGTGATATCCTCAGTGTACAGCAGAGAATATTTCCTTTCTCCAGCTATTTTCATCTCAACTCAAAAAGTGCAGAGTTAATGTAATGGAAAATTCAGGCAACCTCACGCTCCTGATTTATGCATGACAAGAGAAACACTTCCCGTACATTTCTATGATAAAACACTCTCCTTTTATTACAATCAAGTTCTTTGCAGTCTGTTTGCTTTTCATGGGCACGGATGTTACCCGTCACAAGTTAGACAGGACACGAGTACTTTTGAGATACTCCAGAGTTCTGCTGGCATAGGCATGTAGGTCATGGTGGCTAATCCCGTAACATAAATGCAGTTTTACTAGCCTAACTTTGCCTTTTTTTTTTTTTTTTTTTTTTTGTCACAGTACCTAACCCCCTAACATAGATTCAATTTTACTAGCCTAATTTGGGGGGGGTTTAACCTCTAAATTCTGTGGAAAGCAATCCCATGATTGTATGGTGGGCATTCACAGCTGTAGGACTGTTCTGGTACGTCACACCACTCTCCCTATTTTGGTAGCATCTTCCTAGTATAGTCATGACAAAAATATCCACCCTAGCGCTGCCAGTGCAAGTGCAAGCAGCTTGAGTATAAGTCAGGCATCATGTGGAACTATTTGTACATGCAAACCCTGACCCACAGTGTTATTTGCAGCCCTCCACCAGATATCTACATTTGACCCTTCAATGTCAACAGAAATGCCTGACTACCAGAACCTGGTTGTCATCTCCTTTCATTATCACAGGATTTTCTTGGGCCTTTTTTCTGTTCTTCATATTCACAATGCTAAGCTTCCATATTAATTAAATGTCAACATTCACTAGTCTGAGACTATGTTATCCAATAAATACCTGCCTGAAGCCAACTACAGGAAGGGTGGAACTCACACGATTTTTAATACAAATTATTTGTTCACAATGTTTGATCAAATTAATCAGTAGCAGAATAAATGAGAGCTGCAACCATGTCTGAAAAGGATGTCAAAAAAAAGTATTAATGCTGCTGTTGTAGCTCATCTCTCCACTTTGCCTCCAACAGCTCTCATTTTGGGGATCTTCATCTCCCTCTGAGCCAGAGATGCATTGTTGTCTGTATGCACAACAGAATAGTTAAAGATAGTAGGAAGCCTCACACAAACAGAGTCTTATTTAGATTCCACGGGTTCTTTATCTTTTCCAGGTGTCTCATTTTCAATTCAGGTTGGTTTTTTTACCAATAAAAGGTAGGGAGGGCAGGAAAAATCTTGGTGGGAAACCTAATAAGGCACGGCCCTTTTCTCTCACTCGGTTTGACATTTTTAGCCACTGGCTGTAAGTGAAGCTCCACGGGCAGATATTATTATCCAGATTCCCGAGGTGAGAAAGCTGAGCCAGGGGAGGGGAGGGAAGGAGGGGCTGCCTGGCCGCCCCAGCGCCGCGGAGAGGCTGCAGGGGAGCCCCGCGCTCGGGCTGCCCTTAATCTGCAGAGATAAGCAGCCCTTTGGGGCAGGTCAGAAATAGCGTGTGGTGACACGGACCTGCCGGGAGCCCCCAGGCCGGCTCTCACAGCACCTTCTCCCAGGCAAAGCGTTGGACTCTGCCCCATGCCGGATCGCTCTCCCGCAGCTGGGGATTAATGGCTTCCGCGCGGGAGGAATGATACTTTCCTCATCAGTGCTGCAGATGGAGCTCCAAGCAACAGCCAAGGCAGAGGACTTCCACCTCCTCCTAAGCGGAGGCAGATCGGAGCGGGTGCCCCTGCTCGCAGAGGGCTCGGCAGCAATTTCCCCAGTCTCTGTGCCAGCCGGCCACACTGCCAGCTCCCGGGAATCTCGGCAGTCATCCAGGTGGTGGGAGGAATGGCGAGCCCAGGGTGTGCTGCAGGGCTGGAGGTCTTACCTCCTTGTCGGGCTCTTTGGGATTTCCCGCCCTCCACATGCTGGATGCCTTCCTTTGGATGGGGTTTGCTGGGATTCCTGGGAGAAGCAGCCTCAACAAGCGCCTGCTGCCCCTGCAGGCCCACAAAGCACGAGGTGAGCGGCTTCTGCCACGGTGGGACCGTGCAGCCCTCAGCCTCCGCCGCCTCCCGGCTGGGAGAAACTCATGTAATTGTTTGTTGTCTTTTCTTCAGGGGAAGACAAGGCAGCTCTGAGGCAGAGTCGTGTGTGTGAGCTCAGTGCCGTCCGTGTGTCCGGCTGACACCTCCCTTGTCCCCTGCGCCGTCCCCGCCCGGCCTCGCTGCTGCCGTGCCCCAGCTGTGGCAGAGCTGAACGCAGGGGCTGGCAGCGTCTCGTACACGGTGCTCCAAAAACCCTCGGAAAGTATCTGGGATTTCAAAACAAAATGCCACCACTGCCAGCTCCGCAGCATTCTCGTTACAATTCCACAATATCTCTATCACAAAACCTGGCAATTTTAATGACAAAGTGCTGCAATGCCACCAAGTATTTTTAGAACTTATAAAACCTCCGCAGAATATTTCCATGGAATGTATTAGGATCCAATTTCTGCATTCATTAGTAATATTAACTAGAACGTGGTGGATGGTTATTTAGAAAAAATACATTCAATGTAAATTGATTTTGTATTATCAGGAATAATGTGGAGAGAGGTTTTTTCCAGCTTCTTGAAGCTTCAGCCATTCCACTGCCGGCTGCAGTTTATGCTCTAATCTTGTGAGATTTACATAGCATTTTAATTTCCAGTCTTGCCTGCATTTGCCAGCTGAGGGATTCTTATTATACTTTAAATTAATTCCAAATTCATACCACAACAATAGCAAAAAAATTGAGTACTGGCAAAGCAAGAGGCCAAACATGACTCAATTAAAATAATATGTATCACTATTAATCACCTCTGCCTGTCCGTCTACATTCCCGTGGTGGTGCCTCCCTCTGCAGCAGCAGCATCTGTGAGTAAAGCCAGCTCTCATCCATCCCTCCGCTCCTCCCTCCTCCCGCCGCCTTCCTGAGGGATGACGAGGAGCCCGGCAGAGTGGGAAGGAGCACAAGGGGCAGTGCTGGGAGAAGCCCGGGCTGAAGTGGAGCCAGGCCGGTGCTGAGCCCCGTGCCGCCATGTGCTGGGCTGCCCTCCCCGCCTTCCGTGCCGCTTTGTCGGGATGTCGGGAGGTGTCGGGTCCTGTCGGTGGCCAAACCGAGCGCTCCGCGGGTCCGGCCGCCCGCCGTGGCCGAGAGCAGCCTTGTGCCAGCGGCCGCGCTGTCCTCGGATTTGTGCAGAGCTCAGCTGGTTGCCAAAGCTTAACGCTTCACATTATTATTAACAGTTAATGCACATAAAAATAAGGCAGGACTGATGACAAAGAACAAAAGCAGAGCAGTAATAACCACGCTCCGCAAAACAAACCCCCCCTGGCTAAGCGAGCCAAAGAGGGCAGGGCTCCCGCGCAATTTGCCACCAGCCAGGCATCGGGTTAATCGGAGACCAGGCAGGGGCTGGCAGTGACAAAGGGGACATTGGAGGCTGAGGTAGGAGGGCTGGCCCTGGCTGTCATCTCCTCAGTCCCTGCTACTGTCCAGGGTACAGCGAGTGAGCTGAGGTGCAGGAACAGGGTGAGCTCTGGGGCTGGGGGCTCGCAGAGCCTCGGCCCAGGGTGGCTGCTGGCAGCTGGAAAACAGGTGATGAGCTGAGGACTGCTCCGTTTGGAAGCAGCTGACAGAGTGATGAGCCCCAAATCTGCTCAATGCAAAGCTCCACCTGGCCCCGATGGTCTTGGAGGCCAGGTTTAACACAGACCACTTGGATCAGTCTCTCCCCTTTTCTGTGCTTTATGCAATTTGCTCCAGATGGGAACATATGACTGCTGGCTCCAGCCAACAGAACCCTGTGCCTACACGAGTGGTGGGAGCCCTGCTGCAAAAGGGAAAGCCCAAGCACACCCACAGAGAGCAGGGCTGGCGTGTCTCTATGTGACAGAAAAACACAGCCCCACATATTGCAGACTTACACTAATGTGATTTTAAAAGCCATTATATGAGGCTGGTATTGCAATGCCCATCCATGAAATTATGGGATTTTAGAAGAACTATCTTATTGTTCTCCTGCATTTGTCTAGCCAATAGCAGGTTCTGTTGCCCTCAAAATCATTTAAATGTGATCCAGGAAGCTTCTCTTGGAAAGAGCTTCAGCGAGGTCTCAACCTTTGACAGAAATGGCCAGGCCTGTGTGTGCAGGAAGTGATGCTGTCTTGTTCTCCCCCCTCTTTTTCCAGATAAGTCCTCTATGTGTCAGCATTAGCCAGAGCCTATAGCACAGAGACAGCCGTCACCAGAAACCACAGACAGCTTGGTTCAAAGGAGAGCAAGGAAAACCACGCACCAGTTTACAGCAAGCATACATGTTTGATCTGGCTGTGCTAGCTGCTCACAAAGCACCCAGCCCAGGGCGTATGGGCTCCATTTCATTTGAATAAAAACACTTTGGGTAGCCATGGAGGAAAAGAAACAACTAGCAAGAAGCACTTGCTAGTTTCACAAGAGCAATCACTCATCTGAAACTGGTAACAAAAAAATGGCCCTGTAGCCAAGCACATCAAACTTCAGCTTGACTAATTTGTGACTGGTTATCTCTTTGTGAACAGTATGTTGAATCTAATCTGGGGAAAAGTGGGTAATTAATGAATCAGTCAATGACATCAGCTCAGTTAGGGAAAAAGCTAAGCATCTCTTCTAGCTTGGGACTGTCATTTGTTGCAAATGATCAAACACCTAAAGAAAGAACATATTTGCTGAAAAATGTACTGAGCCAGACAGATCCAGAAGCATTTGCAACACAGCTGGGTTTGGCTGCTTCCCTGGGTTACTGGTATAGCACAGCTTTCCTCTACTGAAACAGCAACACAAGATGACGCATCAGGCAGGTTACTACTGAAAGAAATTATTTTTCTCTTCATTCTCATTGCTGAAACTGCTGGGAGAGGCATTTCCGATTTCCTTCTGCAGTAGCAACTCTGGCCATCATGTAGTTTATGTGACCTTTGGCTACGCCACACCATGAAATCAGACACCGCTAGGAGGGGGGCCAGAACAAAGCCTGGAGAGATTAATAAGAGCATTATTTGCGATGTGGCACAGGGCCATGAGTCACCGTGCAGCCAGGCTGCTGCACCTTCTGGCTACAGGAACAGCCCAAGATCTGCATCAAGCTTTCTGCTTACAAAAAAAAAAAAAAAAAAAAAACAACAAACAAAAAAAAAAAATACAACAAAACCAAAAAAAAAACAAACAAACAAACAAAAAAACTACACCAAAACCAAAACAAAACCACACCAACAAAAACCTCACAAAAACCAACCAAACAAACAATCTCCCAACCAACTTCAGTTCCTTTACACAAAAACCTGGTCAATTGAATGAATGGAAAAAGAAAAGAAAAAAAATAAAAACAAAACACCCCCCCCAACTGGTGTGGGAGAAAATATAAAACATAAAGTTAATGTGTGACTTTCATTCAAAAGAGTCTATTCTTTTCATGATTGTTTGGGGCTTTGGGGTATTAACCAATAAAGAAAAAAATCCTGCTTGTTCAGCCTGATGTTAATGCTGGTGCAGTACTTTCATTAGCACAAAGATTTGCTCACATGCCCCTCTAACACCTTCCACCTTCACAGCTGTAGCATTCTAAGGCGCAAGTGCAGTTCTCTGTGGCAAACAGAACTTCATCTTCTGATGTCATCATGTGCAGATGGCTTGACTTGGAGAACGCTAAATTCTGTGAAGGTCAGGTGCAAAGAGCTTGAGGATAAAGAAATATATGTAATTATTATTATTATTACAGTTCTATACCAAGCCCAGATAGTAAGAAAAGGAATTAGATTTTTTATCTTTACTGCATTTATCTGTAAGGTTAGAGATCAGTGACATCTTGATTAAGAAACAAGTATGATATTAATCAAGAGATTCAAAATTAATCAAGAAGATGTGAATCACATTGAATCAAACACGAAAAATATGAGTTGTGCCCTGTGTTAAGGAGTTCCCTGACTGTACCAAGCTCCAGCAGGAAAGTTGGGACTGGAAAGAACCTCTGAGTGAGGAGCAGAGGGGCAGACCTGCTGGAAACAGGGCAGCCTCTCACATCATCTCACAGCAACTCACTCTCAATGAGGAGGAGCCTGTGAACATGGCTTCCTACAGAAAACTGGCAGAAGTGTCCTTCTAGTCTCTGATCCTTACAGAGCATTTCAAACCAGGCATTGGCTGGAAGAGTAACACGGCAATGACCAGGCAATCCAGGAGCTCCTTATATGGCACAAGTGATAATTCCATCATGTGAATGCTGGAGGGGACAGCTAGGGATTACACTCAACTTCCAGTGGTGAACATGGTCACAGTATCAGCCTGGATTTATCTTCTGTCACCATTATTAAATTCAGGATCCAGAACAAGTCTGGGAAAGTAAGCTACAGAATAATTACTCTGGATTTCAGAAGAAGAAACTTCACTTTGCTCATAGAGCTGCTAAATAAAATCCCTTGAGATGCAACCATGAAGTGGAAATGTGCCCAGAAGTTCTGAATTATTTTTAAAGATAACTTACTGAGTAGCTCAGCAAAAAATTATACTGTTGTGCAGGAAGAAGGAATTTCAACAGAATGTTTAATTGGCTACAGAAGCATCTTCTTGATGGAACAAGATGCAAAAAGGGGACATACCAGAGAGGGACATGAGGCACAGTACCCATTTCCTGAAAGAACTGGCCAGTGGGATTGTAACACTGGTTTCTGTCACAGCTGTCTAGACTGGGGAAGTCCCCAATGTCTGGAAAAATTCTAACACCTCATCTATCTTTAGGAAGGCAAGAAAGGAGACTGGGAAACTATATGCTGATCACCATCATCTCAGTCACTAGAAGATCAGGGAGTGTGTCCCTCTTGGGGTCCACTTTCAAGGCCACAAAGGACAAAATGTCACTTGGGAACAAGTAGTATGGACTTGCTGATGGCAAACAAAATTTGGCTGACCAGCCTGCCTTCTAAGATGAAATTACTGAATGTGTGAAGATGAAAGTGCTGGCTGTAATGTGCCCTGTAAGGTTTTCACACCATTCCACTTGACATCATTTGGAAGCTTAGAGGGTGTAGGCTAAAACAACAGGTTGAAAGAGGAACTGAAAATTGTCTGGTCATGCCTGACAGGTCACCAGCAACCAGAGGTGCGCCCAAGGGGTCAGTTCCAAAATCCACACTGCTCAGTATCTTCATCAGATACCTTGATGGTGACACAGTCAGATTTGTTGATGACTTAAGCTGTCTGCACTGACAAACAGCAAAGCTTCCATGCAGAGGCTCCTTCATGTACTTGAGATCCAGGCCAACAGACACCTCCTGATGTTCAACAAGGAAACATGATCTGTTCCAGGCTGGGAAGCACCTCACCGAGGAGCCATCCTGGTTAAAAGGAGTTGGGGATTACAGAGGGCACAAGGCCAAATGTGTCAATTTGGAAAGGGTCCAGTAAAGCACTGCTGAGATCATCAGAGGCCTGGAGCAACATGAGAGGGGCTGAGGGAGTTGAGCCTGTTTAATCTGATCAAGGGAAGGCTAAGGGCTGCTGGAACAGAGTGGCTATACAGAAGAGAATCAAACTTGTATTCTTATTGCTAAAGACTGTAGGAGTAGACACATGCTGAAGTCTGGACAGGACATGTCCACTGGGAGGGCAGGGTAACCCTGAAACAGGTTGCCCAGAGAGCCTGTGGAACTTCTGCTCCTGAAGGAGTTTCAAGCTTTAGCTGTAGTGTGGCTGACCTCATTTATTATTGGTCACAGCCCCATTTCAAGCAGGATGTTGACCTAGCTGAACTCCTTGATTCTAGAAGTAACTAAATAAAATTATAATGGTATGAAAGGATAGAAAAATACTATTATAAATAAGATTAAGTGAATTCTAGTTTGCAAGAAGGTAGCTGAATATGCACAATTTCGTATTTTTGCACTGCACAAAATATGTGATACAGTGATTCCTGAGTAATATTTTTAAAAACTCCAAAACCAGTGCAACAGTGTGCAACAAGGAGGAAATATTATAACCCAAAGAGTCAACTTGATCATTTGCCTGAGCACACTGAAACCATAAATTTTCCAATGCAGCCAACAGCAAGCTCAGACACACAGAAGGATGAAAGAGTCACAGTAGAAGAGAGTCCATGCTGATGAGCAGAGGTGAGGGAAAAGACATGGATATAGGCCAAGTATGATGCAGGAAGTTATGTCACCTCTGACATTGGCCTTCATGGGCTATTCTGTTCAGGCCACCTCCTGAGTGGGACACAAATGAACAGGAGAGAGTCCTAGAGACTACAAAACATCTTACAGTGAGAGATGGAAACATTTCAGTATGGTATCTTCACAATGGTGAGCACAGTGGAGATTGCTGCACTGGTCTGAAGAGACAATCCCACATTTCTCAATGACACAGGGGGAAAACTGAGTTTTGCTGCTTCTTAGTTGGAAAGAAAAGAGCTTTTATGAGCCTTTTGATGTGTTTTCCTCCATCTCCTACACAAGGACAGAGCCCTGCAAGCCCTTGTCAAGCCCACCAAGGCTGTGCCAAGCCCTGCTACCCCCTGCTCCTGCCTCTGCCCCAGCACTGGGTATCAAACTCAGTGGACTGTGGACGTGGGCAGCAGGGACAGGGTTTTACCTCTGCAGAACTCTTTCCCTGCTTCCAGGAATTTGCTTTCCTGGGGCATCTGCCTGTTCTACCCTCACCCAACGTAGAGTTTGGTCTCCACATATTTAGACAAGGAACCCAGGCTCAGCATCTCTTCAAGCTTTCCTGAAGTCTGGAAGTTGAAACTAGATCAGCTGAAACAGGAAACAAGCCACAGTTATGTACACAACATACATACAAAATAAATAACAGTAGTTAACTATTGAGTCAGTGGTGATTGGTGAGCAAATGTTATTAAATTTGGTGTATGTTTGCCCCAAAAGCTGGTGTTTTCTGCAGCTATTAGGCTTGAAACTTGACTTACCTTTGGGCTGGCTAGATGGGAGGTCAACTGGATGAGCACTCTGGGTCTTTCGAGCCTCAGATTCTGTGGTTCTGTGGAAATTATGTGTCAGAGGGTTTTTCTCATCATAGCCAGACTGGGAGCTTGAAATCCACATGGTTACTGACAACTCCCAACTGTCAGTAAAGCTGTTTTACAGAAAGTGTTACATGACTGATGTCTCTACAACTGCACTTTTCCAAACAGATGGGGGGAAAAAAAGGCACCGGTCTCAAATCAAATTAGTCTTGATGGATTACGCAAAAAAAACTTAACACATGCTCCACATTTTGAGAAACTTCTAAATATAACATCTCCATTGAAAACACAGTATATGACAGTGCTAAAAATACGTAAATACACATTTATAAAACTATTTTCACATTACAGAATGAGGACCACTACAAAGGGCTAGAAAAATAACATTTTCTTGATGCAGGAGCCCCATGTCAGGGTTGCCACACCTTGTTTAACCTCACAGATAAGCTCATTTTTGAAAGCTTACTGTTTGACTTCTCAAGGTTTGTCTCTACGGGACACAGGGCAAAGATAAAAATGTTCCCATTGTAACTGATGTTGTAATTGCATTCAGAAATAATAAATCGGTGACATTATGGAAAAAAATTAAAATAACTCACAAGAGAAAATACGGTATTTAAGTTCTGTTGCAGCTGGAAATGTACTGTAATAAAGAATTAACAAGTGAGTTGGGTATTTTCATTATAAAAAATGGGCATAATTTTATTTTACCAAAGTAGTTATACTGGTAAAACATTTACTGTACATGCAATTTTACTTACATAAAGGTATGATTACAGGAAAGAGATACAGCAATGTAAGAATAACACACTAGTAGGCCTCCTAGTATGTACTAGTATGTACCTCCAAGTAATTGTACTGGTTTAAATGGAGACATGCAGTCAAGGGAACACGCTGTGTACGTTCAGATGGGTTGTTGGAAAGTCAGAGTTTGCAGTTACTTGTACACATTAATAAAAAAGCAGTCTCAGAGACAGGATTAGCAGAATAAAAAATGCAGACTCTATAGTTGCATAAACAAAAAAGTCAGGGATTTCTTCTGAATAATTTCAAATTACACCAGTAAAACAGGCCCTGAAATGTATACCAAAAAGGGCCTGTATAACAGAGGAGTTATTTTCCCAGGAAAATTACATTTGGATTCATTTATAGCCATTTTGATACTCCAAGTGATAAAAAGTAAATCACATCTCTAGTTTCTTTACTCCATATAGAACCTGCTTTGAAAAAATGAACAATGACAGCTTCCTAATTACTATTTTGAAAGCAATTTTTAAAATAAGAAAAAGAGTCTCCCATGTAATTATCAAAAAGAAATAACATCATTTCAGGAACAACAGCAAAAAGAACTTGACTGTAGCCTTCTACCTGGTACAGGGCCAGGGGGCTTTCTTTGGTCAGACTGTGGCAGCCAGAAGAGGCATAAAAGCCATTGCAGCAGTAGATGTTAAGAACACTAGCACAAGGGACAATTTTGTTCCTCTTGTCAGTGAACACATGCCAGGCTTGGTAAAGGCCAGTGCAGCTCAGTGAGAGTGGCAGAAGAATGTCCATTTCTCCACTGGGAACACCCAGAGTTACCACTGCAGGGAAAGGCACCTGTGGTTCTTGCAACAACAGAATCGTAAAATAATATTAACTAGTGCCTGAGCAGTGGGGTTTTTTTTCTTCAGTATGTTTTACAAACATTAATTTGATACAGCACTGGCTCATGGCAGCTTGCAGCAGCAGGCAGATGGGGCTGGCTGCCCCACCAGGCACCTACAGGACTTCACAGTGACGTTTGTGCAGAGAGAGGTGCTGCCTGGGAGAGGACCTTGTTCAGGCATGTGCTGAGTCAATGTATTTCTCTGGCAGCCTGTACTGGCAGAACAATTATAGTGACCAAAGAGTTATTTATAACTGTCCTCCTGCAACAGGATTCTCGAGGGAGGATGCTGGTACGAGCACTGCTATTCCCTGTACACACAGCTACACACACCACGGTGGTGTCACTATCCGATGCATGTGGAACACTCCTCTGACAGAAGCCCTGGGGTTTATTTTCCAAAGAGGTCACTTATACAGAGGGAAGAAAGAATGCAGCTCCAACCACAGTCAGTCCACACCTCATGCAAAAGCCTGGAGGACTTCCCACAAATTGCCACAACTTCTTCATGAACTCACCAGGACTAACAGCATGGTTAAGCCTCTGACCATACAAACAAACCCTAATGTTAATGTGGCTTCACTCGCTTTGGCTTGCTTTAGACTCACCTCCTCTCAGAAAACAGCCCTCATGCAGCTTCTGAGGCCCATACAGGAGTGGGGAGAAGGAGACTTGTTCTTGAAAGGGCTCAAACTTGTCACCCTGCAGGAAAGCCACCCCCACCGCATGCGGCCAAGCCTCGCTCCCTGCTGGCTGCAGCCCCTCTGCTTGCTCATGTGGAACAGCTTACAAAATCAGACCAGTGCTTAACCAGTTTAACTAATAATCTACCACAGGTGAAGATTTACTTCCACAGTATTCTTACTTTCTTGTACTCTAGAATCTGGATGAACCAGGCAGAAAAATGATGGCAAATGCCCCATCTGCAAAATGTGGTGGCATGTATGGGGCCTCCTGCAGCAGCATGCCTTCATTATTGTCCCGGCTGGGAGCAGGTTGGCAGGAACAGAAATAGTCCTTAGGAACTCCAGAATGTGTGCCTGTGAGTTTCTCTTCTTTGTTTTGCAGTTTCCAATGTGAGTGTGCAAGCCTGCCTGTCTGCTGTGAGAAGGCTCTGCAGCAGAGGAGACACTGCTTCTTGCACTGAGGTTTTGTACATTTTCTTTTCCTAGCATTTCCCTGTGCAGGGGGGAAATGTGCATTTTGTTCTTTGTGCACAGAAAATGTAAAGGGAAAAACATGACAGGGCTTTTTACTAACTCTCTCAACAAGCCAACGTAATGGTAAAGGAAGACCCAAAGCAAAATCTCCATGAGAGAGAAAACAAAGCCTGTCTCTCTTCCATCTTGAATCTCAGGGTCCTGCCAGGCAGGCACGATGCTTCACACATTTAAAGATGCAAAGCACATAATAGGAGCTATATCATAGGGGAAATAAATACGTCTGCATGCATTTCAAAGAAGCTAGGCCAAGCACAAGCATTTCTCCACTGTTTTCCTTCAATACACAGATGTGGTTTTCTATGAACTACCACAATGCTAGAAGGAGGAGCTGCAAAAGGGAGACAGGTGACTGATTCAAAAATTGGGATTCAAAACCTCTTGCACGCAGATCAGAGATGTAATCTTTTGTATTGATGGCACTGAATTCAGAAGGTTTCATTCACGGTGATTCTCTATTTCAGCCACGCAAACACTGGTTTGCTTTGGGGGTTCAGAGAAGCTGGAAAGATTTCATAACTCCACTGTGTCAGAGTTTGATGGCTGGTTTTCATTCCAGACAACATAAGGGATGTACTGCAGCTACCTATGTGCCAGTATCAAAGAACCAGCAGTGATGTTGCCCTTCAAAATGATTTTTATTCTAAGATTCATGTGCTTTGTTATATTTCCTTTAAAAAAAGAAAAAAAAAAAAAAAGAAAAAAAAAGAGGGGGGGGGGAATCCCTATCCTTAGTGACATTAAAATTAGCAATGCCTAGAATAGATACCAAAATTGTCTTCTTCCCCAGCTCAGATGTGAATGACGCTGCATCGAGCACAGAAAAGGAGCATATTAGTCTCATTCTACTGGAAAAACAAGCACATTACATTGCTGAAATGTCAAGTTTCCACCACACATTTGATAATAGACTGTGTGCTCAGTTTCTTGCATCCATTGTAGCAGTTCACTGAAGATATGCTCTGCCCCTGCCAGCAGTAGCTGCTCTTTGGACTGAACCACTTCAGCTAACCGGGGCTTTACCAGTCGCCCTTTCAGGTGTGGCCTGGCCTGGGTTGGGTATTTCAAAAATAGTTAATACTTTTTTTAACAGCAGAATTCTACACCTGACTGATCCTTTTTTATTTTATTACCTCGCAATTTTCCATTGTGCACTCTTCCCACAAAGATTTTTGACTACCATAGCAGGTGAAAGGTCACACCTGGACATCATCCATCACCATGGCATTTTCCCTGCACTGCCATTCCATGGGTGGCTGTTTGTTTTGCAGGCTGTGGTAAGCAGGTAGGAACAACTCCAGTGAGAAGGGCTGTACACTGCAAGTGCAGGTCCCCAGATGACTTCCATCATAATTTTAAGGCTCTGAATGTCATGAAATGCCCTGACATTAGGTTTCAGTCTGTTTCAAATTATACCAAATGGACATAAATTTCATTCAAAGTGGTCCTCCTCAGACACAGGCTGTGACAAACTCTGGGTGAGGAGAGCTACATAACTAGGAAGGATTTTTATATCCTAGTTACCATTTGCAGGGAAGAAAAAAAAAAGAAGAAACATGCCTAGAGCACCTTTCTCCAACTCATTTACCAAAAACCAAGACTGGAAAGTATCAGTGGTCATACACATCTTCTCTGAAAACTCTGGAGAGGAACTGGCTTCTAGAAATGCTTTCTCTTAAGCTTCAGCCTTGTAAAACCTGCTTGTCTTCAAAATCTAACAGCAGTAGTTGAACCCTCAAGCTGTTCTGTCAGCTGCCTGGGTTTAGACACACTGCTGCTGCAGGCTAGAAAATAAACGTGGGGTCAGAACCCGAGAGATGAGTGTGTAAGAGGAGAGGAAGGAACCTCTATCTATGAGAAGTGACCCGCTTAAAGAGCCCCAGTCACTGCCTGTTTCTCTTCTCCCACCTTGCCCCCTCCTCAATCAGTGTGGGATGCCACATTGTCCAGAAAAATCAGTGAAGAAGGAAAACTAATACACCTCCAGACACTGGAAAGTAGTCAGCATCTGCAGGAATAGGAAGGGCTTAAAGCAGCAGTGAGCAAAGAGAGGATGTTAGCAGCTTGATGGAGGAAAGAAGCACTGTAAAAAAAAACAAGAAAGGAAAGTGGACAAATTAGCTGAATAAATTTTCTGGTGAAAACAGCTGGATGAGAATCTCTGGAGACTAGAGAAAAACTAGAAACAGAATGGAGAGATCATCATCATCTGTCCATATTTATAATGATGACAGATATGACAACCCATCCAATGCAAGCATTCCCATCCTGCTGTGGCACTTTCTCTTTCCAGAACAAAGCTCCTTGGCAGTCACATCGAGGACAACAAAAAAAATTGACATTTTACTTCTGCCTCCTGTGTTTTTATTTATTGTTTGCTATTTCTTTTTTGCTTTTGTATTTTCATTTCTTCCTGTTTTGGTGATGAGCAGTGAAGAGCATTACCTGCAAAACTGCATTGCTGCCTTACAGTCTCTTTCACAAGCTGGATTCTCTCAGAGGCTCCATAGCAGCATTTGTCCCTCATAAGATGTCATATAAGACACCTGCTTTAATACTTGAGCCAAAATCTTTTCATTGTGGTGTTTCTGTAGCCCAAAGGGTTTGTATCTAGCTATGTTACTCAGTTTTGTGCTCATGCCTTCTGCTAAATCCTGATCTAGATGATTTGAGAATACAGTCTCTCCCTTCCCCCTTCATTCCAATACAGGTATTTCCATCACACTGGAGGGAATATCCCACCAAGTACCAATTATATATCAACAGCAGGTAAGAGCCCCATGACAGAAGTTGTATTCCACCTAATCTCTACACATCTCTGTATTTCACTGACCATTGTATGAGGAGCCATGTAAAATGCCTTGTCCCTCTGGAGGGAAGAGGGAGAGAAATAACTGGCACCTTCAGTTACTTAAGTACTCCCTTCAGAAGTTCAGCAAATGTGCTTTGAAGTTAAAATAAATTAGTTACTGACACTTCTCTGTTTGGTGGTTTCCACTCCTGAGTAGAGCTCCACTTTGTCCCTTTGTAGCATTAATCCACACCCCTCAGTCTCAGGCTGCACAGGATGGGGAGGGCAGCCCAGGCTGTCAGTGGGCTGGCAACCTGCCATTGCAACTCCCAGCCAATAAAAGGACTTCAGAAGGGGCCCTGGGAATTGCAGACCAGGAAGTTTGCCATCCATCCTTACTAATGGCAGTAGAGTCTGAAAAAATTAAGTCACTGTAGCCAAGGATAAACATGGTCTCTTGGGAACAGGGCAGTGTGGCTTCTGCAGGGAGAAACCTGGAGTCACCAACCCACCACAGCCCTCAGAGTGCACCAGGAAAGACAGAGAGTGGGTGCAGCAGATAGAACTGACCAATTCTGAAAATTTTTTTAATTGGGTTCCATACCAAAGCTTATCAGAGAAACTAACTCACCACATGATGAGAAGATTATTTACAGATAGAAGATTGGAGGCAGGACATGAAGCAAAAGATGAGGCTTAAAAGCCACTTTTCAGGGTGGAAAACAGGCATCAACAAGATCTCCACACTGTGGGACTGATGGTGGGACTGGCTTTACTTGACATTTTCAGTGAGTACCTGAACAGGGAGTGTACAGTGAAGTCCTCAGATTTGTATGTCACAAAGTTCTTTCAGGCCAGTAACTCTAGAAGGACTTCATAAAGTTGAGTGAGTTGGCAATGGCTCTATAAGCAGTCACTAGAAGGCTTAGGCAGTGACGAGCCTCTATCACCCAAACGCAGCCACTGGGGGTGCTGGGGGAGCGCACACAGGACAGGCTCTCCTGCTCTCTGTAGGCAGCACTCTCAGCGCTGCATGGGCCACTGATCTGATGCAGCAGCTGATGCCTTACATTCTTAAATGTGCTTCTGGACACCATTCCTAGGCACTTCCCTGTTTCAGTGCACACTGTGATGGAGCAAATTCCCAGCCTGGCACTAAGACTGAGATGTAAAAACCCATGCAGCCCAATCGCTGCAGTCCCAAAAGCCAGTACTGCTTATTCTGTCCATGACTTCCTAGTAGCTGCCCGGCTGACCAGCCAGGCACTCTAAATATAAACCCCTTCAAGGACCACAGAACAGTTAAAGAAAGAAGGAAACAGATCTTGCAGATGTGCTTTTGCACACGTGCATTCTCTCACTTCCTCCTTCCCCATTACCGAACCTCGCAGAGTCTGTTCAAAACCGACAAACGCTTGACTGGAGATCCCAGCTTTCACCTCCTCACCGTTCTCTGGATTTCTCTGGGGTTCGGTGAGCGTTATTTTAAGGTCCAGGATCACTCAGCACCCCGTTTTTCCTCTTCAGCCTGCCGGGGCAGGAATGCCCGTCCCTGGGCCGGGGAAGGGCGGTGCTTTCCGCGGGCAGAGGCTGCCGGGGCTCTCTCTGCCTGCTCCTCCACAGCCCGGCCGCGGAGCTGCGGGGAGTCAGTGGCCCATAGCCGGTTCCATAGGCACACTTTTGGCAGCCAAACTCGGCCTGATTCAGTTCCAAAACCCAGTCTGCCTTCTGCCACGGCAGCGATGTCTGACCGCAGGCAGCAGGTGCCTGTCCGAAACACCTCCAAGGAGAGGAGCCGCCCGGCGCGGAACCCGGGGCTGGGAAAGCAAGATCGGGCAAGTAAGATGCAGCAGCTTGTGTACTCTGTCAGCCCTCCGTGCTGTGTGCTCCTGCACGGATAGGTAAAGGGTGAATTCTCTGTCTCTTCAGTTCTTCCTGCTTCCTCGGTTGTTTGGGCTGTACTCTGAAGCCTTCCCTGCATTGCGTCCCCTTTTCCAACGCCCAGTTCCATGATCTCGGAGACTCTTGAGCTCACTTTTCGGAGGGAGGACTGATGAGCCCAGCCCGAAGAGAGACCTCTGCTACCACTTAGAGGAGCTGCATCCCAGCTCCCCTCCCCCAGCCCCATCAACACCACCCACACAGCAATCCATCAGCATCACCCTTGGAGCATCTGGGGGCAACATGTAATTAGGAATGATGCCGTCTGCCATTTATAGACATACTACTGCAAGGAAAGGCTGGTGAAAGTAATACCCACCGACAGACATACCTTAGAGCGTGCATTGAACATTAATGGGGAAAAGTAATGGAAAGGTGGAGGAAAGGTACAGAGAGGAGAGAGAAGGATGAAAGCAGCAGTGTACTCCCCACAGCTTTAAACCAAAGCAGTCATTAAAACATCCTCTCAGTGTGACTGTGACGTAGTTGTCTGATAAAAGTTTATTTGAAGAAATAAATCAATTCTGTAAAATAGGAACATCCTCTCTTGCTGAGTAAGCAGAGCTGCATTTGCTCTATGATCCCTTCACTCAGATACAATCCAGCAGAAAGTGTGCAGGCATGCACACGCTGCACTGCCTATGCACAGAATATCATGGGGCCCACAGTGGTTTTGTCTCAAAGTCTTTTACTGCAACAGATCTTATTTGAGATTTACCTGACAGCTGATACTGTGTCTCATTTCAAGTATGCTTGCTCCTCAGTTTGGGATTGTTTCAATTATTTCCTCTTTTGAATCTCCATCTTAATTTTTTTAAAGTATTTAAAAACTTGGTTGTGCTTGTCACGACACTATAAGTATTTAATATGCAGGCTGTGTGTTTGCTCTGGAGCATACATCAGTCTATTGTCACAGCAAAAACCAGCTGTTTGTGAGATGCTGTAACAATTCTGCCAACACTAAGTAACCAGCTTTGGATAAAGCAAAGTCAAACAAAAGAAGTGTGAACTATGACAAGGAATGTGTGGAGTGGTAATTCAGAAGGGCTGAAGGAGATGTGAAGAGTAATTAGCCAAATAAACAAAAACAGGGGCCAAATTATTGAAGTGCATCATGACTTGGAATCAAGGAACAGAAGGAGTACATGAGTACTGGGAAAAGATTGGAGGGACCTAAAGCTGAGATTCCTGCATTTGTCCCACAGGGAAAAAAAATCATGTAGGAGATATGTACATCAGTGAATTTCAGTTAAAGAAATTAAAGGAAAAAAAAAAAACCCACAAAACTAGAGACAGAGAAGACATGAAGGAAATCCAGAAGATAGTGACTGAACCACTATTTTGCTCAGTAGGAGAAAGGGAGGGGTGCAAATGGACCAGCTGCCCATTTAGGGCACAGCAACACGGCAACAAATAGCAGCAAAGACCTGATTTCTGTGCTTTTAGGGTTATGGCAAATGCTCTTCTAATGGAGAGTTTTCCAGTTGCAGTATGAAGCCTGATCAATTCCCTCCATTGCTTTGTTCTTGCACTTGGTTTGCTCATCTGCAGCAGTAGAACTGGTGGCAGTTAAACAGTATGGAATTTATATCAGGCTTAGAAATTGTACTAGCTGCCTATGGTTTTCCTGCAGAACAGCTTCAAATTACACCCAGCTCGTGTGAAGTTGCAGAGTTTTGTCATCTACCCATCCCACCAGTCCAGAGCACATCATGGGAGCTGCAGCATTGTCATCTGACTGCCATATGCCCCAGCCCAGAACATTCCCTCAGCACAGTCACCCTCAGATCAACAAAAGCTTTTGCCTGGCTGAGGGTTTTCAGGACCAGCTCCCCAGACAAGTAGGATGGCCTGTCTGCACCATTAGCTAACTAACAACCATCTTTTATCTATTTTTCATGTGTCTATCACCACAGGACTCCAACACCACTAGCACCACATTTCATTCATCTGCTACAGATTGGAATGAACATTCAGCTGAAGTTTTATTAACTTACTTGTGGATTTTCATGAGTTACCTTTTAGTTTTGTGGATTTTTGCAATTCCTTCAATAGCTATTGCTTAAGGATTTTCACACTATGATCCTGACAGGTGACTTAATTCTGTATAAAATATGTGTAGTTCTGTTCATTTGGACTGCTCACATGGAGGGGAAGGAATAGGTATATCCTTCTTTCAAGATTCAAATAATATTCATTGAGATTACAGAAAATTACTTGTGGCCAAGAAGAAGAAGAAGAGGAAAAAAAATCCAGATTTTAGATTGCTTTTATAGTTCTGTGTGCTTCCTCTAGGTGTGCAATGATGTAGCCCTGTCTATTTTCACACAGAAGGAATCCAGCTGAGAGCATGCTTTATTATAACTCCAGATGATGTTCAAGGGGATGAAAAACTCATTTTTCTCAGGTGGTCAGAGAACAATTCCCAGTAAACTGACATTCTTTCCTCTCTAATCTGAATTCTGTAGAGGAATTCAAGTTGTTTATAAGCCATTTGGAAGATGTTTAAAAAAAAAAAAAAAAAGATGGTCTTGGACTTTTTTACATTTTCAATTACTTTTCAATCTCTTAAGAACAGTCATTTAGGTCAGAGTAGTTAAACTGCTATAAAACAGCTGCTAAAGCAGTCTTCTATTGTAAATCAAATGGCAATTTTACCAAACATTCACATTGCACAGCTACATTAGAATAAACAGAAACCTGGATTTTAAAAAACACTTACGAGGGGAAGGGCTAGCCCTAAAGTAGTGATTCATGACCTTGTGATAGTTCGAGTCCATGGCAAAAATTTCAACAGATTTTGCTACTAGTAGGTCATGTCCGATACTAAAAAAAGTACAAAAATAAGGGGAGGTGGTCCAAACTGGAGCTCTGCACTTCAGAGGGAAAGCCAAGTTTCTGCTCTTGCTGTCAGTCAGGGCAATACATCACAGGCATAGCTACAGCTTCTGAAATGGCAGCTTCTTAAAACATCGTCATCAAAACAGTTCATTTTCTTCAGTTTAACCAAGGGAATTACCGCAGCAAAATGAGTTATGGTCAGCATTGCATTGATGGCACTGATGAACAGTAACACACGTAGCACTCACAGCAGTTTTCAGCTTCAAAGCACTGTGAACATCACCCCTGGGACATCCTGAGGAGGTGGAAGTCCTCACGGTGCCAAAGCCAGCTAGGTAAGGTTGGTGCACTGATGCCAAATGGACATGGGATGGAGGCAGGGTGAGGAATCTGTGATCTCTCAACCCTGTAGGCATATGCTCTGGGTGTGGATATACTCTGTCCAAGGTAGGGTGGGGTCTTGACCACGCAATTAAGGACAGAGCAATTTCAGTTCCACCCACCAGCTGTGACAGCATATAAGCAGCACCAGCACATAGCCCACTCTCCTTGAACCCTCTTCAGGAACCCTCTTCCTCCCACCGTCAAATTTCTCTTTCTCTTGTGAGCTCCAAGACCTTGTAGCCTTCACAGATAAGCTGGTATGGGATTTGCTCTGGAGTGACTGAAAGTAAGAAAGTTTTATATTGTTAAACTGCTTATAAATCACTTAGGATATCCTCCCTTCCATTTCCATAAAATAAAAATGTCTGTAGGAATCACAATCTAATGCTTGGCTGGCATGAGCAGCATGGCCATGGTGTCGCTGATGCAATCACCTGTCTCCAGAGCAGGAGGCAGAGCCCCATGACCAAACTCAGGGACAGCTACAGCAAGGAGGTGTTACCCACGACAGGAAACGGGAAACTTGAAGCTTCCTTAACATCCATCTCCCAAAGCAGGTAAGAGCTGCAACACCAGCATGTTACTGATTCTTCAAACCTCCCTTTCTATCTCATGCTCTGCATGGCTGCAGGTTATGTTTCCAACACAGAGCATGAGCCACTCCTCAGTTCTGGACAGATTTTCCTACCATTCCCTCCTTTGAAGCACTGTTGGAGAAGAAAGCAGGGAAGTAATTTTCTTGCTTCTGCTTTGCTTCCAGTAAAAACAGAGCTGTTCAGAGCACAGGTGATGCAGATCTAGTGTCTGATTCTCACTGCAATGGAAATCAGATGTGTGTTTTTGCCCTTGATGGACATTAGTACCATAAAGCTGGCATTAGCAAGCAGAGGAGTTGCCCACGATCTGCTCTCCACCAGCCCCTACAGATGTTTTACAGAGGCAAGTCTTGTGAAAGCAGACAGGTATAATTTTGATTACATTTTGGTTTACTATGCTTGCAGGTGTGTACATACGTGTATACAGGGAGGAGTTACATAAAGACCAGGGCAGACTACAAAGGGAAGCTATTCTTTCCAAATTTTACATGTTACTTGAGTCACAAAATATTAACTGCACCCAACCCAGTGAACTCCCTTCCCTCTTTGTTCATATTCACTCCAGTATATCCATCATTTTTGATTCTGCTGATTTCCATTGTTGGGGCTTATTTTCTGTGACTTGAGAACCTGAAATTGCACTATATATCTTTGTAGCTCATTGAGCTAACCAGCATTTATTTTAATTTAGTAAGGAAACATTTGGCTGGGTGTGACCAAATAAATACTGTGTCTAAACCAACACAAATATAGTTTGCACAAGGCTATAAACCTGTCTCAGAGCTCTAATGATATTGCAAGTCAATGAAGCTTCAGTGTTCTCATTAACATGATTCCATCAGACCTCTATGTTGCATATTATTAATTTTTAACAATAGATTGAAATATAATTTATAGCACTGTGAGGCAACAAAGGCTGGGTCCTGATAGTAATCCAACCTTTTAGGTTGATAATGGCTTTAACACTGACCTAATATTGAAAGGTGAATGTATTCAGAGGGCATCAGAGCTAATTATAAATAGGACAACAGGGATAAAACACATCACTAGTCTGCATCAGTGAAGACAAAACTTTCCTCGAGAGCAAAGGGCACAGATCTTGTCATAAGATTATGAAGAGTTTTGCTGCTGAATCTGACACAAAAAAGTAATCAAAAGCTTTGTTTTAAAGAAACACATTAATACACTTTTCTCACCTCTTGAATTTAACTTTTGTTACAAAAGAAATAAAATACAGAACAGCTAATGTTAATCTGGGTACCTGTAATTTAACTCCATTTGGAAGTCGTAACAAGCATATATTTATGAAGGAAAATCAAGCCTTCAAAATCTCAGTGGAAATATGCTAAACAGATGACATTAGTAGCCTTGCATTGTTCCTCTCCATGGCTTGCTGATGCATTAGAGTGAACACAACCGATTTGTGCTGGGGACAGCAGCTCCCAGCCCCTCAGCACCGCGCCGAGCACTCAGAGCCTCCCGATCCCATCTCCAGGAGGGAGGGACACAGCCACACAATGTGTTTAACCCAAGCAGGAGAAACTTCTCCTGAAAGGCAGCACAAGACGATTTCCTGGTTTAAAAGGCACTCTCATCATCAAAATATGCATTAGCATTGCTTACACATATTTTCTAACTCAGTCTTTTGTGCCATATCTAGAAATACAGTACAGTGGTAATAATATAATTAGTATTTTCACTAGCTAAATTACAGAGCTGGCTGCAGAATAAAGCACAGTAGCATCAATATTATCAGTTAAGTATTATACAAAAATAACATCAATAGTTTTAATATAGTCACAAGATATAATAATTTCCTCTTTTTCTCTGATCCCTTTAAATTGTGTCAGATAAGGAAACTCACAAAATCCACTGACTCTTAATTCAACTCCAGTTCTAAAAATCAGCATCTCCAAGATTTCCTAGGTAAATTTTTGTATGTTCTTGAACAATATTTCTTTCTGAATATGGTATTAGTTATAAAGAACTTAAGTTCTGCTGCATCAATCTCTCATATGAATTTAATTTTCCCAGCACTTCTGTAAGTTAACAAAGGAGTAGAACAGATACTTCACAGATGAAGATGATGAATCATAGGGATTTGTAATAATTATCCAAGACCATAAAAGCAATCCTATATCAGTGTGAGAAGTAGAACCACTGGCTTTGCAATCCAGTCCTACTCCACATCTCCTTCTCACCCTGGTCACAAAGAGAGATCTAAAATTCCAACTACCAAGATACTGGAAACCAAGCAGCCATTAAGGAAGAAACTGAGGCAAGCATGTTTTCACAGATTCCTCATATGGCGAGACAATTTTCTGCGACCCCTACATACCCAGAAGTCAGAAGACTCCAATTTATAACAAAATTGAAATCATCCCATGGCATTTTCCATGCTTAAAACTCCCCTTCAGCCAGGCTAATTCACAACCCCTTAGACAAAATCAAGAACACTTGAAGATCTACTCACACTTCATCCACTTCCTAATTACAGTAACTTTAAGCTTTACTTCACAAAATGAGATTCATTTCCTCCACCAGTTCCATTCAACTCCTCCAACATTTTGTTCATTTGTTTGTTAAGATGCAGATGTCCAGCAGCTTGATCACTTCAGATGAGACAAAGCAATCCCTTGGTAAATCCCTCTGGACATGCAGAACATATTATATGCACAAGAGTTGAACTCCTTGAATTTCCCCTTTTCAGATCCTCTAGGTTTCCAGTCATTCAGATAAAGAAAGGAGCTTTTGTAGGCCAGTTAATCCATCTGCTCAATGAAATATGGTTAAAGTTCTACACATCTACATGTTCTGTCAAGGCCCCGGTTTACATCTGTAGATGTAATAATAACTGTAGTAATGCAGACAAAAATCATGGGTCAGGCCCCCAGAGAAGATATTCAGAGACTTGAGTTGAAAAGTCCCAACGCTGCAGTCAAAGGAACAGGCAAAATTATTTAAAGGCTTACATTTATTTCTGCCAAAGCACTGGCTTAATTTTCTTTGTGCATCTTAATAAGCCACCTCTGTGAAAGGGACTCTTACATGAAATGCCTGTATCCTAAGCTCCAAAGTAGGCACCAGTGAGTGGTAAACTGAGACAAACATCCAAAGGCAGTGTAAGGGCCAAGCTGCAAAATGAGCCTGTTGTTCATCTTCTCTAGCACCACAGTCACCCACTCACATGAAAACAGCATTTGAATGAATTAAAATGCAAATCTACATTTTATTATATGAAATTGAGACAAATGATACACACTTGAAGCCTGCCAGAGCAGCTATTACAAACATTAATATAGTTTGAGATGATGACTTAAACCAAATGAGAGGATGGAATAGGAACACTGAAGAAACACCTTGTGAAACACCACAGGTAAAAAGCAACTCTTGCCATACTTACATTAGTAAAATACAAATTAGCAATAATTCTGCTGTAAAGGGCTAGTCTTGTGTAGACCTGTGCCTCCAGGGAAGCCTCCAGCCACAAGGTGTTTGTGCAAGGCAGAGAAGCAGCCTGCCAGCAAAGAACAACTGCGGGGGTCTCAAACTACGTGGGAGAGGACTTTGCACTGCCACAGCCTAATGGGATGTGGCATCGTCCAGGAATCCTGCAACAAGAGGCCAAACAGCCACTGGCCCAGGCCAGAGCTGCCCAGCGGATGTAAAGATGTATTTATGCTAGGTCTGATTTAGATTGTGCTCTACACAATCAGATCGCTTTGAAGGTTTGCCTTGTGCAATCATTTCCTTTGTCAGGAATCAGAAAAAGACTGTGAAAAGACTGTGAACAAATTGTTTAGGCATTGAAATTTAACCCTGTGGAATCCTTACAGTGTAGCACAGTGTGACACAGCAGGAGCACATTTGTCAGGGGACTGAAGCCTCTTTGCTCTCCCTGCACAAAACATATACATTAGCATTGTGTGGGGTGGGGGTGCTCCCGAGCACACGAGGCAGCTATGGGGACACACAGCTCCATGCCTCTGCTGCCTCCCATCTGCACACAGCCCTCTGCACCACTTCTGCTCTGTTAAGGAAAATACAGGCTTCAGGTCCTTCAAGACTGTCTTGAAGCCCTTCCATTGCATTTTGTTTCAGAGATTGTACAAGATTTGATTTTTAAATATCCATAATGCAAATGAGAAAATTATTGTATATTATTCTTAACAACAATCTTGTTAAGAGTCTCAAAGTTTTTCCACTAGCATTAATAGTGCCAGAATATCCTGGCATTAATGTCAGAATATAAACTCTAAAATGAAAAAGGCATTTGGTAGAAGCTAGTCAGTTCCAAGGCTTTTCACTTAGCTGTGGGCTAAGGAAAGAACCCAACTGGTGTGGATTCTACACCAACATGCATGACACCAACAGTTTCTGCCTCAGTCTCCATACAGTAAGGTACTGTGCATGCCCTGCTCCTCCTGAAAAGCAGAGTCTGAGAGCACCAAGTACCTCACAGCAGGAACACAGCCCTCTGTAGAAATAAATTTTAACACAGGATAGCCCACCAATGTTCCTGTGAACTGTTGAAAAATATGGTGACAAGAATAAAAAATAATAATTTGGAATTTCAGAAAGAAAAGCCACTCTAAATAATTTCCAACTGCAATCAGTCCTTGCTCCTACTTTACAAGTAATAGAAGAGACTATCCTTCTTTTATAAACCCATTCAGTTATATGTTTAAGAAAGTAGGTAAGTTTCTCTCCAGTGGAGGTTTTCAAATGTTGTATTTCCTTGTGGCTGCCAGTGTTTCGATATCCCATTCCAGAACCTCAGTTTAGTAATCTTTGGGAAAAAAAAAAACAAACCCAAACCAAACCAAAAAAGAATTAAAAAAAAACCACCACCACCACCACCAACAACAACAAAAAAACCCAAAAAAAAGCAACAAAACCCAACAAAACAACAAAAACCCCCAAACAAACACCAAAAAACCACACCCCCAAACTGCTGCAAATGAGAAAAAGTTAGAACAAAAAATGGTAAATGAGTTATTTATTAGGGAAGACTACAGGGTTGTTTGCTGTGTGATACACCAGAGGAGTAAGCAGAACGTAAAAGTCCTTTCACTCTCCAAAGGAAGGTAAAAATTGTTCCAGGATGTTCTACGGATGGGAAAGAGCTCACACCTCTACATCGATGTGCTCTGCAGCTCCAAGACTGAAGTTCCAAATGTGTTTTAACTCAATTCTTCAGCTATTTCAGCTCTTGGAGGATAAATCCTAAGCCACCTTAGCCCCATCAGTCCAATCACTGCGACCTAAGTGTCCTCAGATTTCTTCTGAACGTGCTCAGAACTTTGGTAACAAAAGTGTTCCTCCAGCAGCCAAGCAAATCTCCTCTCTTCCAAGCCACACAAATGTGTTGCTGACCCCTGCAGAACCAAAGCTCCCAGGGTCCTTCCCTTTGCACCCATGGAAGTTCTCAATTCACTCTGTCCTCAAGAGGAACAACAATGCACAGGCCAAACAACATAGTGCTCCTTTCCTCCACAGCCTCTATTAGGAGGACTTTTGCACAAGATGTATTATCTACCAGGCCAGGATCACCACACTATCATATCATGCAGAATTCAGCCCTTGTATCTTCTTCAGATCTGATTGTTTCTTTGTTTAGCTGCTACTAACATGTTTGGACATGCAAAATCACAACACTTTACTTCCCCAAAGGTAGCAGTAGGAGATATCTCAGTGCAGAATGAATTCCATTATTAGAAAAAGCACACAGGCCAGCTTTTTTTTCTCCTCATCAAGCCTGAGAAGCTTTAAACAATATGCAAAGGCAAAAGGGGGAAATGGTAATAGTATGGAGAAGGCTAAAATTTGAATGAGATAACAAACCTTTCTTGTGGAAGGAAAAGGAAATGACTGATTCTAAAAAGGCTTCTGTGATAAATCATCACCCCTGCATGAAATTCCATTCATATATGTGGCAATATCTGGAAGTAATGTTAAAGAAAAACAAAAAGGAACAAAAACTTAGGAACAAACAAGTTTGTAAAGAACAAAATATAGCTTGCTAGAATTGCTGAGCTTTTTCAGTAGTTCAAAAAGTAGAAGGAGATTTGAGAATCAAGCAAAGCTTTCAACAGCTGTATTTGTATTACAGTCATAAAGGCATAAATGTGAAATGCAGCTCTAATAAAACATGGAACTTTATAAAACTGGTTGGTAATTTTCCACCCTTTCCAGAAGTATCTCAGAATATCCAGGGGTATAATACCTGAAAGAGAAACATTTTGTTTGTCTGTTAGGCTACCAGGCATGTTCTATGCAAAGCAATGAAACACTATGCATATTTCTACTGTTCAGGAAAAAATATTAGCATTAAACACTGGTCAAGGAATTCTACAGTTACTCCTCAACAATGTTTTAGCAACCTGCTTTTCAACTTACATTATCACTTACACTTGTAAGTCAGGTTTTTAAAAATATATTTAGCTACTTTTAGGGCATGTAGGTAAGCAGCTACATTTAAGATAGGTTCAGCTTCAGCTGCCATAAGCATTGTCTTTGCTAAAAAATGTAGGTCTTGGCTTCTTTTGGAATTGTGGCCTTTAACAAAAAAAGCAGGAGTTTACACAGAACTGTGGGCTGCAAATAGTCTGCTGCTGTTTGTCAGACATAAGCACACACCCTGAAGCTTACATGAAGTCTACATCCATGAGAAGGACACTGGTTTTGGAACAAAAAAAATGTTGCAGTGACCTTCTCTCTCTAATGCCACTCAAGGATGGACATTATCCAGCAGGTTTGCATTAGAGCAGGACTCTATGGTGCCATTATTGTCCGGCTGTCATTCAACTGGTTTTCCACAATGGACCAACTGCATAGATCCAATATGCAAGCATCAAAGCTGCATTTAGTTCTTGTTTTCCAGGTTGAGACTATCTGAAATTTAATACTGTATTATTCTAAAAACATACATCTCAGTATATTTCTTGCTTTGCAAGCATGTGATTTGCCACCTCTGAGCCCTGAAAGCTTCAACTATAAAGAGACAGGAACACACTCCATGTAATGCAGGCCTAAGATATATAAAAAAAAAATAAATCCTCAATTATTTCCCTTAAAGAAAAATCTATTTACCTTGTTAATTTTCATTTTCTGGATAATTTCTGCATCATTTAATTATTTTTAAACCTCATATTACTTCTGTGGTTGTAAAGCCAACTTTCCAATACATTACTGTATTCAGTGTGCAAACAGCCTAAAATAACAGGTCTCCAGGACAAACCCAGAGCTGGATTCTGCCACAGCTGCTGTGCCTCAGGCAGCACAACCAACATCAGGCAGTAGCACCAACAGGCAAGCAGGAGCTGCTCGAAGGGGACTTTTTCTTTATTACATCCCAGGCTAGATGAGTAACCTTTTTTCATTTACAGGGAGGGAAAAATAGCTATAACAAAGAAATTTGATTAATATCCAGAAAAGCATAAACAAATTCCTCTTTCCCTCTGAAGTACTGGCTGCAGAATAAAATTTCCTTATGACTTTGCTTTTACCCATTTGATAGCCACTGGCTTTTCTTTGTGGAGACAAACAGGGCTTCATTTTGTGAGACTTAGTTACTAGCTACTATTAGCTGAAGAACTTCACTGCTATAATTAAAATTGATGATGCAGATTTTCAGAGCCTGTAGAGGGAGTACATGAGTACAACATCCTTCTGATGTGTTGATGGAGTGAAGGACTGGTAAATGGATATCTAGAATCTAGGAGGGCATTTCTCTCATTATTACAATTTAGGATGGTGACATTTTGACTATAAGCTATTTAATAGTGTTTCTGTATTCATTAAGGGCAAAGTTCAACTTGGTGCAGACAGCTGGTGTATGGTCCTTTTATATAACACTTAAGCCTCATGATGAGGCTTAGGGAGGAAGGGCAGCTGTGGGCAGACCAACTGTGCAGGACAGTCTCTGGACCCTCTGTACATCAGAGGAATTTTCAAAGGAGCCTCTGAATACAGGAGTTCAGACACACTATTATGAAAGTCAAGGATGTAATCAAAGATTCACCAATACCTGTATTTTGGGGCCTAAGTAATCCACAAATAAGTTACCGAAATAAATTTCCCACAGACATACATAAACATGAGTGGTTGTACTGAAGACTCAGAGTCCATTTGGGCAGTGCAGACTGAATTTTCATCACACTTTGCTGCAAGAGCCTGATTATTTGGGCTTTGTTGACAGACAAAGAAATTTGATTCCAAAGACAAAAAGAGAAAGTGTTCTAATGTATGTGTCCAGAGGTTGTGTTACCGCTGGGGCAATTAACTAAATGTTACACTTTGGTTTTATTAAAACCAAAATTCACATAGGAGTTAAATTACTATTTTAAATCCTTCCTTTGTGTTGTTCCTGTGAAAAACATCTAACAATATTACAAGTATGAATTCTTTAAATTTCATTTTCCCTACCTTACTATTTCCTCTGGATAGCAGTTGTTAATAGTGTTGATATATTCCTGAAGAAGTGACCCAGGTTCTGCTTTTATTTCTTGAACCTTTTTAAGTCCACCAGTTGTTACAAAGAGACGACGTGCTTTACTGTCATGTGGTAACACCTACACACAGAATAGTACATTAAAAATTATTTTGAATTAATCTGTATGCCACTAGACTCAAATATTGCTTATTTGTTTTTAATTCAGAGGACAGATAAAATGGAAAATCAGAGAAACAACATCTGTAATGACTACTGTATTATAACACCCAGTTGTATAGGGAAAAAACCCCATAAGCTCTTTTTGATTACAACGTAATTTATCATGTACTTTAATACATAACATATACAAAATAATGAATTTAATATTTATCCTTACATAAATAATATTTCTTGAATTATTCCTACAGAGACAATAAGATTGTGGAGAATAAATAGATAATAAAAACAGAACACTAACATGGAATAACAACAGCATCTGTTCCACTTAAACCAAGTTATTCAGGTCTTTTATGTCAATTCCCACAGTTTAATTGTAGAGCTGCATTTTATATCATTATAATGATCTAGTATAGATTAGTGCATGAAAACAATACTGAGAATTGTTGCAAGTGAACAATACAGCCTTGAAGCATTACATGCTACTATTAAATTCCTAGATATTAAAATCCTTTAACACACTGTGTAGCCATGGAAGCCTTTTACAAACACACACACAAAGCAAAAACGTGAAGTTTCTGCAGCCAAAGGGGATGAGAAGCAGAAATGATCAGACAATAACATTCTGTGCTCCCTGAGTGATGCCAATACGCAGCTCTGTCCAGAGGACGGCAGGGAGGGAGGGAGGGAGGGAGGAATGAAGGGAGGGAGGTGGGGGCTGGGCCAGGCGAGGGAGAATGACAGCATGTAGTCCATAGGCCCATAGGGCTGCAATATTATTAAAAAAAAAAATAGAGAGAGAGAAAAAGACAGAAAGATAATGCAAGATGTCAGCTGCATCTACAGCAAAACCAGATGCATTTAAAACCAACTCTGAGAGTTACAGATTATGAAGGCAAAAGCATTTTGTAAGCTTCCACACTGGTCAGACATTAAGCCATACATTTGACTGTATTTCAGTGTAAAACAAGAACCTCAAATGAGGCTAAAAGGATGAAGAAAAAGAACAAGATTTCCTCCATGCATACAGGCGAACAACCTTCATTTCTGTGGTTCCTCTAGGCTGTACAAAATCAACAGACAGGTAAAGAAAAAGCAGGAGAGCACAGAGACTTCTGTCTATTATATGCTCCACAGAAGTGTCAGGAACAACTGTGATTTTTTCGTTGTGGGAACTGAACAGACGTGTGTTTTCACATATCTCCCACAACAAGAACTGCCAAGGAGGAGCTAGCAAGGAGACAGGATATGGCCCTTTCCCTGCCTTCCTCCTCCACACTGTGACTTCCAGGCTGGATAAGACTGCAGAAAACTCTCTTGGAAGGGGCCCTAAAGAGAGAGAGCACCTCTGAGACACAGTCCCTTCTCCCAGTCCAACCTGAGACAGCACAAATCTGACAACTGCACAAACCCTGAAAATGCAAATGCTAAAATGCACAGTCCAGCACGAAAAACAAATAGCACCCCATTTTGAAACACAGCTTGGAAATAAGGCTCTTACTGTGCCATAAATAAGCCCACAGAAGTAACAGACCACAGCTCTAAGAATAGGAAATTCCCAAGCTATGGTACTGGGGAGAAAAATGGTTTTACTACAGAGAACTTAATTTTAAGAGTATACTTCAGAAGACCAAATGCCAGACAAGTGTAGTTTAATAACGTAGAGGCAAAAGAGAAAAATGAAACAAAACAAAATATCAGCAGATATGAAGGGCACAAAACCATTTCAATAGCAAGCAACATTCAAATATACACTGGATAGCCAATTGCTATGCACTTGGCTCATTAATAGCTCCAGTCAGAACGGAGAAGCAAAAGAGACTGGATTCTGTGCAGATCTCCAGTCTTGGAACAGCCTTAGCAAGAAGACCAGACAAATTAAACTGTGGCAACATAATCAGGAATCTGCACCACCAACAGCAGTGCTTCCAGATCTGTCATAATCAGAACTGAGTATCAAAGGTGTTTTACTTGGCCATTTCCAGAAAGAACATCTCACCAATAGAGCTTGGTATACCCTGTTCACAGGTTACACAGCAGAGTATTGCACAAAACATAGTCTATAATTGAACAGGATTCTCAACATGAGCTGAACTTGACAGACACTGTGAGTCTCCCAGTTAGTTAGCAATTACTTACAAATGTTAAATATTTTTAATAAATTGTATCACTTTTACATGCTGCATTCAAATCAACAATGTAATTAACAACTAACTTTCAAAATTTTGAGAGGGATGAGAAAAGATTTGTAATTTTTACACTTATTTGAGACTGAAAATTAATCAGGATAAAAAGAGTGAAGCCTTTATATTATTGTAAAATATCTGACTTAAGTCACTCGTGTACAGACAGCTTGTAGTTTATCTAAAACAGATGTGACTGGGATTTATGTGATACATTGGCTCAGTGAAAATATTTGCACATGAGTTAATATTCCACTTAATCTCAAGAGGCAAGGAAGAAAAAAACACCTTGCTTATAAGAAACTGTTTTCCCAGTCTTAGGACGAATTATGGCAGATTCCAAATGAAACAGTATCCAGCTGTATCAGACAAAAAACCAGGATCCAAACTGCTTTTGAAGGGGATGCTTGAGGATCCTGAGAAAACACTGACACCTTTAGAGTGACTTTTTCTTTGGAAAGATAGCTTCCTTGCTAAATGGGAAACAATTAGCAATTAACATATTACTCACCAAGCAGAGCCTTTTCTTACCTTACTAAACTGCCCAATAATATGCTTCATAATACTGGGAGGAGCCTCATGAAGCAGTGGTTCAAGTGCTGGAAGATATGTGCATTTCTGAAGAATGTTCTTTAAGGCTTTCTTAGTCTATCGAAATGCAAAATAAACTTTCTCTAGTAAGATATCAATGAAAACAACAAGACTTCATATATATATCACTGAAGTCTGAGCAAAAAAGCAAATTGATCAGAATTTTCAATGAGCAATTTCTGAATAGAGACTATGATATCTATCAGGTCACTTAATGAAGAATCAATTCTCTACTTAGATTTATTAAACCTCAAAACCTACAGTGCATCATATTATTATTATGTTATCTATGGTCAAAGTAATGGCAATTTTCCTTTGAATATAATGAAAGCTGGAGTAGACCCTTTAGGTAAATTGAAGTACTCTAATATAATAAGAAAGTTAAATCAAAACACATTTTAAAAGATTGTATTTTAGAAGTGGCTTACTAGGAGAGGCTGCTGGTCTGGGATAGCAAAGTGCAGTACTGTCCAGGCAGGGGGAAAAAAAGAGAGTGAAACAATTGTGCATTGGTGCATATTTCTGAAAACAAACTCAGTGTTGACTGATACAAGAAGTAGTGACTTTCTTGGGCAGGATTACAGGTACAGCTAATTTGGCTTCAATATTTTTTGGACCACTGGAAATTACTATATAAAAGTCACTTTACAGATCTGGAATGTGGTATTTCAGTGGAATGAACAGAAGCATAGTGCAACATGAGAGGTTATATCCTGTCCTATTACACTCTTCTGTTGGTTCACTTACTGTTCAGAAATATACTTTACTAAACTGCAGCTCTACTAGCCCCTACACAAGGAAAGGCCCTAAATATGGGCAGTTGCATGTTTTAGAGAGCAGAGCCTTGATTAGCTGTTACAGTTTTATTATAATAATAAAAATGTAGGCAAAATTATTACAAGGACTGTAATATTTTCTACAAGAGCTCATACTTGCTAAAAAAGAAGTGGATAATTAAAAATGAGTCACAAGAAATTACAGCATTTATGGGTCTATGCAACTCTGATCTAGACTGGGAAAAAATAAGGGATTAGACTGTGGTGGCTGCAGCATATGATTTGGTATACACCATATGCACATGCATTAGGACCAGCCAGTCCCCTAATAAATGACACAGCCTTCAGACACTCTGCGCCCAGGAAAGCTGTGATTCAGTGAGCATCAATAAAAACACATACAATTTAGTTGTTTTTAAGCACTTAAACCTCTTAATTACAATTACTATACCATACTGCAAATACTACAAATCTACTTGCTTTCGTCTTAAGATCTTCCGAGCTGTTTGTGTCCACAAAGATATCGAGCAGTGTGGGCAGCACGTTTGCTACTGCAACATGACGTGCATGCTCAGCACTGTGTCTTCCAATCTGTCCCAAGGCCCAAGCAGCTGCTGCCTTAATATGATCTTCATGTTCTTCTATCAAGCAGGCACACAGTGGTGGTATTCCCTGTAGCATTAATCAAAAGCACAACCTTTACAAATGCAGACCAGGGAATGACAATGTGAAACAGATACAGATAGTTAGAAGAGGTTTCTCTATTTACACTCTTCTTCTGAAAAAAAGCTGTAAGAGAATGCATGCTAGTGAGTGTCATATTTTTACAGCATCATGATTAGCAAGAATTTTTAATAAATCTTAATAAATATAGTTAAAAAGAAACAGATTCAATGTTCTAAGTCAGAAAGGAGTTTGAACAAACATGCAAATTTAAGGTATAAAAAGAATACACAACATCATTCAGGCTGTACTGAGTAAAGGTGGCAGTTTTTCTCAGACTGAAAATAAAAAGAATTTGAGTGCTTATGATTCTATGAAATCAGTTAAGGACTAGAAGGGTTCAATCACTGAGTCTTTCTATTTTACTATCCACAGCACCAAATTTGAACTTGTCAACCTCTTCCTGAGTCCAATAGTTCATCTTTGACTCACCCAATCACTTCTAGAAGGATTTCAACTCTTGATTTGCAGACATCAAGAGATGGAGACCTCACATCCAGCTGTTACTAAAGTTATTCTGGTTCAGGGTCTTTATACTTTCTCCACAACTACTTAGTAGCTGTTATTTTATGCCAAAACACTCCAACAGGAAATATTTCATGCTACTTTAGGGAAGGCAAGGCTACCAAACCTCTATTCCAAAAACCTTTTTCTCCATCTCATGAATCCTGCTTTGCTCTTTTCCGCACACTTTTCTGCTTTGTTGTTTTGGGTTTGTTTTGGGTTTTTTCCCCAAGATACTTTTCAAATACAGACAATACAGTGGAACTATATATATTACTACAACAAATAGATTAACTTCTCTTTTCCAATAATCATTCATCTTCTACTTTCTTACCACAAAGGACTAAATTGTGGGGGGTTTTGCCACTGCATTACAACAGAAGACCACAATGAAGTGTTTGTCCAGTATGATCCCAAAAATCATTGTTCAGTATTTCATCCTTTACAGGTTAGTGTACCATGGAATGGAACTATCACTTTACATCATAACATCATCAGTGTCTAACTGCATATGGTTATACCACAGTACATTTCTTTCAAACAGAGGTACCACTCTACAAGCTTAATTTTCCCTGAAGCAGCTTTTTTAAAATGGGTTTTGGGTTTATTTGGGTTTATCATTATTTCTTTTGTGGATCATTCATTAACATATCTAATTTCATCAAAGTTTGCCCAGATCCCTACAACAGCTTTCACAGCAGTTCCATTCAGTTAGGAATCATTATTATTCTTCAAAAATCTAACTTAGGGGCTTCCTCCAGAACTTAATCCTGGTTTCATCCCACTTAATGTCAAGCACTCAACAGCTGGAGCATATTTGCTCTAGGCATCCCTTAAAGTGGAAAGACAGACACATCCAGAGAAGAAGGGCCTCCAGAGATGGCAAGAAAAAAGCATCTATTTCTTTAGATTTAAAATGCAGAAGAGCATTTTTTTTTAATCATTCCTACTTTCCCTGCACAATCTATTATGTGGTACCAACTTCCATTTTTCAACTTGCATTTCTACAAGAAGAAATTCCTGTTCCTTTGTTTATATTATTTTGTTGCTCCACTCATACCTACATTTTAAATGACTGACATAGTGTGAAAATGGGTTAAAAATGTAAGTGAAATTGTTTCCTTCCATCATTAGTTAGCATTATTCACATCAGACTACTAAGCCAGGCACTAATTTCACCTATTGCAAACATTGCAAATTCTCCCTCTTCTATATGATTGCCCAGCAGAATTCATTTAAACCTGAAAATGTACAACTTTACTCATTTGAAATGTTACTTGTACAACTGAATCAAACCACACTACATTAGAAACTGAGAGCTTTTCAAGTCTGAAGATTGCTGTTGCAAGATACTCTAGCAGTACTAGCAGAGTCATGTTAGTACAATGAAGAACACACCATTAAACACAGTTGTTTCAAAGAAGCTTTTGATGTAGCCACAAATATACATTTTAAGAGGAAGCAGACTACAGAAATTCAGTGACTTATTTTCTGTACCCATGCAATTGCAACACAGAAAAATCATGCACTGTAATTCCAACTAATCCAGGATGTTTTGTAAAAGGTTCAACACCATAAAGACACCATTTTATCAGCTTACCACATAATTTCAGTCATAGAAAGTAGCAATACTAGGAGAAAGTGCATTCATAGATAGCAAGTATATAATCCTGTCACAAAATACATTCTCTGCCTATGTTAATTTGTATCTGTAGCAAAGAATACTGCTGAAGAACTACAGGAAGACAAAGAAGTGATAGCTAACCTTGGAGACAATCACTGCCATTGACAGGTCCTCCGAATGAGCCGCCACATAACCGAGTGTCATGATGCCAGGCAGTCTGACAGTCCCCCTGCAGCTGCCAATACAATCAACCACGGCAGCAACTCCGCCTGAATTTACTATAAGCTGTGAAAGCTGGGAAGATAAACAGAAGAGATTAGATACTGTGAAGTATCCACAGGCATAAAGTACCACATCAGAGAAGCCTTTTAATGTATTGCTCCTGTTTTACAAAATAAAGCTGGAATAAGAGTGATGTATCATACAGCCTCTTGGGAACTAAGTGCAGCATCAAGTTTTCAGGAATGAGGCTAATTTACTACTGTGTTTTTGATTGGCTTTACTACAAAGAAATCAAGGTTCTGAATCCTTGATGCTGTATAGCATGGAATGACATATTCTCAACTCCATCATCACACACCAGAGAAATGTGCACATGACAGCCTATCACGCAACTGATCTTGAAGATGCACCTACTGAGCCAGATACTGTTTCATCCTAGTGCTCCCTCATTCCCAAACACCCTATGTTCTGTGCAGTGACAGAGGGAAAGGCCCATTCCTCCTCTCACCTGCATTCTAAATTACCTCTGTGCCATAAAATCCTTTGTGGATTTTCATGCTGAGGCACGAAGGCAAGGACAACTGTTCTGGATGTGCAAAACCAACTTGGGCTGCACCATTCTGCCATGTTAGCATGCTCTGAAGGAAGTGTCCATGGAACACACCTTGATGGGTAATGGAGTCTGCCCCGGAATGCCAAATTACATAGCCTTGCTTATAAATGATAATCAAGCCATGCAACATGGGTTTCTAACAAAAGCAAACTTCTCACATCACTTGGGGGACAACAGTAGAATATGTATGATATCAATAATGCATAGAAATTATTATTATTATTATTATTATTATTTCTATAAATATGAAATCCACCTTTGTCTTAGAGCCTTTAAAATGGGATTGTTTCCTTCATGAAACAGCCAGATGAAATTTTCAGTTAGTACTTAGGAAAATCTGTTCACATGATTGTCAATTACAGCCAGTGGCAACCAAGTCTTGTGTCTGGACACAGCCATGTGCACCTGGGTGTGCAGAGCTCCTGCAGTGTCCCTCAGCCCCTGCTCTAAGTCCCTCTGCTCTGACCTGCACATTAATTTTACTGCATATGCAGATAGAGAGCTGAGATTCAAAAGCAATGAGTCTCAAATGATGCAGCCAAGTCCTCTAGAAATACCGTTTGCCAGCCTCTCTCCACTGCAACATGTGTTGCTTGAACAGAGTTCCCAGAGCTGGACAGTCAACTCTGTTACTCTGTAGTCAGACATGGATTGTGACTTCCTATTGGGAGTCACCATGACACTTCCTACTGCTCCTTTGGAGAGCTGCTAGCTTGGCCAGTTCCTCTTCCATGGAGGATTTGGTACCAGAAGTCCTTCTGACTTTACCTGCAATTCTGAGTTTGGTCTCTGGCTTCTGACCCTAGGGCCCCATTTTGATAATGATAATTTCTTTACTTTTTTGAGGAAATGAAGCTGCATTGTCCATGAGGTATAGAGAGAAAGCAGGAAATGTGCCAAGACTGTAAACTTTTATCATCAGCTTGAAGACTGGCAGGCTGAAGAAACTATACAACATTCATGTCTAAACACTTCTCAGTTGTTAAGTTAGCATCATGATTTTGAAATTACTATGCTCAGCATTAGTGTATTCCACAAATACATGGCTTATATTTCATTCCAAAGTCATATTTAGAGCCTTTTAATTATCTCTGTGGTCTGGCAGACTAATATAGTTATAATTATATGGTTTTCCTATTTATTTTGTATTGACTTTGCCAAACATCCCCACCTTCCTATGGGCAAAAACACTGTAAATGCTCAAACTCAAATTACAAACTCAAGGTACTATCAGGTTAATAATAAATAAGAGAATTTTTGACCTTAGCTGTCATTGTAAAAATAATTAAAATGTGATCCCAGTACCCCTGAAGATTTTTAAAAAGACACACACCATCTATTATTGTTAAAGGATGATCTTGCAATTTATTAGCTGGTATCATGACTTCTGTGAGGCTTTTCTCATAATATTTTTAATATCTAGGACTGACAGTACTGTCAGCCAAGAACTCCCTCTCTGTGCTGATATCTCATAGAATGAAGTAGCTAGGTATACATTTTATGATTCCCAGTTTCCTAACCCAATTCATATTCAATACACATCTCATAATATCAGCAAGCATTTCCATATTTTCCAATGAACATGCCAAACAGCCATTTGCCCTCCCTTTCGAAAAGCAAATGACAGAATAATCCTGTATTTTATTTAAAGTGTAAAATCTAATGATATGACCTTGTATTTGCATTTTCAAGGTTTTACCTCAGGCGTATGCTTTGCTATCTCTCTAATTAAAGTTGCACCATTTTTCTTGACATATTCATCTGAGTCCTTCAGGCATGTGAGCACAACTGGGAAAATTTCTGCTTCAACCACCAACTCTGCAAGATCCACTGAATGCTTTGCTATTTGGCTTAGAGCTGACAGCACCTGACGCTAGTAAATAAAAATTGTTATAAAATCAATAGTATACAAACATCCCACAACACACACTCCCCCTGCACACAAAAATCTATTGCATAAAGGAAAACAAAGCAGGATAGGGAAAACAATTACAGCTATTTTACAATTCACTGAGTCAATTCACGCACAAATATAATGGCACAGAACATTCGCTGGTTCCTGAATAAAAGTTTCTCTTTTGCTTTATCCCATTCAAGCTTGTATGTATTAAAAAACAAAAAATATATATACACCATTTAAAACTGTAATTAAAAATTTAGAAAGTATTTTTATTTACATAAATTGGATCTGTCAGATCTTATATTAAGAAATTTTTGTGGCATTTTTATGTTGTCTTCTGTTTGGTAGAGTAAAGCAGAAAATTTATAATAAGAAACAATTTTTTTGTCTATTAAACTCTAGTGATTAAACCTTTGACAACAGATAGTTAAATTAAACATCCGACAACAGATCTGATGCTATTCAGATCAGATAGTATATTCTAAAATACAGTAAGTTCACAATTAACTGGTTTATCACATAATCTTTAGTATGCAAAACCTTTTTTGTAACTGAAATGTGCAAATTTTATCTATTAAAAGTATCTGTTGCATTCCTCATAGACTATATCTTTCAAAAAAAACCCCCATACTCCTCACTTCAAAGATTAGTTTAGCTGTTCCTCACAGAGCTGCAGTTTATATCCAGTAGCTAAATTTGTAAATATGTTCAGAACTCTTTGTCACTAACTACATAGTTACCTTTTGCTAACACCCAGACCAAGAGCTTCTAGATAAATACGCACATCCGTGTTTTTGATTCAATCTCAAGAAATGACTGGTAAAATGGAGATTTTAAAAAAATTAAATGTACCTTCAGTTTAGCATCAGGGTTCGGGATCATCTGAGCTAAGTAAGCGATAGCTCCTGCATCCACTACTGTCTGTGCTAACTCTGGAGAATGCTTTGAAATATCACTGAGGGTTGAAGCAGCAATCCTTTTCAAAGCAATTTCTGGCTCCTGGATACAGAGCACTAAAAGAGGAACAGCGCCTGCATCCACCACAGCTTGTGACAGTTCTGTAGGTCCAAGGAAAGTAATTAAGTGAGTATGGGTGACTGACCCTTGTGCAAGCCATTTTTCACCCTGACAGATACAGCAAAGGAAAAAGGGGAGGGTGTAGTTCACTGTCTCGACATCTGCATTTCAAATCAGCCCTCCTGGTTTCATAAACCGTGTGGACCAATCCACAACTGAAAAGAATGCAGGTCAATAGATGGACCCCCATTTACATGCACACATTTGAGGTAGATTAGGCTGAAATGGTTTGTTATTCTGTTTTCTTTTTCTTTTTTTAAAGTAAGCAGATGTCAGCTGTTTAAACCCTGGCTATTCTACACTGATCAATAGGAAAGCATTTTATGCATGGCTAACAACAACACAGAAAGCCAAAGTACCAAAATTTTATCAACCAGCTAATTAGAGAGCATTTTACCCTCTTTAAATGATAAGCAGATATTAGCATAGATCAAATGCCAAAAACAAAAACACAAAAAACATATATAAAATATTTATCTTACATAAAAGATTGTGAAAATGGAACTTGCTGATCAAAACTAGTCTTTGCTACCATACATGGAAGGAGACGGTATTTATACTTTAATGCCAAGAAAATGTTATCATACACAATTAGACAAATGAGAAATATCATGAATGATATTGTGTGTCTGAGATTAGCACAATATCCTTAACTAACTACACCTTAAACAAAAAAAAAATCTCAGTATGTGATTAGCTGACATGGACAAAAATTACATTATTAGAAATTCATTAGCTCTCTCTGTGTATGCAGCATTAATCACAGTCCTAAAATGAGAATTACTGGGTATCAGAAGCAAAATTTATATTATAACCAAGCTGTGCTATTTTAAAATAGTGTTGAAAAAGTGGTAAAAACCACAGGGGATTTAATAATCTATTAGGTTCTTCATTCAGTTTTGCTACACCTTATTATGCATATCCATTATTATCTTTAACATTTATCTTGACTTACAGTACCATGGCAACATATGGCTGTTGTATTTCAAGACTCTAACTTAGCTTTTGATTTATAGTCCATCCATAAAGAGATTTTCATACTAAGAAAAATACAGCATACTTCATTAAATATACATAGACTAATACAGTTTTTCATGAAATCTGTAACTCATGTCATCATTACGTTAATATCCAAATAATGTTCCAGACGAGATTTGTTTTCAATTAGTGAGTTATAGCCACACACTGCAATACATGTGAGAAGTCAAATATTTACTGTATGTTAATTTATGATACAATTTTTTAAAAATAGAAATATTACATTTAAAAAAATTAAATCATGCAGTAGTTTTTAAACTAATACAATACCCTGAAATTAGCTTAGTTGCCTAGAGCATAGTGCTAAAAATGGCAATGTTGTGAATTCAGCCCCTATACAGGCCATTTACTTAAGAGTCGAACTTGATGATCTTTGTGGGTCCCTTCCAATTCAGAACATTCTGTGAATCTGTAAAATTAGCTCTACAAAGTTTGTTTTTTCAAAGAAATATTTGACTGAAAATGTAGTGCTTGCATCCTCAAAATACACAAATCATAAGATTTCACAAAACTCAAATGCTGTATCTTCAGTTTTAAAAATCTGAAGTGAACTGTACCTCAAATGTATGTAAAAATAAATCTGAAAAGAAGCTAATCAATATAAATGGTATAAACTACACTCAGCTTTTAATGGAAAAAGCCATGCTCAGTTTCTTCAGATGGTGTTTTGCTGCTGTACACTGACCAAGTGGAATACGTGGTGATCTACTGACCAACAATCCCGATTAATCCCTCAGACTGCACCTCAGAACTTCAGACCAACCAGCTCCATTGCCCACAGTCTGGTGGGAAATGCTAATATCAAGAATCTGATGTCAAGAGGGACACAGTGCTAGAAGAATTGGCTTTTCTGATGTCTTATGAGCTAAAATCATAAAGTTCAAGCAGGCAGAGAAAAAGCGATACTTCCAGGTCACAGCTACACTCAGGCATGCAAAAGTAACCACAAAAGTTGTTTCAAAAGAGCAAACTAAATCTGATTCAATTTAGATCAGCTCTTGCTGCTAGAAGTGTGATATCATTTAAATACTGCTGGTTACTGTTGGTCATGGGTAATTAAATGGTTTTTCTTCCAGTGGTGTTTATAAGGTTCATGGCTAATAACTTACCACATGGAGGGCTGGACCATGTGTCAAGACAGACAAGTCATAAATGGACTGTCAGAAAAACAGAAAAGCTGAGGCAGGGAAGAAAGGAAATACAGTATTTCCCATTAAGTTTCCCTGCAAATTCAGCCCAAAATTACAGTTCTAAGCATTAATGATTCTATTATCAATTGTAATACTTTTTTTTTTTCCTCAAGAAAAGGCTCAATAATCTTCCTACTTGTAGAACATCTTTAATGAGGATTATACACCAAAGGATTCATGAAACTGCCATCCAATTAGAAACACATACAGCAGTGGGGAAAAAAAATTAGACCGAGAAGGAGTTAGAGGCAAAAACAAACTTGGCAATAAAAAATTCTTAAAACTAAATATTCAATCAGAAAAAAATAAAATAACTGAAACAAATTTCAAAAATACTCTTCCAAATACTATGCCAAGGCTGTATTATAAGGGCAAAGATAAGACTTGTAGCTGCAGAGGAGAAAGCAGAGAAAAGCTGATGTATGAACTTCATTTAATTCCATAGAAGGTTATGAAAACCACAGGCTTGGAACACACATTGGGGTACAACTTAAGGAACTTGTCCAAGTACATGATGATAAAGTTGAACTCCCTATGTGAGGGGAAGTAGGAAATTGAATTCTGTATGTTCAGACAGAGAGAAGTATGGCTCAAAACTGACCATAAATTAATTGCTTTCACCCAGATCTACATGAGGAAGATTTCAGCAAGTGGAGATACTGCAGACAAGACTCAAATGGATGAAGAAGAAAGACTAACAAAGATTTTGTAGTCTGAGATGCCATGAGTTCTGGTACAACTAGAAGTTGTACTAGAGTTATGCTGGTTTGTCTCAATACAGAAGTACTCATCAGGGATGAAGAAATTAATTCAAAGTAAGTTGAAGATTTGTCATGAGTTTATGTGATCAGGAAGAGGGGAAAGCCAACAAAGTAGAGTCAAGATCCTACCTACACACCCACTGAAAACAATGGGAAGCCTTACAGGATTATTCTAAACTAGTTTAAGGTGTTAAAAAAACCCAACTCTATTAATCTTAACACATTGGCAATAATAGTATCAATTTTTAAAAAAAGATGAGGATAAAAAAGATGAAGGTGAGAAAGTGAACATCCAGGTTGTCCCCAGAGGAAAAAAAAATCAGCTGAATATATATTGACAATATACAATATTATATCCCCACAGTAAGCAGCAGCAAAATCCCTGGTTGGAAGGAAATGCAAGTTTCAGTTCAGACCAGGGTTCTCAAACAGACCTCGCTGTGGTAGCAGGTGTATCCACAGGAAACAACAGATTTTGACCAAAACAACCACCAATACTGTATTTTTCTGAGGACTGTGTGATCACATTATGGCCACATAGAAAGACTCTAATTCCCACAAGTAGCCCAAAGGCTGCACTTCAAAATCAGAGGTTTATGCAGGCCACTACAACCACAGTGCTAAAGATTCCACTGGAACCAGTGGGAAAACCTTTCATCAGGATGATGGAGGTTAGACTCAAATCACTGAAGAGCTGAAGAACCAGTTCTTGTAGCTGATGCTGCTTCGAGCAGGAAGCTGGACTAGAGATCTCCCAAAGTCCCTTCTAAGCTGAGCTATGATCAGACATATGACAGAAAATGAGCGAAACTCTGCTCTTAGCAATATTCTTCAGTATAAACAGTGTTGTTTATTTTTGTTTTCCTACCAATCCACAACATACTGAAGCAGGTATGAGACAATTAATAAATTACACCTTTAATGCAGACAAAGAAAATGGAGAGCCAAATTATTTGCATACTTCAAAGAAATCAATTTTGCACTTTAACTGAATATGGTATAAGTAAAATGTTACAAAACATTTTTCATGGACTTGATGGTATTTATGGTATTTCAACACTTTACATTCTTTTTAAATGCAAATAATAGAAATATCAAATGGCAAACCCACAGCACGTTGATTTGTACACTTTGGAGTAAGATCAGTATCTGAAATTCAGCTCAAAGGGAAAGAAAGAGCAGAACTGCAAGAACAGTTTCTAAATTTTGGAATCTGACCTGACAAGATTTCTAGCATCTTGAGACATTTATCTTGACCTAAAATCTCACAGTCCTTCTAGAGACATGTGTTCAACAAAGAACTGTATTTTAAGAGATTTTGTATGAAGTCAGTATAGAACGTGCTAAGCAGAGAGTGTTTTCATCGAGGGAGGGGGTGTGGGGGGTGGGAAGCCTCAATTTCTCAAAACTGAAGTCTTCTCATGGGAGAATACACTGCAGTTCTTAGTAGCTTTACTGGGCCATGGATGCAATTTCTGATTAAAAGCAGAGACCGTCACCATTGCAAACAGTTAGCACTGACTGCTGTGAGCCTCTGACTGCACTCTTGAAGACAGAGGTTCACATCCTGCCTAAAACAGATCAGGACTCTAATCTCAGAAATATGTCCTAATTATTGAACTTTTTTTGCTGGGGAAAAGAAGAGAGAGAGAAAAAGTCTTAATATTGTCCCTGTTCAGAATTGTAACAATTTTTTAAACTGAAAAACCTTTTGTGGCTGGGGGCAACCATTTCACGCCCAGCTCCATTTTTAAAGTTAAAGCTGCATTATGTGTCCACAGAAAGTCAAAGACAGAAAATCATAACCACTAAATTTTGTCAATAGGAGCATGCCAGTCTAACCCAGAGTTTCTTGAACAATAAACACCAGCTATTGATAAGAAAAAGTCTCAGTATCTCATTGTTCTATCTCTGTATCCCATCTCCAACAATATTGTGTTGCAAAGCCACGCTTGTAGCAGCGTAAGAAACATGTGATGCACAGAGTGATCTTTTCTCAGTATAACTTCTCTATTTTCAACAATCATTTTAGAGACATCCTTTGACTGTGTTATATAGGCAGGTAAATCCCCTAAATTGGCTGTAGCTGGGCAATTTTTTTCAGAGATCTTTTGGTGGGCTTTGAGGGTTTTTTTACTGGTTACATCTAGTGATCAGTCTACATCCTGATGCTTGCAGCTTGGTAGCACTCACAATTTCAACCTAATTTCTGAGGATGCTGTTCTTATTGTTGTTGTAAATTGACATAAGGTATGCACCCATTCACCATCAGCAAATAAATTATTCATAACCATGGAATAAAAATTTGTACAAGGAATTTGTTGTCTTCAATACCCCCACATCACCTCCATCTTTGCAGATAATGCTGTCACAGAGTGAACTGGATCACCCTAAAGCTCAGTCAGCATTCATGCAGTGAATAGCATGAAGGGCAATTGAAGTGAGTCAATATTGATTTAGTGACATAACAAAACTGCAGAAATGTTTATGTTAAGAGTAACACGGACACACATACTCCACACACATTTATACAAATGAACACTTTTGATATTTGAATAAATATCATTCAGATGGAAGAAATAATTATTTTCCACCAAGGGTGAAATTCAATCCTGATGACCAAATGATAAAAGATCATTACCAGAGAGGTGCCCCAAGAATTAATTTGTTCCCCAGAAAATGCAGTCTGTTAGAAAGGTGCTAACAACTTTGAAGTCTGTCCCAGTAAGCTAACCCTCTAAATGTGAAGGGGGAATCCTTCTGCGGTCCAATATTCTGTATTGATTAAAAAACAAAGCAAATCACTTCCAAAATCAGTCTATGTACATTTTAGAGCCAAAAGCAAATATAAAACCAGGAGTTAATGTTATGATCCTAAAATTAGTTTAACTTTGAACAATACAAACACTAACCATTTCTCCCATCTCTTCCAGCTAGCAGTTTCTTCCCTTGGTTCTTTCATTCACAGTCTAAACTTCTACTTGAACTTTATAAATAGCTGGTAAAAGAACTATCAACCACGTGGATCAGCTTTTAAATAGGAACATGACACCATCAGTGAATTATACAACTGCCTGTGAGACAGCAGTGAACTGCTCAATATTGGATTCCTAGGATCTATTTCTGACTCTCAGAGAGTAGTGTGGTCCACTGGCTAATGATAACATAGTGCAATAAATTTGGCCTATTTATCCTGCAAACACTACTGTAAGCTGAATGAGACTTGCTTCTCCCTAGGCTTCTCCATTCACGTATGTATATAAAAGAGAACTAATGTCAAGCAAAAGACACCTGGTTCTGCAGTAACACTGACACAACATATAAAGATTCAGAAATCTTTTCATGAAGAGGAATAAAGCAGTATCCTTTTCTGGCCATGGGCCAAACACATCTCTTAAAGCACCTCTCATAACTGAGCACTGCTTGTGTCAGATATGCCAGTTTCCCACAAAAAGGTAGAGCATTGTTGGAATGGTACAGTTACACTGGGGTTTTATCTCAAATCTAAAATTTGTAACAGTGGAGAAGAAAAAGCATCTCATTCTATTCACCAAAATAACACAATTTATTATGATTATCACATGACATTAAGCTAGAAGATAACACACATGAAACTTGTTACCTGGATTGTGTCGGGCAACGTACCCAAATGCCCAAGATGCACCTTCTTTGACTCCAGGGTCAAAATCTTCCAAGCAAATCACCAGCATTTCCAGTGCTCCACATTGAACTATTGCCTGAGCTAGTTGTGGAGAATGTTTTGCAATTGCTCTTAGAACAAAAGCAGCTGTTTTCTTGTAGTAACGCTAGACAAATCAGAAACAAACAAACATTCGCTAACATTAGAAGTTCAAAGCATAATGTAGTACAGACATGCCTAAATTAGACTTTTTTTAGTAGCAGCAATGTCCCATACAGATCCCAATCAGGACCATTACACATCACACAAATAATGAACCTACAGTTCTTTGGGACAGCTCATGACATAAAATCTGCAGCAAGTGCATAAACAAACAAAAAATTAAAGAGAGCTAAGGGGATATGGGAAAAGGATAGTACTCTAGGTAGGTCTGTTTGCTTAAGTGAATATCTTCAAAAACAATAACTCTTAACATATTTAGCCAGATTACACAGATTATGCAGGGCAAGCTCCTAAAATAATTCTACCCATTTGTAACACTTGCCAGGTTTTACACTTTCTAAAATAGATACCCTCGCAACATCTCTATGAGAAAACACTACTTTATATTTGCAAACAGAAAACTGAGACAGAGAGAATTAGATCCAATGAAAGAGTTTAGGATGTGAATCCTGAAATGCCTAAATACTGCCTAAAACCCACAGCTAGGTGTAGTAGGATACTGAAAACCCGTTCCACCAACACTCAATACTGAATAATCCTCCATTTTTACCAAGCAGCCTGCAATTCTGGTCCAGAAAAAGCTCACTTTGAACAGGACTAAGCATCCTGGCCCTTTTGTCATAAGAGCACACAAAGTCTAAGCTCTTGTCTCAATTCTGCCCACCTCCCTCAGTGCTGGGCCAAATAATGTTTTCATTATGTATATATAATACATGACGCTGCACACAGCATGGGATTCCCATGTAAACTGCAGCAGTGATTTCTTCTAAAAGCACAGTCTTCCCTCAAAAAGTCACATTTCAGTCTCCTCCTGCAGTTTTATAACCGCCATTAGGATACGGAAGCTGCACATTAAGTTTCTTCTGCTGCCTTACATTTTCAAAATCCAGAGCCCAGTTAAAGTACTCTGGCCAGAGAAAACCATGTTGTGACAAAGACAGTTCCCCTCCCTCATGAAGGGCAAGATTCATGGGGCCACAAGTAACCTGCTGCTACGTCCATGTGCCTGGAGTATGCCCTCCAGCCTGGGCATTGACAGATGATCCCTATGGACAAGCTCCAGAGGGCTCTCTCTCCATATGCCTGCTGGTTTTGATCTCATCCCAAGATGCTTGATTCTCCCCTGCTCTGCACAGGGAGCCTGGGCACTTCACAGTGCTAGTCCTACAGTCAAGGTACCCACAATTTAAACAATGCAAAGCCCACATCCCGTCTGGATCAAGTCCAGAAAAACAAAGAACCACGTGAGTGCTTTTGTGCATCCTGTAAGGTACCCAAACACCTTCAAAAGCCTGATCTAAAGCACTAAGATATGGCAACAAAACAGTATCTGCAATGGCCCCCTGGGAAATAAAATGTACCCAGGCCCACTCCCTGGCCCTAAAGGAAGGTGACAGAGCACAGCACATTCGTTCACCTAAAGTCCTCTTTCCTCAAATCACAATGGCCTCACCTATGCTACTGGAAACTGTTCCTGCCTTGTGCTATCCCTTAAACCATGTCCAAGCATTGTTGAGTAGTTTGATGGCTTGTGTTACCTAAAAGCACATCAGAGAGCATGCTACTGATTTAATGAGCACAGTGCACCAACACATGCCCTTACCTTAATTAGTTTACCAGTACTGATATAATTCCTTTATGTCAAAAATCCAGCTTTCTAAGTTAAGGTCTACAAGCAGGTACATTAAACATAATTTACAAGCAAAGCATTAAACCTCATTTAGGGGGAACAGAAGTTCAGGGAAACAGTACAGACAAATGGTCAAATCCCTAGATAATCTAAGTTACTGAAAGTTTTGCTGAACTTGATGGAGCCATATTTGTTTACATAAGTCTATATCTGTACAAATATGGGGATATTGTTTCTATTAATTAATTATACTCCTGGCAAAGAAAAACACTTCTTTGTTTTCATTATTCAAAACACATTCTTTACAAACAAACTGTACTCACAGACATAGCTGTAAAACTGAATTCTACTCCGTTTAATTGATAAAACATTGATCTGGGATCTGTTCCCCATAAATCAGTAGAAATAATATTCATCATGTGCTCAAAGAATCTCATCCTTAAGTACAGATGTTGATACACTAAAAATGAGTGGAACGGAAAAGGGTTCTTTGCCTGTGGGAAATGACAAACTGTCTGCTTGCTAAACTCTGTGTGAACAGGATGAGTTCCCTTCACATGCCCACAGTCACCAAGGCATAGCAGGCTTTCCATGACCTCACACAAGCCTTGCTCTTGCTTCCCCTAATTACTCTGTCTCAGGGTACTTGAGCTAATTTAGTGAGGGTTTCAAGCTGTAGCAGGGGGTAGTTTCCAAACCAACAGTGGGTAGAGTTTTGTTCCGCATTTTCCCTTAAAAGTAGAAATAAAATAACCAAAAGGCTTATAATCTTGTAAATTTTTTTTTGAGTCAATTAAAATCTTTACTTTCTTTTCATACTATACCAGCACCTTGCCATCAAAGTTCTTCTTTAGCATTTTCCAATTTTAATTTTATAGGCAATGATTCTATATGCACAAAAAGTATGCAATGAGTACATTTACATCTTTGTTTTCCTCAAAAGATTGAAAATGAAAATACATGGTTTTCCAAATTATATCTCCATTGAAAACCTACTTTTCTTGTATCAAAGCTACAACATAAGTATGGTTGTGATATCAGTGCACTTAACCCTTCGGCTATCAGTTTCCAGCTGTTAGGAACCTTACTTGAAAGTATTTCTGTTAATCTAGGTTAGCATCATTTGAAAAATCAAAGTTGAAAGAGAGTCAAAGAAAAATGTGAGGAAGGGAGTGAAAGAGACCAATGGATTTACTTGCATTGCAATTGTGACTGTACTTTTTTGGTTTTGGCAAATATGAAGATGAAAACCTTTCTGTATATTTTCCTGTGTCAGAGGTTTGGTATTTCTCATGCTACAGACTTTCTCCTTTGTTTGGAGATACAAAGTATTTCATTACAGAGGTTCAGGGGTTTTATATGTATTTTACACGTGTCTGGTATTACTGACAAAACCTAGTCAATTATCACCACAGCTTCCATACTGTGTCCTTTTTGAAGAGGGACCTCTTACAAAGCATCACTGAACATTTTAAAAATGTTACAGTGCAATGAATGTATTTCCTATAGTGCATTAAACAGTAATACAATATTTTAAAGTCAAGCTTATTTGAAGTCAGACTTAGGCATACAGTACACAATAATCTCTCAGGGGTTCAAACATACATGCTGCTCTGACTTCAATACATTTAATGTCCTATTAGAATAACAGCAGATGCTGATACAGAAAGATTTCCCTTTCCCTGTATAATAGTTTAAAAAAACATTATTTAAGAGAACAATCATGCCTTACATTCTCCTCAGGCAATGAACGTATGAGCTGTGGAAGAATGCCTGCCTTCACAACTGCCTCTGCCAGCTCCACATCACAATCAGCAAGCCTCCCAAGAGCCAAGGCAGTGGTCTGTCGAATACTTGGGACGACATCCAGCAGAAGAGGTCTCAGCAAACACACTACACCTGAGTTGCATCAAGAAGACAAAAGCCAATTTGGTAAGCAGAAGTTTTTCTAATCATTTGCCTTTACTCATAAAAAGCTATTAAATTACTCTTCCAGGTAATAAAAACATGTAGGAAATCCAGGTGTTCTGCTGAAGTGAAGTTGGCACTTGGATAGCACTGCTGATGTATAGCAATATTTCTGCCCACTTTTCATAGGCACAAAACAATTCTGAAATATAAAAAAAGTCACATGTAGAAATAAGGTGAATTTAAATATCTATAAAGTACATACTAAAGTTTACACAAGCAACTATATTCAAGCATATATCAAACGCATGTGTTACTGTGTGCACGGGAAACTCCATCTGGAGATGCTGGTGAGAAGACACTGGCATGTGTCCCTCATTCATCATGCCAGCAGAACCTCCACATTGAATTACACCAAATTACATTTCATCTATTGTAAGTAATGACTGATTTGAAGACCAATATCCATACTACATTACACTCTAGATAGAAGAGTTGTAGATTTTCTTATCATGTTATTATTTATGATGTGTTTTCACTGATGAATTCACAGTGTATCAGCTAAGCACAAAAAATGTGAAAGCAGCAGCAAGGAAAACTCTAAGAAATCACAGATTGAATGACTGGATAACAAAATGGCAAGTGAAATGGAGCTCATGCAGAGAACCCAACTCCAACCTCACATATGCAGTGATGGACCCCAAACAGGTTACTACAAATCAGGAGAAAAATCTCAATGTTAGAACAGACACTTTGATAGACATTCCAGCTCTTGCTCAGTAGTAGAGAAGAAACTTTACTTGCAGAAGTATACAGAGTGCTCAGGATTATTTGGAAAGAGGTAGAGGCTAAAGCAGGGGTCATCACTATCCTTCATTTAATACCCTCCACTAGAGTAGAATTGAAAAAGATTCAGTGAAAGGGAACAAGGATGATCGAAGATGACTAATCTGTATGTAGAAGCACTTCCTTTTAAACTAAGACTCTTCAGTAGGGATAGAAATGAGATCAAAATGGTTATATAAAGAATGTGATTTGTAAGGTCTGGAATGAGAAAATTACTTGTATTGTGATCCTTCAAATGTGCTGTTCCTGTAGCAGCCAGCTCCATGAATTAACATTCTGGAGCTTTATCCCTTGGCCAGAAAGCAGAGGTCTCTGAAAATGGAGAGGTGTTACAACAGAACAACAAACACCCACAGCTACAAGGATCTTCATATCAGCTCTCTCAGCCCTTTCCATTACATTTTTTACAAACAAAGATCTAATTGAGCAACAGTGAAAGAAAGCAAGACTTGCCTTCTCAAGGGCTCATATGGTTATTAGCAGTGAACAAAGGCCTTTTGGTGTGACAGTGCCACAACAGGGGCATCACTGCCTAATGCGAAGCAACAAACCCCCAGGTGTTCAACAGGTACTCCAGGACAAGGAAAAGCTGAGGACCTCAGAGCAAGGAATAGTCCCAAGAGATGGAGGCTGTAACAAGTTATACCTGTAGCACCCTTCTTGCCCTAAAAAGAAAAAAGAAGTAAGTAGAGCAGCAATAAAATTCTCACCTTTATTTTACACCAAAACCAAATTGCTCCCAGCAAGAAGAAAATAGCTGAATCATCTATACATGGCTCTGAAGGGGCTGGGAAGGAGGACACAAAAAAACTAACCATGGAGGCCATGGTGTCCACTAACAAGTTTCTAGAAAGGTCAATACTCTAGACAAAAGCTGCATTGTCATGAGAGGTACAGCCCCCCCCCCACAAACTCACAAGACAACACAGGTTTCAGGGGGACACATAACAAAAGCAGAAAAATAAATTGGACCTATGGAAACAGGTCTGTAACATAGCTGGGGCCTGCTCACCCTCCTGTTAAAGCTACTGGGAGCTGAAAGAGGCCTCCTGTGTACCAAATGACAAAAGATAGATCCTCCAATATTGTGAGATCAATGTGAATTCATTTAGCACTTTACAAAAATCACTACTTCAAAATGTGGTCATCATACTGACATCATCTCATGAACTCTCCATAGTGGGTATAGTGTCATCAGCAAGTTATGCTTCATATCAAAAACCACTAAATACTTTCTATGACAAATTAGAAGTAAAAACAAACATATGATTTGGGGCCAATGCCATGTATCATCTGTTATCTTCTAGCCAGTCATCTACACCCTCTGTGGGAGGGTATTTTCCTGTCCTTCCCTCTAACATCAGTTGCATGGTCAAACAGCTGCTGAAAGGGGACCTCACACTGTTCTTACGATCTGCATTGAAGGTATTTCAGTGAAGCAGGAACAGGTAGAAGTAGTTCACTTTTATTCACTGTACAGATATTACTTGAGATAATATGAAAACAAGATTATTTAATAAATAGAAAAGCAAAAAAGAAATGGAGGAAAATAGTTTTACTGACATAAAAGAGCCTGTCAAAAGTGGTTGGGAGAGAGTAAAGGAACACTTCAGCATGCAGTGTCCTGATCCTAAAAAAGCCAAGAGCCTGGTGGCTGGGACATTAAACCAGGATGTGTCAGACAGTTCAATTCTGATGATCTCAACTCCAGTGAGATTTAAAGAGACTAGAATCACTTTACCCAGGAGCTAGGTCCAGACCACATGACAAATTTCTGACCTTTATGACATACCTACACACTGCAAAATGTAAAACCACATTTAATAAGGTTTATGTACATATATGCTTTGAGTTGTTCCAAATGTGAGATTTATATATTTTGTATTTTCAAGATTAGTTGATATAGCTTTCACTTTTGGAAAAGCCTAAAAAGCCTTCAATCTGAAAATGCTTCCAAGCAGCATGCCACCCCATGACCAATGCCTTTCATTTCATGAAAGTATAAACCATGTAAAGTTTGGTGATGACATTCAAGAATCAGTACAAAATGTTCTACTGTGAATTACTTTAGTTGGTACAACATACAACGAGGAAAGAGATGAAAAATGAAATGGGAGTTACTGTTTGAAGAAAGGACACAAAATGTTACAACAGAGTTAGGGGAAAAAAAAACAGGTTTAGAAATAATGCAACTGTGCTCATCCTCAAGGAGACTATATTTTCTTAAGGTCACGTTTGAATGTAAGAAGAGACAGTGGACAAATAATTATAATGGAATGAGTTTTGGAGAAACAAGACAAAGAAAAAACACTTCCTAGTGCTATATAAGCCTTATACTCACATCAAATTAACTGAGAATTGAGAGAAGTATATACAGGCCTAGACCATGCCTGTGCATAGAACATAATTAAAAGCTTTTACCTCTACCTTCCACCATCTCTTAAAACCACTTTTTTGCTCTGTGTCAGGATGCTTTCCATCACCTCCAATTACTCTGCAAGACCAACTGCTTGAAGAGTTTTCACCACTGTCATCAATTTTGTATCTTCAGCAAACCTAGTATTTCTTTATTTACAGCATTTAGGAAAAAAAAGAATTCTGAAAGTGTGAAAACAGCTACATAGAGATTGTACAATCTCCACTAGAACACCTATAGGGAAGCCAAGGTATCCAACCTTTTCTGCTATGACTTTTGAACATAGTGCAGTAAGGGACAGATGTGCCTTACACAGGATGAGGCTTTCCTGCACTGGGCCCAACCCAGCTCTTTGTTCCAGAGACAGCTGTAGTCGGTGACCTCCTCTATTTGATCTCTTCCTTTCATCTATCCTGTTTACAGCAGTCTACTCCTCCAAAGAGGTCCAAGCCAGGATTCCTATCAGCATTTTTAATTAAATGCAAATGTATTTAACATGATTTAGAGTAGTAAAATAGGCAAGAACCTTCCAACAACTTCCTTTTATCTTGACCATTCACACACATGAACAGGGCCAGACAGATCATGGAGTAGCAGTGTCTTGTTGCTGAAAACTTTGGAACTCTTTGGTCTTCTTCTAAATAAGTCTGTTGTGGCAGAAGTAGGAAATTCATTAACTCTAATTCAAAAGCAACCACACAGAAAGTAAACTACAAAATAAGGCATTTAGACTATTGGACTAGATTTACTTTGGAAGAGTTCCCACTAGCACTCAGAAACTGAGTAACAGAGAATTACTGCCAAATATTCTCTCTTGCATCACAGAACCTTGACTGACATTGAGCAAGGAATGATCCCCCTTTCTATCCTCAGTTTCCCACTCAAATTTGTTTCAAAGAATGACACACTTTAGAAGCTGAATCACTCTCAACAGACACTTCTCAAGTGCAGCTGTTACATACAGGCCTGATGCACTTTCTTTCAGCAAGCAAGCGCTGGCTGCTGCCTATCTGGAAAACAAACAAACAAAAAAATCACTGGGGCAGCAGCAGGTTCCAATTTTTTTCATTCTAAGTTTCTGTAGCAAAGAAACAGTTGCTATTCTGGAGACAGCAATCTTTGCTTGGCCATTTCAATTATTTGGGGAAAACAACCTGGAATTCATGCAAAATACTTCTACCCTCCTCCCATACTCATCAAATCCTTGTCAAACTTGACTAGTCACAAATCAGAGAAACATCACTACACTGGAAATTCTTTCCATTTCTGCATCTGAAGATGACCACTCCTACCTTATCTTCCTTCCTTAAAGGAAAAATAATTTCTGTTTTAAAACATGGAAAAAAGTCATTCTACACTACTCTTGCCTCTGGACACACTCTTGTCTTGAAGATGCTGTCCTTCTAATTTATGCTTTGGACCAAGATAATGTCTTCTTATTTTTCTGCATTACCTGTTACATTTAGAACATTCAGAGGTAACATTAGCACTCAAACATTCATCATATCAGCTTGATTTTTCAGAGCTCCTCATGTCAAATTCAGCTGATTTAACAAGGAAATAAAATGGAAATTTAATTCTGCCTCACCCCAACACCCTATCTTCAACTACCCTTTTCTAGGAGCGGCATTGCAGTAGGTTTTAAATCCCCTACTTAAAACAAATTTTCCAGAAGAGCGGTGAGAGAGAATTTTCACACTCAGTTGTCTTGACGCAGCCTCTTCCAGAGAGAGCAGAGTATGCAAGTCTCAAGTACATACTCCTCAAGCGTGACTCCTCACTGCGACTGTTCCATGCCCAGCACAACTGCCATCCTTCAGAGATCAAAAGGAACATAAACAGAGTTTGGTAACAGAGACTCTGGCTGATCAAGTAATTCATACAGCAAATACCAGATGGTGGGGGATATAATGCAGATTCAGTTTGACAGGATCACTGAAGATTCCTGAAGGATCGAGGAACAGTAAGTTTCTCCTCCTTAGAAGCTAGACCCTGTTTCTGCATTGATGAAGCAGAACGAATCCTGTTAGAAGAGGACAAATTTCTGAAAATACCCCTTACAGGGCTGCTAGTGGCCACCATGCAACTGGGCACAGACACACCAAAACCAAGGTGGTCACAAGGAGCTGCTTCTTTTTAATGTCCACTTGTTAAGATGAGACTGAAATTCCCAAAAAATTCTGGTTTTGACATCTTACTTGCAAATCTCCAGACAGGCCAGGAGACTGAGAAGATGAGATATGCTGGAACAGTTGAGCTTTCACTTGACTGAGTTACAGAAAAAGTCAATCCTTCAGCTTCAGCTGCATTTATTTTCTTCTTCTTTGTCATCTCTCTTGTACTTTCCTTAAAGCAGCCTCCTTCTTCCCTTCATCAGGCAGCACAATGTCATCAAGCCTTTGGGAAAGCCACTCTCCACACCTGATCCACTACAACTGCAAAGACAACCTTTTGTCTTTTATGCCACAACGCATAATCCTCTCCCACTTCTCCTGCTGCTAAAGCTCAGTAAAGCTTTTAACTCAAAATAAAAATATTTTTGGAAAACACAAACCCAAACCAAACAAAAAAACAACAACAAAACAACCAACCAGAAAAAAACTCCCAAAGCTGTGTGCATCCTTTATAAAAGGGTACATAAATTCCAGTGTTTAAACTGGCTGCTTGGGGGCACTGGAGTCTGTCCATGCATGTCCACTTGCATGATCCAAATGCTCCCAGGCTTTTTATTAAGCACAGTGCTATCAAATCATATTCTTTAATATTATATAAAATATGGAACTATATCCTAAAATCCCTTCCTAGGGTCTGGTTCTGATTACATGGGGCCAAGTGTCCAACTATCACATTCAAAAATGGTACATTTAAAATACATACATCAGAATGAAAAGTTGAGAAAAGCATGGGAAGAAAGATTCAATGTATTTGGAGGAGGGAAATCAATTTGAACAGTGTTTTCTTAAAAATAAAGGCTCCTAAAACCAATCTAGAGATTCAGAAATATAGCTTTTAAAACCTGTCACCAGTGGGATAGGTCTGGAGCCAGGAAAGGACTCTGATGACATCACCCTTCACCTACAGAAAAACAGACCACTAAACAGGGGAAAGTCTGCCATGCCACAAGGGCTGGTGGTGGAGCCCCAGTGTGATTCAGATAAGCTCTGCCGCCAGACTTTAGCTCTTGCCAACATGGATTGTGAGGAACAGGTGCAGGAGAAAAAGCACAGAGGTAAAAGCAGAGGAGAGGGCTCTGGACTGGAGTGAAAGCCCTGAGAACAGCTTGATACCAGGCACAATAGAAGGGAGACCTGTGCTCAGGGCTGTGGGTTGATGGAGTGGGAGGACAGTTGGAAGAGATCCACTGGGAGAGGATCTTCATTTACAGTGACATTTTGGAACTTTCCTGGAACCATGCAGACAGGCCAGCAAGCCAGCAACTTGTAGCTGAAGTTATCTGCCCGAGATGATAAAAATACCCTAGCAGCAATGTGAAGGGAAGCCAGGTGTGCAGGGCCCCAGCACCACACAGATCTGTTTTCCCATGTTCCATACTCACCTTTCTCCATGACTTCTATGGCCATTATGCTTCAGAATGTGATTAGCCCCAAGAAAGGGGTTAAAGAGCTGATCTTGTAGTATCTTAAAGTCAAAGTAGCAAGACTAAACTGTTTCTTAATCACAGTGATAGGCTTAAATAACTCACATATTAAAAGCAACATTTTCATCACCATATGTTCTAATGCAAGATAAATAAAAACGAATCAAATAATCAATCAAAAAACAAATAGCCAGAAGAAATTATTCTGATATGTGTATAAATCCTGAATTGTAAGTGCCTCGAAAAATCAAAATAAAATACAATTTCCAAGGGCTTGTTTATTTACAGATCATAGCTCTTTACAAGGAAAAACCAAAGCATTAGACCCTCAGTGACTACCACTATTATAAACATACTAGAAGCTCTTCAGATTTTCACCTAGCTCTTCTAAAAGACAAACAGCAGCCTAAATCTCAGTGCAAGAATGAGTGTTCAAGTTCATCTGCCATTATAACTGAAAATAGCCTGTTTCTGGGATTTTAAATTTTGGAAGGATGAGGGGGTGTGGAGCTGAATAATGCATTCCAGTACCAAACTTCATGAGCACTAGCTGCCAAATGAATAGATTTATTTTTAAAGAGTATATTTAAAGTCATTACTATCAAAGTAGCTTCTTCCATTAGTCAGCAGCCCTCAAGAAATAGGACTTGATAAAATGCCTGTCATTGTTTCACATGTATATTTACTAAATGGAAAAAGTTTAGGAGTCTTGGAGCAAAGTTTTCTTCTCAAGTACCAAATAATTAAACATTCAAATGACAAATCCTACAATTATTCATGGTAGTAATCATAAGGAACAATTTTATGTTGTATCTTTATATTTCAAAGCAAATCAGAGAGCTGGAAAACACACAGGCATGAGTTCCAACAAAAGAATCCCTCTGATCATTCCTTGCACTTTCTTGCCACCAGAAAGCTGTTAAGCTCCCAGGCACTAACCCCCCCAGGACATTCTTGACCAGGAAAGAACCAGTGCCATGCAAATGTGGCCAGATTTCAGTTCCCTGGTTACATCATCTTTGAGGTTTCTGCCCAGTGGGAAAAGCAGCTCCAGAGCTTGATGAGATACAGAAGCTTCAGAAGACAGATGCCCTAAGGAAAGGTGGGCTTCCTGTTGGCCCTCTCTGACCTTCTTTTCAGCTTCCCACCAGTTTTCCTTACAGGTCATACATAGGAGTCTCCAAAATAATGGTACCTTAAGGTTTCTCAACAGTCAAGCCAGCATAAGGAACTCGTGCCTCTGATCCTGGCTGCTTGCTCCCCTCCAGACTGCAGGCTCCGAATGTGCAACAATACCACTGCCTGTACCTGGTTTAACACCACAGAAGCAGGGCTTAGAGGGTAGTAAAGAATTACTTTTTCAACACTTCCATCTTTCATGATGTCAGCATAGTGTCCACCTCCACAAAGAATAAGGTCTCAAACCAGTATTTATTTTTCTTACAAGATGTTAAATATTTATCAAAAGGACTTCTAAAATGGGATCAGATGCTTTATTCGTTGAGCACTCATCTTTCATTCTTATATCAGGAATATAAACTGAGGCCATTAATACAAGAGTACATGACAAGCCATTAATACAAGAGTACAGTTTAAGGATTTAATTTTGTTCAAATTCAAGTCACTGTAATCTTGCCTTCTGCTTTTGCCAGGAAGATACTAAACCCTGACAACTTTTGAGATCCAACAAAAGAACACTACAAGGTGCCCCTGACTCCTATAGCTAATGTGAAATGACAGTAGGCAAAGATTTTTCTCAACTTCTTAAAACAGAAATCTCCATAAGAGACGGCTAGAATTCTTATCCACCAGATTAAGAAACAAGCCCCAAATCCTTTTAAATACAGATTTATACAGAGATACACATATAGACAGGCATCTTTCCTAAATTGTTGCTCCAGCACACATTAGATTAAGACCATAAAAGGCACATCAGTTATATGCTAGACAGCAATGTCCCAAAATATTTGTTTTAATAAAAGGACCAATTTTATTTGGTGGAAGGTTTTAAAGAAAAACATTTAATCACACATAATTTTGGAGGAGGTTTTAAAACTTGTATCTAGCACATCCAGAAAAGGCCAAAATGAACAGCTGCCATTCCAATTATATAACTATAAAGCATTTTTAAAGACACAGGTGGGAAAGGTGGTAAAACATTTGTGGGCCATACAAATAAATTGTAACAGCCATATTTGCAGACATTCCTCTCTTGTCCAGCATCTGAAAAACTGAAGCTTGTGGAAAAGCAGCTCATGACCAGAAACAGCCAAATAGGATAATCTACACAAATGCACATTTCCACATTACTACCCAGAGCCTGATACTTGTAAATTTAACTTTCAGACCAACACCAGCTGTGTCCAGAAGAAAGTTTCAGGCCTCTGAACCTATTATTTGTTCAGCACAAGCAACAAATCAGTTCTAAGGCAAAGTTACCAACCAGATTACATCAAAATGGTTATTTTAAAAAGAAATACAATGCAATTAAAGTCAGCTTACCACTTTGATTGCTTTCTTAAAATAGAAACTTTCCGCAATTTTAAAATGCTGAGCTGCTATCTGGGATCTCTCTCTGGGAGCTGCTAAAACCATGACTGTAAAAGGACACAGAGGGACCTCTTCATACAGATGAAGGCATAAATTATTCCTATAGCAAAGATGGCCCTTTGGCAAACAGAGATCACTTGTATAAACTACAGCAGTGGCATTAACTCACCAAAAGATGGAAAACAAAAAAATCAAGAGCCCCAGCAAGGTAATACAAAAGGCCTGGTGTCAATATGTCACTTCCATAATGAAAGGAAATGTTTCCTTAGCAAGAATTTAAGTGATAGATTTTTTAATAAAACAATTTAAATAAATGGTTGTAAATACAATAACAGAAAGTTGTAAATATTAACACCATTGGTTTTCTTTTCCATTTGCTTGTTAGATGTCATTGTATTTGAGAAAAGACAGCTTTATGAGATCTGGGAAACAAGTACTAAAAACAAAATCTAGACACACCAAAACATAATCAATTCATAAATATCACATGGCAAACCAACCACTGATCTATAGCACATTTTCAAACTGTCATTCAGGTAATCAATTACCAGGCACTTCTTTTTCCTCTTTTAAGCTCAGGAACTTTGGCCGAGCAGAGTGGGTCTGCCAGATGCCAGCAGCACAACAGCTGGTAGAAGTGCTCCCGAAGCTCCTCTTTCTAAAAATGTTCAATTTGGTTCACAACATCCCATGACAGCAATATAACAAAAGCAAATCCCTTCTAAACTGAGCCAATCTGCCGGCAGAAAGAAGAATTTAGGAACAACTTGTAAGGCCAGTGTAAAAATTTGTTTATTCTAAAAGTAGAATTTCTTTGGCAAATTAGTGCTGGCTTCATCGGGAATTCCAGTTTCTGTACTTCACATAAAGCCATATCGGAATCGAGAGGAAGTAAATTTTTAAAAGGATTATACTGAGAAATTTTCCTTGAAATAAACTGGAGGTCTCAGCCAGAGACATCCACCCCGCACAGGTACGCGGGGCCCCCGCCCGCAGCTGAGCAGTTCAATTTATCTTCCCGCCGCAACGAGGAAGACTCGGCAAGCAGCGTGGGGCCAAATCCTACTGGAAAAAAAATCTCCAGAAACTGAGCGGCCAACAGAGGAGGAAGATGATTTGAAAAAAGAAAAAAAGCCGCGGCGGCCCCGCGCTGCCCCCGCCCCGGGGCGCGCAAAACCCCGCGGCCGCGCACGACCGAGCCCCGCCGGCTCCCGCGTACCTGCACTTCGGAGAGTGTCGACGCTCTGCGG